>CM059974.1:43336209-43665674 GCA_030490835.1 Annona cherimola
AGTTAAGTACATTATCGGCATATATTTTTCTTACAAGGTGTAGAATATATTAAAAATATCTTATTTATTATTATTATTATTATTATTATTAACAATGTTATTGTTATTATTGTCATCATTATTCAATTAATGTTACATTCAAAATTCATGTTGTACTAAAATTTATCAAACGTAGGTGTATTTTTATTTTTTTACATTGATTGTTATGTGTAAATTCAATATGTTCATTATATTAGAATTATTTTTTAATTAAAAGACCAACTTTCATCAAAACAAAAAATATCACAGGTCATATAAACATATTTACGTGTAAATTATTCATGTGCGAATGAAGTAATGTTTAAAAATTCGTTATCTCTATCGGTAATTTCAACTTCTAATAGTTTGACAGTGTCTTGAATTTCAACCCAAAACCACATCGAAATCAATGTCAACCCAAATCTAGATTTTAATATCTGTGTTTGGGTTCACTCAAATTAGGTACAACCCGACCTGAGTTGCACCCTAGTTACACCTTCGATTTGGATAAAGTGTTTCCCAATCTATCCGTATTGTGTAAGCTTGGCCACTTATGCTGGGATGCAGTCATGCCAACCTAGGTTATGCAGCGGGTTAGATAACGGAGTGAGATACCGAACGTCCCAATTGGATTTGAGACCGTTATGGATGGATTAGAGAAGTGACATGAGTATGATGCATTGATGTATGCCTAAGCATCAACATATATTCCATATGGATTTAAAATTGATTTGGACTTATGATTAAATTTATATTTTGTCAACCCCTATGCATATTATTTACTCAAGTTTTACCTGTTCACATTTATATATCTACTTACTGGGTTTTCTTGGACTTATTTTATTTTGTTAATTTTTTTATAACAGGTATGCGAGTGGAGATCAACATGGGGTTGGAGTACCAGTTGAGGCTAGGACTTGATTAATCTAGATTTATAATTGTCATTTATATTAATTTTTAAAGGGTAACTAGTGAAGATACGAAGTATGTATTATATCAATTTTATTATTTGGATCTAGTTTAATTTGAACTTAATCGAATACCTACTTTATGATGACCTATTGAATTATGTTGTTGCATTTGTGTATATTCTCTTACTGTTATCGATCCTATAATTCGGTAGCGATTGTTAACTGTGTCGACGGGGCGTTACAATTTATTAAGTTTTTAGTTCTTATGAAAGGGTTGATCTTGTTGTATACTATTTATAGGTGATGCTTTATTGTTTGTAGATGCATTTACATATTTTTGAAAATTTAAATACGGGGGTGTTGTTGTCACTTTCATCATATTAAAATTTTAAAACTTTATTTATAGATAATAATAGCTCGATTAATAATTTTACGAACAAACCAAAAAATTTCAACAAATGATTTTTTTGACTAGTTGAAAATTCTTCATTTTGAACTAGTCATAGAGGATCATGACCCCATGTAACCAATACGTGTCGAGGTAAAATTACAAAATTGCTCTGATGTGTATCATAGAATGGTAATATTTGTATTTCACAATTCTCTTCTAATGTTTTAAAATAACATCCATACTACGTATTTAGGTATCATTCTAAAAATTATGTTTCTTCAAAATTATTTATTTTGTATAACCTTTTTTAAGATTTAATAGTTATATATTCACTCTTAAACAAATATTAAAATTTTAAAACACATAAGTTTCTTATTGAATGTCTTTTTAACATCACACATAAATGAGAAATATAACCACAGGCACATGGAGATGAGTGAAATTTGAAATTTTCTCTTAAATATTAAAAAATAATTCATTTTATGTAGTTATTATTTTATATTTTTGAAACTACGGGTCCAACCTATTAATTTTTTTATTTTTAAATATGTGAATAGATTTTTGGAATTTCAACAAGAAATATTTTTATGGTGTATCTAGATTATTTTACCTACAACTATTATTTTTAAAACCTATGAAAAATAAACGCACATATAAAAAAAATTATAAATTTTCGATATGTAAATTAAGTACACTTGGCTCCATATTTATGTAGAGAAAGACATCTACACGTGCTGGAGATAGCAAGAGCTCCTCTTAATATGGGCTAACATGAGAATAACTTAGATTTATTTACGATGCCGAAAGTGATATTTATATTTATTCAATTTTAACAATTTATAAGATATAATTTTCAATTAAAATAACTTTTGTCATTTCGACAAGTACTCTTATTTTCAAGTCTGCTTTCCAAATCTCACTTTGTTAGTAACGTGAGATATAGATATGGTCTTTTAATGAGGAACTATTTGATTGACGCTTCTTCTTCCACTTCCACTGATTTTGCTCCTCACTAACATCTTCCTTATCTTCTTCTTCTTCTCCTTTAGTTTTCCCAGCACTACCATGAAACTGAAGTCTCAGGCGGCCATCAGACCTTGTGGCTTGAAATGTAAAGCGGGAAGGACGAATCGGAACTTCCCTAATAACCAACCTGCCATCTTCTCGTTGATACTGATGACAGACACGATTCATGCCTGTTAGTGTCGTCTTGGGTGGCGGGAGCTCATGCTTTTGTTGCTTCTTCCCTGGACGCTGGCTTGATAAACTAGCGGGAAGGGAAGATGAAGGAAAGCTCTCATCAAACACATCGATACTGCCAGTTTCGGAGCCTAGATTCTCGGTACACTGCTCAAGGTTCAAGCGGACTGGACGCCTAGTTGGGACAGAAGGAGGATCGGACAAGCCATCATTTCTGATGTCCGTAGCTGGGTTAGTGGAGCTGACTCCAAAAGAGTAGGAGTCGGCTTGAGGGTCATGAGTTTCTTGCACTGGAGGGGTAATGCCCCTGCGATTCTCACATCTAGAGCCCATTTTCTGCGGAATCAAGTGATGCCAACACAGTATTAGTGCTCATTTTTTTACAAACCGAAGATAGAAGAATGATCGTTTAGGTTGTGCAAGTCATGATTATGGAACTAGCCACTAGAAAAAAAAGAATAAATTTTACTTGTGAAAGAAAAATAACAAGTAGAATCAGCTGGAAATTGTGAGATAGAATGAAGAACTTTAATATCGATTTCTACGAAACAATATAAAACCATTTATTTTTTGAGCCAATATTTTATTATAAAATATTGAATCTTAATAGACGTGTAATCAAAATCCATATTTATGAAAATGCCAACTGCCAATACTTGGACTTATGCCCATTTACAACTAAATAAAAATGTGCAATGATTCAACACATAAGTGTTAAAACCTCAATACATATAGGTGATTTAAGCTTCTTTTCAATTTATTCTTTTTATTTTCCCACATCTATTTATTTTATATTCAAAATTTGTCGTTTCCAAGATTTTATTTTTTGGATGAAAACCATTGATTTTTGAAATTATGAAAAAATATATAAAAATTTAAAATGTTAAAGTTTGTAAATAAAAAGATTATGTATGACCCGTGAGCTCACACAAAAAGAAAAAAAATAAAAAAAAGAACTAAAATAGCCTATATGTATTGAGATCTATTGAATCATTAATCAATAAAAATGTGGTTGAAAAAGTTTATAATATTCAACCACATTTTTCCTTACTAATAGTTGGTAGCAACTAATATGCCAATTAGCAAACAGGGGCATAGGACAATTGGTAGTTTTTTGACCTTGTGTCTAGGTGTATGATTTGGCTTCGAGCGATGCTAAGGAAGCTTTATATCTCCCGTTGAAAAGATAAATCAGATATAAATTATAACGAAAAGGAGATTGTAAAAAGAAGTCATAAAAAAACTTGGTTGCCAATTTTAATTACGGCTAACCAACTACTTCGCTGGTAATTATCATTTGACATACAGTAAAAGACTATTTTTCAGTGCTCAAAATATTTTTTGATTTCTATTAATAACAGCTAAGACTGAATTTTCTCAAAAATGTGGGAAATTTAACTATGCAATTAGTGAAAGTCTATGCAGATATTGAAATATCATTTTAATGCAAGGGTTGGATCAATTAATCAAATCAAAATATTCTAAGCGACCTACTTGTCAAGTTGTGTATTTTTCGATTACTTTGTTGGCATCTTTTTTCTCCCTACCTACATAAATGGACTGTACTTTTAATTTCTTTTCCTTGTTGGTCGACTTCCTTTTCAAATAAAAACTTTCTTTGTAGAGGCAAAAAATTATTGAATTAGTTAATTGTCAATAGGAATAGGATGATGATTCAATAAATTGTAATTATAAGAATACTAAATTTTTTCAATTTCGATAATTGCATTCTCTTCGTACGTAATTTTGATTGAAAGTCTTCAGAGTTGTGTTTTGTGGCAATGGGAATGGATAAAAGACAATAAAAAAACAAAAAAAATGAAGAAAGAGAAGAAATTATTTAATGGATTTCAAAAATAATGAATAAAAATAAAATAAATAAAGATGTGCTAGATATGCTTTTATATAAAAAAGATGAAAATAATCACGTACAACAAGGAAAATTTAAGCTATTATGCAATAAAGACTAAACCTATTTAAAGGTATGGTAGGACTAAAAATTGCCACCCTCATTGACTCATTCCCAAAAGCACAGATAATCTACTGTTATCAACATTTTTACAAAAATATTAGTACTGATAAAACATTTAATTAAGCCTACAGACATTCAATTTTTATATACGGACCGACTACAACTTTCCCAAATATGTTTCTCGTGCCATTGGGATGTCATTGGTTACACTTCTCTAGAATATGTTCTGCCTATTTTTCAAGTACAGATTTCCTTGCATAAATCTTTCTTTTCTGATGTTTATTTTAGAATTATTTCATCATCTAGGTAGTAAATAAGATGGGTAACTAAATTTTGAGAAAGTATAGTTAGAAATAGTTAATAGAGATATGAAATATATACTAGTCCTAACTAGTGAAAGGGTGCACTAGGATTCACATAGCTCAAGTAGATATGAAAAAAGACGTATAATGGCGACACAAAAAGGCTAAGAGACATTGAGAAATATAATGTTTATAATTATGCACGGAGGACTTATTTTTCCAGAGAAACATAAGTTATGGAGATAGTGGCAACGAGAAAAGCCATAAAAGCATGTAATTGATTAAAAAATAAAATTCTTAGATAAAGCAAAATGGAAGTGATTTAAAAAGCATGCATACCTTAATTAATCTCTTTGGCACCAAATTAATAACCCAAAGCTCTTCTCTCAATCTGATCGCTTCTTAATTCCATGAAAACGTGTAGCAAGACAGGTATATATATTAGCCTGTTGCAACACCAACTAATATAAATGAAGAATTACGGGGGAGAGAATTGGAAATGAAATCACTCTCATTTCTATTTGCCTTCCTCTGCAAATCTCTCACCTCTTCGTGCATTTTTCTAACTGCAATTCGGGGAAGAATAGAAAATCTAGCCAGCTTAGAACGATCGTAATCTCTATTTCGTTACACTGCATGTTAATCCAAGCCGTACATCCAGATTATTAGGCCATAAATTGCAACAGTTTATGGATTTTTAAAAACAAAGCTTGCACATGTATTAGGATGATCGTGCTCTTGACACAGGCAACTTGCATTGATAATATTCCGCCTTCTATTTATGGTTGACAATTCAAAATATATTTTGTTATTTATATGTCAAGATTCTAGAGTATTAATAGAAGAAAGAAAACAAAAGAAGCATTATACTGAAATCTTCATAAAAAAAAATTTCTTTTTTGTTCTGTTCTATGATATTCTAACGACTTTAGTGTGTCTAAAATTATTAACTCCTTTTTTGGACTAAAATTTTATAGACGCAGGGATTATTTTCGTTGACTGTTAAAAATTTGTCACAATAAATTATTTATGTTGACATTTTAATGCTATCGCTATAACTAGACGTATAGCTGCAGGTTTTAAAACTATCATAATAGTTGGCGACAATTATTTATAGCTGTCACTGTTGTAATAATCTATTGACGACCAAGCTTGAAAAGTGTTGTCAAAGAATCAATTAATAACTATAGGTTATTAAAGCTTTTTAAAAATTTGAAATATATTATTAGTTAAGTTAAAATGAATGAAGTAACCTAGCTCGGTTGGCCAGGGATAATGTTCCTCAACCTCCCCATGGGCATTCCAACCATGGTATAGTGGCAGCAGGTTTCGCTTGTTTTTCATGTGAGTGTCCACGCTAGTTTTTCATGCGAGTGTCCACTAAATAGGATAAATAGAGGTATTGTTAGATGGTTTGTTACGAATGTTTGAGGATTTAATTATGATATAGGTTGAGATAATTGTAAAAAAATGCATACCCATAAAAAATGAACGGAGTAAATCTATAAAAAATGAAGCGAGTAAGTTTATGCTAAAAACGAAAATAAGAAAATAAAACATAAATATTTGGTAAAATAATAAGTTTATTAATGAAATAATATAAATTAAATTTTATACTATATTTGTTAAATTTATATTTACTTACTTAGTGACCCAAGAATTATGACATTAGTTGAAACAAAATTCAATTTATTTTATTTTTACATTAAAAGTTTTTAACCTAATTACATGATACCTTTACTTGTAAATTTAAGGTTAAAATTAAATTTAATAATTACTTTGAAGTCGTTTAATCAAATAGGCTACAGCAAGTATTAAATTTTGATTAATTATATTTATGCTACTAAAAAATAAAAAATTAGCATTATGCTAATAATTTTTATTTTTTAAAAGCTGTGCATATGATTTTTAAGATGTTCTACTCTTGGGAGCCTGCTCTACATTGTAAGTAAGTCTTTATAACCTTTTTTTTTACATATAAGTATATAAACACATTAAATTATAATAAAAGATGTACAACAAAAGGGAGATTGATATATTGGGATTTGCTTCTTTCCTCTTCTATGGAACTTTTTCTATTTCTAATATTTTGATGTTTGATAAAAATTCATTTGATCTTATTACATTTTTCATTATTTATATTACCATGAAAATTCTTTGTTTTTTCAAGATCTACTATATATGATCACCATCTACAATTGTATAGAATTAATAGAATAAAAGGGCTCTACTTTTATGTAACTAGATTACATAGAAGTAGTTCCATTTGGTCATTTCGATTTTTAAGAAGTCGATGGTTAATACAAAATTCAATCCAATATTATATTTAATATCGTTTGTTTAGCTAGGAGCCTAAGTTTCATTTAATTCAAATCTGTTAATGGGTCGCATCTGCTTACTAATAAATACATTTGTGTACAAATTAAGAAGCACAGTCGGATCTATTCACACATATATTAGAATATAATAATATTCAGAATCATTTATCCACATATAGTGATATATTAGATGGTTTAGATTCTTAAAAGACTATTTTAAAATTGATATTTGGCATTAAACCATTTTATTATATTGATTTTATATATTTGTAGATGGAGCCCATATACAACAACACTAAATAAATGAAAAAGCTTCTATAATAATATAAATGATGTCAAATACAATAGATGGAGAGAATTTTTATCGACCATTGAGATATTAAAAATGGATTGGGTTATATAGAAGAAGAATTTTATAGAAGTACAACCCATAATAAAAATAGTTTAGTGTGGCATAGATTGGATGCACAAGCAACTAAGGTGGGTATGTATAGATTAGCATCAATGGGAAATCTAGGGTTCAAATGTTGAGTAGGGCAATGGCATCATCACCCCACTCCCTGACTACACCTCTATAAATTGCCTTGTAATTCAAGATGGATGACATGATAAAAGATAGTTTAATGATAAATAGTAATTTTAAAATTTTATTTTCAAAACCATCTTGAATATCGTTTAGACGTGACTGAATGCACCCGAGTGTAGTTAGCCTTGGTGCACCTGGGTGCATTTCACCTATTTTTTATTTTTTAAAATTTTTTATACAATTGTTAATCTATGTGTATTTAACATGTGTATTAATTTTTACCATTTTCGAGATTTTAGATATTTATTTTTAATATTTATTCATTACAAAAATTCCACTGATTTTAAAAAATTAAAAATAAATATCTAAAAGTCTCCAAAAATGGTAAAAATTTATACACATGTTAAATACACATAGATTAATAGCTTATTAAAAAAATTTAAAAAAATATTAAAAAATGCATTTTTGCATCTACGTGCATCGAAGCTTAGTGCACTTTGGTGCACTATATCCCAACTCCATATCATTACTGTGTGGATAAATGATTTTATAAAATAATCTCATATTTCAATGTGTACATAAAATGGATCTAAGCATTTTTATAATGTACACAAAAATATATATTTTAGGAAATCTGGCTCATATATATAGTTGATTTGGAGAAATAAATATAATGAATGGAGTAAAGGGGGTTACAAAGAATCACTTCAAGACCATATATTGGGCTTTTCTTTTTATGAAGTACTTTTTTCTATGGTTAAAATTAACATAAAGTAATAAGATACCCTAGTGGTAACACCTAATGCTCATCAAGTAGCAGACGCGGGTTTGACGAACCTTATGTGCAAGTGAACTATGCTCAATCTCCCCTGAGAATAGGAATATTTACAGATGTCCTCCCTGAATGTTTGAGTATCTATAAAAAATTCCTCCATGGTGTGAAGGTTATGAAGGTGCCTGATTATAATATCAATTGTCACAACGTATAAATACCAGTAAAAAAAAAAAAACTCCAACAAAAAATGAACAAAACTTTTGTAATATTGAAGTAAATAAACAAATCTTATAAGAATTCAAGGTGTCTAATCATTTTATGCTGGTATGAAATGAGGGAAATAACCCATCTAAAAATAAAATTTATTTTTGAAAAAAATTTAAAATTATTAATTTATATGTTTGTAATTTATAAACTAAGTTTCAATATTTATGAAAATGTATATATATTTAGTTTAGATTTTAAAACATGTATATTTTAGTCATTTTAAGTGGTTAAAATCGACAAAAATGCCTAGTCTAAAAAAATTCAAAATAAAAATATACAAATTTCTAAAAAAGGTTTTAGTTTATATATTAATATTTTAATACAAATTTCAAAATGATAAAGATTATGCTTTCACACAATCACAAATGGCTTCATTTTTGACCAGGGGAAAATGTCTTTAAGTTAAAGAAATGATCTTGTAACTGTTATTAGTACATATTATTAAAGAAGTTATTTTATTTTTCATGAAAACATGAGTTTAACATACTTAATTTTTATGTGAAATTTCAAGATTTTGAATGTATGTGCGTATATCTTGTTTAAGTTATGAAAATTAATAATTTTTTAAAATAGCTTAAATTATTAAAATTATTTACCTTTTACATTTTAAAATATTTATAGTCCCAAAAATGGTATGACCATAGTTGGAGCCATACTATCAAGACAATGGGAGCCAAAGATACTAGCGGAAGAGAAAAGAGATAGCAAGAAGGATCATTCAAATAAAATAGATAAGGGATTTATATGGAAAAGAGACTAGGTCAGAAATTTTTTAGCCTAATTCCAAAAACCACTGGATGAGAGAAATTTTTACTGAGTAAAAAGCAGAGTACAAAGTACATTTATAATGGAATATCTTTACATTCTTCACCTAGCTTTGGTGGTCTTACCCCCTTTATAACATGAAAGAAAGAGAGATTAAGTCCATTAATTTTTATATCTCAATTTGACTTGAGGTGGAGATAATTATTACTTGTCTTTTGTCTTGGCTAAGGAGTCTTCAAGCCCATTCAATATGTCTCTTAGAGAAGCATTGCTTTCGAGAACCTATTTTAACAAAGATTTATTTACTTCATTCTTTATAGTTGAAGTGACAACTTTACATTTTATAAATGCGAACTTTTACGGATCAGTTTGGTTGTCTGTTAGTTTCATTCCCATGTGTTTTTATATGATTGTTTTCATATTGTTTCTTATGAAAGTTCATGACATTTGAACCCAAAATTTATCTGTAGGATAGGAATGTTGAGTACGTTTGTTCCCTAACTATGTCCATTCCGACCCTGGGTTTCCATGATGATCTTCGGGGAAGCTTGGTTACCTCCCATTTTACTTAGAAATTCAAGAAATAAGTGTGCTTCTAGGCTTCTGCTCTTCGCTCATGCACTTTCAGAGAGACAGAACCTAAATGACTTAGGGTATGCTTCGTTTATGCACTTTCGAGGATGTTTCTATGAAACCCCCTTTTTCTATGTAAACCCCCTCCCCCATTTCAACATCTAGATGGTTGATAAAGATTCACTCCATCTATTTCATTTAGCACCACTTATATTATTATGAAAACTCTTTCATTTGTCTAATATCACTATATACGAGTCCTATCTACAAACTTACAAAATCAACGTAATAAAATAATTTAATAATAATATCAATTTTAAATAGTGTTTTCAAAATCTAAACCATCTAAAATATCATTACTACATGTGTAAATGATTCTATAAAGTATCACCATATTCCAGTTTTTGTGTGAATGGATTTAAGTATTTTTCCTAATTTACGCATGAATATACCTATTTTTGATAAAAAAAAAAAAAAGTGGCCTATGCACATATTAGATTTAGATGAAACTTGGTCTCATAACTAAACAAATGATATTAAATGTAATGAACAGATTGAATTTTTCATCAATTTTCAAAATTTTAAAATTTGAGGGGATTACAAGGAATTACTTACATATAACGCGGTTACATAGAAGTGAGCCACAATTTTACATATTTGTAGTCAGAGCTCATACACAATAAGAGTAAACCAATGAAAGGGCTTTTATAATAAAATAAATGATGCTAAATATGGTACACAACTTTTTTATGTTATTTAGAGAGGCCAATTCACCTCTTTCTTGGGTATTTATTAAGTTATAGCTTGGTATTTAGTATTATTTACGTATTATATATATTAACTCGTAAATAATTTATTGAATATAGTATATCAATGTAGTGTTGGTTGAATTAAGTACAGTATTGGCATCTAATTTTCTTATAAGATGTAGAATTTATTAAAAAATATCTTATTTCTTATTATTATTATTAGCAATGTTATTGTTATTATTATCATCATTATTCAATTAATGTTACATTCAAAATTCATGTTGTACTAAAATTTGTCAAACGTAGGTATATTTTTATTTTTTTTATATTGACAATTATGAAGAGCAAAGTAATAGCGGATTGAACGCACTAGGAAAAGTAGGGAGTCGCAAAAGAAATCAAATAAAACATTCAACTTAACATAGACAATGTATTTCGTTGATTTCTCAAATTCACCAAATCTTTGCATGTATGTAGTTTGGCGTAAGCATAATTGGTGGAAACCTTTTCTTGAAAATCCATGTGGATATTCAAATTTTATTTTCATTTTTTAAAATTATATATGACAGTAAATAAATGCACAGTTTAGATTGTTGGTAACTGATGATCCATTTCTTAGCAATGATAATTATAATGCCCAACTAGCAGTTCAGATCGTCGGAACTCTTGGCCTATTTATCAATGAAGTACGATACTAAACGAATAAATAGGACCACAAATCGCGTTACTAGTGTACCACCTGCTCGTATTCAGCATGCAATGCAACAAGACCATTTTTGAGTAATCTGAAATGGTATTTATTAATCTTTTAGTTTTTCTGAAAGGGTCGATCTTGGTGTATACTATCTATAGGTGATGCTTTATTATTTGTAGATATATGTACATATTTTTGAAATTTTAAATATTAGGGTATTGTTGTCACTTTCACCATGTTAAAATGACCACAATACTTGGTGCTTAAAATTTTAAAAAAGTACATAAACATAATAATAATAAGAATAATAATAATAATAATAATAACCGCTACATTAACAATTTTACAAAAAACTTTAAAAAACTTTAACAAATGAGTTTTTTGACTAGTCAAAAATTCTACATTTTGAACTAGTCATAGAGGATCATGTCCCATGCAACTAATACGTGCCTATATTATAAAATTGCCCTTATGTTGGTAATCTTTGTATGCCACAACTCTCTTCCAATATTTTAAAATAATTTGGGTATCATTCCAAAAATTATGTTTGTTCAAAATTATTTATTTCATATAACCTTTTTTAAGATTTAATATTTATATATTCACTCTTAAAAAATATTAAAATTTTAAAACACATAAGTTTCTAATTGAAGGTTTTTTTAACATCATACATAAATGAGAAATATAGCCACAGGCACATGGAGTTGAGTTAAATTTGAAATTTTCTATTAAATACTAAAAATAATTCATTTTATATGGTTATTATTTTTATATTTTTGAAACTATGGGTCCAACTTATTAAATTTTGTGATTTTTAAATATGTGAATAGATTTTTGAATTTCAAAAAGAAATATTTTTATGGTTTATCTAGATTATTTTACCGACAATATTTAAAACTTATGAAAAATAAACGCATATTTAAAAAATTAGAATTTTAGATATGTGAATTAAATACACTTAGCTCCATACTTACATAGAAAAGGACATCTACTCGTGTTGGAGATAGCAGGAGCTCCTCTTAACATGGGCTAACAAAATCATAACTTAGATTTATTTACCATGCCAAAGTGATTGTAATAATTAGGAAAAAAAATGATGAGTTGACTATTCAACTGATGATGTGTCCACTGATGTGGCATCCTGACCATTGACCATTTGACCATTTGACCAAGCAATGGGCCAAAAATAAGTGGAAGGTTATTGGGCTAGACCCAAATAAGCCCACTTAGAATGATGGGTTGAGTTATATAAAATATCGCAAGTATTTAACTCAACAGCCCAAGGTGCTTAAGTGGTTAAGGTGTTAGTCTTTGGTAGAGGAGGTCTCGAGTTCGAATCCCATGAGTGTATAAATGATGTATTTTGCCTTTTTGGGCTCTGTGAGCCTCACCAGTTTGAAATTCGAATTTAAAATTTGATTTAAGATTTGATTGCGATCAGGGATCTTGAAATTCGAATTTGAAGTGGATTTGAGATCGGATTGCGATCGGTGAACTTGAAATTCAAGTTTGAATTGAAATCAGATTTCAAGCGGAAAATCCTTCGGTGAATCCTCCGGTGAGCTATAAATAAACGACTTGGGTACTCGATGGAGATACCAGAGGAAAGAGGAGGAACGCTACCGCAGGAGAAAGGAAAAGACCGATCCAATCCGTTCAAGCAATCCATTTCATTTTCTTCTTTAAGATAAGGGGGATTTTTCCTCTATAGCCTTTAATTATGGCATGATTTAATGTGGATTTATCACATAATTATTTAGTGGTTTACTAATATGTGATTTTTTTAGCCATTCATCATGCTGGGATGATATGAGATATTATATGCATAATTGCACATGGAATGGATGCCACATAATTATTTGAGAAATGTATTATTTACATTAAATTAATTATGTGAGGATTTATCAATAATTTTGAGGATGTATAACATAAAAATAATTTTGGGCAAGATGGAAAGCATAATGGCATAATTATAATTTATTTTGAGTAAAATAAATTAATGAGTAAAATTATGTATGTTATATTATGCTTTGATGGCCTAAAATTAAATATGTTAGCCAAATTATTGATGAGGTGAATTTTTAATGCATTTTAATGCATTTAAGATGTTTAAATGAGATACATATACGAAAATAATATTAAAATATTATTATATATATCTTGTATAAATGGCCGGATGGAAAAAAATGGATGTTACTGCCTTTTTTTGAGTTTTTGGATATTTTACAATTCTGCCTAATGGTTTTTCTGAAAATCATAAGTTGTCAAGGAGTTTCTGTAAAATCAGAAGACAGCAGGAGAATCTGTAAATTTCCAGGACGGACTTTAGGGAGTGGGCTGGATCCAGGCTGAGCCCAGCTGCAGACGAGCCCAACTGTTGCAATGGGCCTCAGAAGGAGGATCCAATGAGTCAACCCATGACTTAGAGCCCAGAGATGATACCCAGGTAGAAGCCCAGGCAGTAAATCCCAGAGCGCAGCCCACCAGGAAGCCCAGTCGGGCAAGACCACCGGCGGCGAGCCCAAGTCGCCGGCGGCGAGGGACACGTGGCACCGTTTGGTGCGTTCATCTTCAAATTGACGTAAATTGAGCTCTAGATGTCCGATTTGAGTGATCCAGGGGTCATTTCCTATGGATTTGGACCTTCTGAGTTCAATGGAAATGCTAGATTAGCCAAATGATACCTAAAAGTTTGATTTTTGGGGATAGAGGAGTATCTTAAAGGATTTAAGGTCTTAAATCCTTATGGTAGTCCCCAAATTTTAAGTTGAGTACTTCTAGGAAGAGATGATGGCATATAAGATGTATTAAAGGCTCTAAAAGTTGAGAAATTGAGTGAAGATGATGTGTTCTTATGATCTTAATTGCAGGGCATAATCCTACTTACTAAGTTCTTGTGAACTTACCCCTTTTTCCTTTAACTCTCAGATGATCCCGTGGATGGTGGCCAATGAGATGGTGGTGGCATGCTAATGAATAAATCTTTTTATTTATTTCTTTCTATGTAATGAGTGGCTTGACTTGGATGTAAAGAATCTTTTGAAGTGGGCATGTTTGTAATAACTCTATGGACTTGGATGTAATAATGTAAGTTTATTTCTTACCTAAATGAGATGGTTTAATCGTCGCGTGGAAAGATCCTGGAGTTTTAAAACGACTTGGACCGAAAATTTAGGCAAAAGCCTTGATTTTTAGTTCAGGTCGTTACAGTGATATTTACATTTTTTCAATTTTAACAAATTATAAGATATAATTTTCAATTAAAATGACTTTTTTCATTTCAACAAGTCCTCTTATTTTAAAGTCTGCTTTCCAAATCTCACTTTGTTAGTAATGTGAGCTATAGATATGGTCTTTTAATGAGGAACCGTTTTATTGACGCTTCTTCTTCCATTTCTACTGATTCTGCTCCTTACTAACATCTTCCTTTATCTTCTTCTTCTTCTTCTTCAGTTTTCTCAGCACTACCATGGAACCGAAGTCTCAGCCGACTATCAGACCTTGTGGCTTGAAAGGTAGAGCGGGAAGGACGAATCGGAACTTCCCTAATAACCAACCTGCCATCTTCTTGTTGATACTAATGATGGACACAATTCGTACTTGTCAGTGTCGTCAAGGGTGGCGGGAACTCATGCTTCTATTGCTTATTCCCTGGACGCTGGCTTGATGAACTAGTGGGAAGGGAAGATGAAGGAAAGCTCTCATCAAACACATTAATAGTTTAATACTACTAGTTTCGGAGCCCAGATTCTCGGTACACTGCTCAAGGTTCAAGCGGACTGGACGCCTAGTTGGGACAGAAAGAGGATCGGACAAGCTGTCATTTCTGATGTCCGTATCTGGGTCAGTGGAGCTGACTCCAAAAGAGTAGGAGTCGGCTTGAGGGTCATGAGTTTCTTGCACTAGAGGGGTACTACCCCAACGATTCCCACACCTAGAGCCCATGTTTTTTACGAACTGAAGATGGAAGAATGATCATTTAGGTTGTGTAAGTCATGATTTTACTTGTGAAACAAAGAGTAGATTTTACTTGTGAAAGAAAAATAACAAGTAGAATCAGCTAGAAATTGTGAGACACAATGCAGAAACTGCTGATAATGAGTGCGGGATTTTGTATTGACAAAAATGGCCCAAAAGAGCAATTTAACATCAATTTCTACCAGATAATATAAAACCATTTATTTTTTGAATCATTGTTTTATTGCAAAAGGCTGAATCTTAATCTACGTGTAATCTAAATCTATATTTGTTAAAAATCAATTGCCAATTCTTCGACTAATGCTCTTTGACAACTAAATAAAAAGGGCAATGATTCAACACATACGTATGTATTGAAAACTCAATACATGTAATTGATTTAAGCTTCTTTTCAATTTTTCATTTGATTTTTCCTTTTTATTTTACGATATATTATTTTACGATATCTATTTATATACAAAAATTTGTCATTTCTAGATTTTTATATTTTAACCATTGATTCTTGAAATTATGAAAAATATATAGAAATTTAAAATGGTAGATTTTGTATATAAAACGATTATATATGGCCATTGAGCTCACAAGAAAGTAAAAAATAAAAACATGGTTAAAAAAGTTTGTAATATGAAACCACATTTTTCCTTGCCAATAGTTAGCAACAACTAAGGTAGTAATTAGCTAACATGGACAAATGCCACTTGGTAAAAGTCTTGGCCTTATGTCTAGGCGGTCAGGGTATTGATCTTCGCTAAGGAAGCTTTATATACCCATTTGATGAGTGTAAGTCTGCTTCCGTGCTGATGTATACTGATTACTTTTAGTTGAGGAAAAATATAAGGTGAAAAATATAAAATGAATTGGTCATGAATTGTAACCAACAAATATTGTAAAAAAAAAATTAAAAAAACTTGATTGCTAATTTTAATTACTTCTAACCAACTACGTGGTTGTTAAATATTGCTTGACATACACTAAAAGCATTTTTTAGTGCTCCAAACATTTTTTGTTTCTAATAATGACAACTAAGACAACATTTTCTTAAAGTGGAGGAACTTTTTTTTTCTTAAAAATAAAAAAGGGACTGCATTTCGACTACATTTATTAAAGTGTGGGAACTTTAATTATGCAATTAGTTCTGGGATTGAAATCATTATTTTAGTGCAAGGGTTGGATCAATAATTGAATTAAAATATTCTAAATGACCTATTTCTCAAGTACGATGTTTTCCAATTATTTTGTTGTATCTCTTTTCTCCCTACCTAGGTAAAAGGATTTTACTTTTAATTTCTTTTCCTTGTTGGTAGAACTCTTTTTTTCAATAAAAATTTCCTTCTAGAGGAAAATACACTGAATTTGTTAGCCGTCATAGGAATAGGGCGATAATTCAACAAATTTTAATTAAAGAATATCAAATTTTTTTAATTTCAAAAATTGCATTCTCTTCAGACGTAATTTTACTTGAAAATCTTTCAAGTTGTGGTTGGTGTTATTGGGAATGGATAAAGAGAATAGAGAAAATGGAGAGTATGAAGAAAGAGAAGTTAATTAATAGATTTAGAAAAAATGAACAAAAATGAAATAAATAAAGACGTACTAGATAGGCTTTTATATAAAAAGATGAAAATAATCATTTAAAATAAGGAAATAGAGGAAAAATTAAACTATTATGCAATAAAGACTAAACCCATTTAAAGGTACGGAGGACTGAAAAGTTCCACCCGCATTAACTTATTCCTAAAAGCATGTATAATCTAATATCATCAACATATTTACAAAATATTAGTATTAATTAAACATTCAATTAAGCCTATGAAAATTCAATTTTTATATGCAGTCCAACCAGCGATAACCACGTTTGTTGCATTGCGGGCCAGGCATTGATTCATGTCCTGCATACTGCAGGTAAAATAGGTAGTATTTTTACAGATTGTCCCCTATTGTGAGGTTTACAATTTTCCTTTTGAGTAAGAGTTTAGGAAAATTTTCCCCACATGGTATGACAGTATGAATGTGTGCTCTATTTTAATATCAGAACATCATGATGTATATAAAATATACAAAAAAAAAGCTTTCCTAAACATGTTTATTGTGCCCCTGTATGTCATTAGTTGTACTTCTATAAAACCTGTTTTGGCTATTTTTTTCAAGTCCAGATTTCCTTGCTAAGTATTTCTTTACTGATTTTTACTTCAGAATTATTTCATCATCTAGATAATAAATAAAATGGTTACTAAATTGTTAAAAAGTATACAACCTGCGGCTAGCAAAGGTGGTAGAGGTAGTAGCCTCTCATGTGTGACTTCTTACGTTTGAACTGGGACGTAGGAGCTTGATCTCCTTATTAATATTTGAAAGGCTAAGGTATCTTTTTTTTTTCAAAATTTTAAGAATTCTTTCAAAATTTGATTATAAAATAAATTAAAATGAGATGTAAAGTATACCAATCAAAATTTATTAAAAATAAGATATAGTAAGAAATAGTTAATAGAGATATGAAATATATACTAGTCCCAACTAGTCAAGGGTGCACTAAGATTCACGGGACTCAAGTAGACGTGAGAAAAGACATATAATGACAATGCAAAAAGGCGAAGAGACACTAAGAAATATAATATTTATAATTCTGTATGGAGGACTTATTTTTCCATAGATACATAAGTTATGGATATCATGGTAATGAAAAAAAGCCACAAAAGGATGAAACTAATTAAAAATAAAGCATACATGAATTCTATTTTAATAAAACAACAGGAAAGTGATTTAAAAGTATGCATACTTTAATTAATTTCTTTGGCACCAAATTAATAACCCAAAGCTCTTCGCTCTTACTGATCACTTCTTAATTCCATGAAAACTTGTAGCTAGATAGGTATATATATTAACACCAACTAATAATAATAGAAGAATTATGGAGGAAAGAATTGGAAATGAAATCACTCTCATTTCTATTTTCCTTTGCAAAACTCTTCATGCAATCCTCTAACTGCAGTGCAGCAAAGAATAGAAAATCTAGCTAGCTTAGAATGACCGTAATCTCTATTTTTATTAATTTGCATGTTAATCCAAGCCGTCCATCCAGATTATTAGGCTATAAAAGCCTCATTTTATTATTTTTTTGAAAAGAAAGCTTGCATATGTATAAGGATGATCGTGTTCTAGAGACAGCCAACTTGATAATATTCTGTCCTTCCGTTAGTGATTGACGTTCCAAAATATATAATATTTTCTGTTTTTGTCTACCGTATGATATTAATATGCCTAAAATTATTAACTCCTTTTTTTGACTAAAATGTTAGAAATCGCAGGGATAAAAAGTTGTCACTATAAATTATTTATATATAGATATTTTAATAGTATCACTTTAACTAGACATATGGCTGCAGGTTTTAAATCCGTCACAAAACTTGGACGTTTATTGACAATTATTTAGCTGTCGTAATAGTCTATTGACGACAGAGCTAGAAAAGTGTTACCAAATAATCAATCAATAATTCTAGGTTATTAAAGCTTTCAGTAAAATTAAAATATATAATTAGTTAAGTTAAAATGAAGGGAGTAAGTTTATGCTAAAAATAAAAATAAAACATAAATATTTGGTATAATAAAAATTTTATTAATAAAATAATATAAATTAAATTTAGTAATATATTTGTTAAATTTATATTTACCTACTTAGTCACCCCAAGAATTATGAAACTAATTGAAATAAAATTCAAATTATTTTATTCAAATTAAATGCCTTTTAATCGAATTATATGATAATTTAATTATAAAGTTAATTTCAAAATTAAATTTAATCAACTACTTTTAAGTTTTTATCAAATAAGCTATATAAAATTTTGATTAATTATATTTTTGCTAAGTGAAAAGTAAAATATTAGAATTTTTAATAGTTGTGCATATGATTTTTAAGATGTTTTACTCTTAGGAGCCTACTTTACATTATAAACAAGAGTTCTCACATACAAGTATACAAATATATTAAATTATTACACTGTAGAAGGGAGATTGATATATTGGGCTTTGCTTCTTTGAAACTCCACTTTTGTGGAACTCTTATCATTTTTAATATCTTGGTGTTTGATAAAAATTCATTCCATCTTAGCATATTTTACATCATTTACATTATTATGAAAATTCTTTCATTTTTAATATAATAAAAAAGCTCCACTTCTATGTAAATGGATTCCATTCATTGTACTTAACATTATTTATTTCACTAGAAGACCAAGTTTAATCCGAATCAAATATGTGCATGGGCCATATTTGCTTACAAATAGTTATATTTGTTTGTAAACTAAGAAAAATGATTAGATCCATTTACACATATATTATAATGTAATAATATTTTAGAATCATTTATCTATATAATAATGATATTTTAGATAATTTAGGCATTAAAAATACTTTTTTAAATTAATATTTAGCATTAAACTATTTTATTAAATTTATTTTACATATTTGTAGATGGTGCCCATATACAATGAAACTAAACAAACGAAAGGATCTTCATGATAATATAAATGATGTTATATCCAGTAGATGGTGTGAATTTTCCATTAACTATCAAACTAGTGAAAATAGATAGAATTACATAGAAGAGAGGATTCATAAAAGCATAGCCCATAATAAAAATCACAATTCAGAAGCTCAAGCGGCTGACATGAGTGTGTATAGAGTAATATGGATGGAAACTCTAGGGTTCAAATACTGAGTAGAGGCCTTATCACCCTGCTTTTGAAGTATACCTTCATCAAGTGCCTTATAATCCAATGTAGATGACAAAATAAAAAAAATAATTAAATGCTAAATAGTAATTTTGAAGTTGTATTTTCAAGATCTAAACCATCTAGAATTTTATTAGTATGTGGATAATTAATTTTATAAAGTATTATCATATTCTAATATATAAAAATGGATCTGAGCATTTTTATAATTTACATGTCAATATATTTTAGGAAATATGGTACTTCCATATAGGTGATTTGGATGAATAAATACAATAAATAGAGTAGAGAGGGTTACATGGAATCACTAAAGGACCAACATATTTGTAATGCCCTATTGGTAAACCCTCCCACAACTGGCGGTCACTGCATAAAAACTACCAAGACCAATCAAACTGAGAGAAAATGCTAAATCCATAATTGTGTCTCTCTGATAATGATGAAATTTTACATCAACCTCTCGAACATCTATTAAAAATTCTTTAACAATTATTACCAATCAGCGTAAATAAAGTACATTATTCCCGTTCTCCTCCAAATCAATCACCATCATTACCCATGCAACAACTCTATAAAAATTGAATTTTTACAAAGTTATCCTTACACATCTATGCATCAAGTAAATGTTCTTCGATCTCAATCCTGCAATCTAAAAACATCAATATAAGAAATCATGAGTCCGGGCCAACTCAGTAAGTATGATAGCGGCAAAACTCATATACTAAACCAAACAAACATCATTCGATAAAATAACTCAAATATCAAATATCTCAAATATTTTCACATGTTCATCCATAGTATGCTCATGCAAGCGCTCATGCTCCAAATGCTCATGCAGTAAAAATGCTCATCCTCAACATTATGTCCATGTCACCTGGTGCATCAGGTAGACTCATCTTTATCAAATATATCACATGGCTATATCACAGCTTACCGTTACTCTTATTCTTCGGCTCACCCTGAAAATCATCATATATCATGCTCAATATCGAACAATGCACTCATACATCATATCGGTGTTTATATGCTAATTTTTAAAAAAATTTCATTGAACTCATACTTTAAAAAGTTTATAAATCCATCATCAAATCAAAATAAATTTTAATACTCTTCAACTCAATTAAATAATTAAAACTAAGAAATTGATACATTTCAAGAAAGAAGTTTTCATAAAAATCTCAAGTAAAACATCCAACTCATCACAAAACATCCATGCTCAAAAATAAACATCCATCAACATCTATAAACATCCCAATAAAAGCAAAAAAATCCTACTTACCTTCTATACAAAATTTCAAATCTCCAGCTTGCGCTCTATAAAATCCTAATGTCCCTTTTCAATTTTAATCTACATCCAAAATGATAATAACATCTTTAAATAATATTCTAAAATTTATTTACTTAGTTTAATTTTTCTGGAATACTCTCATTTCTAAATTTTAAAGTTCCAAATACCTATTACTTAGTTTTGTCCTCAAACACATACTTAGTTCCGTCCTCGAACACTCTCATTTCTAAATTTTGAAGTTCCAAATACCAATCTAGAGACACCCATTTTTCATATTATCTAAAATTTTATAATATTATTGTTGTCTTTTGTAATAAAATATCATTTTAAAATTATCCATCTAGGTTTTTATGATCATATTTCATCTCCGTGGAAAAATTTCACTTTTCTAACCTATTAGGATTTAGAATTTCTAACCCCAATATCTCAATTTTATACTAAATTTCTTCCATATCATCACAATATATATTAAATAATGCATTAAATAAGGTAAGACGAGAAAAAGTGAAAGGAAATTTCATACCTCAATTTCTACCCACTTTTCCCAAATCCTACAACTTCAAATCTCTCCAACGAACCGCACTGAAAGATCCCCCCAACCTCTCTCTCTCTCTGTTTAGGTTATTAGATTGTTTTGTGATATTTTCAAAACAGTCCTTGACTTTTATAACTTTTTAGAAGAGTCCCTTCATTCGAAAATCTATACAGAAATATATTTTGGGGGTTTTACAATAATGAGCTTTATTTCTACGAAAAGTAGCTTTCTTTTAATGAAAATTAATATAAACTCTGATAAAATCAAAACTTCTAATAAAAGATAAACAAGTCTTTTGCAGTGTTAAGTAAATGAACAAGTGTTAGAGGAATTTAAGGGGTCCAACCATTTTAAAATGGTTTGAAATGAGGTTGTTAATTAGTCAAAATATACATTTTATTTTTCAAAAATTTTTAAAACTATTAATTATATTTATTTGAATTTATAAATTAAGTTTTACTATTTGTGAATATGTGTAAATATTTATTTTAAAATTTAAAATATCAGTATATTTTTAGGATTTTAAATCATTGAAATAGACTAAAATGCTCCTATGTAAAATTCAAAATATAAATATAAATTTTGAAAAAATGTAAAACTTGTTCTGAACTCAACTAGAAAATAAAGCACAATCTATGTTTTGATGATTAACAATTCAAATTTGAGTATTAAAAGGTACTAATAAGATTGGTGAAATGTTTTCAAGTTAGAAGTTTCAACATTCGAGCATAGCAAACCAAGTCTCACAGCCAAGTCGACTTAGATATATGACTTGGGTCAAGTCTATGCTCAAGTCGACTTCAAAAAAGAACTCAGGATGAAAAATCACTATGACAGAAGTGCAAGCAGGTCAAGTCGCGGACCTAAATTGACTCTACTTGCAACTTGAGGATGTTTTCACTAACTCAAGCTAGAATAATCGAAATCGCATCCCAAGTTGACTCCATCTTGTAACTTGAGTGAAGTCAAAGACCAAGTCGGCCTCAGATTCCAACTTGGGTTTCTAAAGAAGTAAAGCAGAACTCCAGCACTAAGTGTCAAAAATAAAGTCTCACACTCAAGTCGACTCTGCTTGCGACTTAGATGAAGTGCAAGAACAAGTTGACTCGATTCAAAAACTTGGAAGATTGAAGCCGAAGAGATCTATTACATGAAGTTTAAGATGTCAAACGGGCAGTGAAGTCATATAGCCAAGTTGAATTCACCAGCGACCTGGGCAAAGTTCCAAAATCAAGTAGACTTAAGGGTTGCATATTTTCACTAACTAGACAAAATACATGTGAAGTCTTGCCCGAAGTCAACTGCACATGGGACTTAGGTTAAGTCGAGGACCAAGTCGACCTAAAATGAAACTTGAGGAGCACTATATTCAAATAGACGACTCAGAAGATGGAAATAGCCCGATCGAAGTCGTATCCCAAGTCGACTCCCCTGTGCGACTTCGATGAAGTCTCACTTGAAATCGACTCCAGCTACGACCTGCATTGTAATGTTAGAAAAATTTGAATATCAGAGCATTTAATGCGTGCTACCTACCCTCCAACATTCAAAACAACTCCTATATTTAAAGCACAATAAGGAAAGTTGTGAGGGTTAACTACAACATTCATTAAGCTTTCGCCTTTTCTCCTATGAGCATTCAAATACTCATTAAGTGCTCTAGAAAAAGAACTTCATTCTCTGCAAGAGCCACAACTTCTTATCAAGCTCAAACTTCATAGAGTTCTTTCCTATGTTGAAACCTTCCCTACACAATTTATAATGTTTATACTTTCTTTGTAACTCATTTTATTGTACTACTACTTAGCTTGGTGTTGGAGACCAAGGCCAAGTAAAGACAATTAATGTACGGTTGGTGTGTGACTCATCATCTACTTGTGTTGTGATTGTAAAGGCCCCCTAGAACTATAATCTATAAGAGAGCAAGAGCTCTAACTGTATCTCCATTTAAATAATGGAACCTAAGACACAAGGATGTGCTCTTGGAAGAGTTGAGTAGAGAGAGTTGTTCAGAACCACTATAATTTCTTCTGTCCGCTATTCATGATTTCAACTACTCTATTACTCTCCATGTTTTCATTCAAGGAGACGTAGCTTACAAGGGCTAAGTTTTTATCTTCCAAAAGAGTTTTAAAAAGAACTCAATTCTCTCTTTTCCTCTTGGATTTTACCATAAACTCGGACCGACTTGTGGTATCAGAGAAAGTCTTTAAATTTACACTAAAGAGATATATTTTTAATGGCATCCCAATCAACATCCGTCCCTGCCTTTGTTGAGTGTCAATCTTTCACAAGATTATCCCTATTTGATCAAAGAAACTTTGATTACTAGGAAATAAGAATGAAACATCTTATTATGGCAACTGACATGGATTCTTAGATTATCCAAGATGGAGTTACTCTACCCATAAGTGAAAGGGCCTCTGACTGTACCGAGGAGGAGGTTAGACTAGCAAAGAGTAATGCCAAGGTAATGAACTCATTATTTTGTGCCTTGACCACTACCGAATATGATATAATATCTTATTATTTAACTGCCAAAGAGATATGGGACACTCTAATCTCAATATACAAAAGCACTTCATAGGTCTAAGGAACGAGAAGAAACATATTAAATCCATCTATTCCTTTACTTATGATTGTCTCAAATATGCTGAATGAGAAGAATTACAACAAACATATGATTCATTGTTTGATGAGACAAAGAAAATGGGAAATAAAGAAAAAGTTATATGACTCTACCATTATTATAATGGAAAGCTAGCTAAAAGAGTCAAATGCCTAGTTGATGAAACTAAGGGTCTAATTGCTAAAATTGAAAAATTAAAGAAAGAGAATGAAGCTTTAAATGAATCATTAGCAAAATTCTCTACCCAGGAGAGAATATCAAAATGTTCCACAATATGACAACTCGAGCTAGTATAAAAGGGTTAGGATACTCTTCATTTGAGCAGGGAGAGAGCAACAAACCGAATGCTCCAAAATGGATTAGACCCCAAGCCAAGATGGTTGCACCTTATGGCCAGCTAGAACAATAAGAGTATCTTGGTAAGAAGACCGATTTGGCAACTAAAATGCACATGGAGTCCATCTCAAAGAATTGATGAGGCATATAATTTCTACCATAAATTTGATTATAAAATCTATCAATGCAGAATTAAAAAATTACACAATAAAAGAGCTAAATTGGTTTGGGTACTAAAGATCATTAGATTTGTACCTTATAGACATGAACAAATAAGATCCAAATGCTTACTAGCCCAAATGGCCCCATGAGATGGGTGCCAAAGAGATAAGCTTTACTTGATTATTTTTCCAAGTATGTTTTAGAGCGAAAGCAAGCAACATATAGTTTATGGACAGTAGTTACTTAAGACATATGACTGGAGACAAAGCTTTATTCAATGATATTATGCCTTATAATGGTGGAACTATTGTATTTGGCAATAATGAGAAAGGTAAAATAAGTAGTAAGGGTAATGTTTATTGTATTTCAAAAGCATATAGAGAATAAGTTTTATTTGTTTAAGGACTCAAACACAATCTAATAAGCATTATTCAATTACATGATAAAGATTATAAAGTTTTATTTGAATCATCTATATGCAATATTTTTTTTAAGATCATATAGTATATAGTGAAAAGAGATGAAAATATATATTTGGTATGCCTTAATGATTTGGGTGGAAAATGTTTAGTAGCAATTAATAATGATCCATGGGTATGACACAAGAGACTTAAACACATAAACATGTCAAATATCAAGACTTTGTAGAAAAAGAGTATGGTACAAGGTTTACCAAAGCTCAAATATAGCAAGGATAAAATTTATAAAGTTTATCAAATGCCCAAATAGTCAAAGGTATCCTTTTCACCAAAGAATAAAGTTTCAACTTCTAGGCCACTCTAGTTACTACACATGGGTCTTTATAGACTATTTGACATATTGAGTCTTGGAGTAAAGAAGTACATCTATGTTATTGTTGGTGATTTTTCAAGGTTTACTTGGATAATGCTATTAGCTAGCAAAGATAAAGTCTTCTCTATGCTTATTAGCTTTTCAAAACTTGTACAAAATGAAAAGCAAAACACAATTATACCAATTAGAAGTGACCATGGTGGTAAATTTGAAAATAAATATTTCATAGAATTTTATAATAAAAAGGAATTCATCATATATTTTTTGTACCAAGAACTCCTCAACAAAATAGAATTATAAAAAGAAAGAATAGGACCATACAAAAGGTGACTAGAATTATACTAAATGAAAGCAAATTATCTAAAAAATTTTGAGATAAAGCTGTAAGCACAGCTTATCATGTTTTGAATCATGTCACCATTAGAGCAATCTTGAAAAATACTCCATATGAGCTATGGAAAAGTAGAAAATCAAATATTTCATATTTTCATACTTTGGTTGCACATGCTATGTTTTGAAAAATGAAAATGACGACCTTGGCAAATTATACGCCAAAAGTGATGAAGCTAGATTCCTTGACTACTCCTCCAATAGCGAAGCATATAGAATATTCAACAAAAGAACTCAAGTAGTAGAAGAATTAATTCATATTACCTTTGATGAATTTAACCCAACTCCAAAGAAGAAGGATGAGCTTAGTGATGCAGATGATTTATCAAAGAATTTTAGAAGGCTACAAGTGAGAAAGCAAGGGAGGAACTTAAAAAATATCAAAGTGCAGATTAAGAGGTAAGCAAAGTAATATTTCCTATAAACCTTCCAAAGATTTTGAAATTTAAAAATGATCATCCAATTAAATAAATTATAGGAGACATATATGAATGTACGAAACTTAGAGGCTCTAAGCAAAATATGTGTGGACGTTTTACATATGTATCAAAGATAGAGCCAAACTCAATTGATCAAGCGCTCAATAATGAAAGCTAGAAAGTTGAAATGCAAGAAAAGTTAAATCAACTTGAAAGAAATCAAATATGATATTTAGTTCCGAGACTAAAAATTGCATAATTATTAGTACCTAATGGGTATTTAGAAACAACAAGAAGAAAGTGGACAAGTAGTAAAAAATAATGCTAGACTTGTGGCTAAGGGGTATTTACAAGAGGAAGGAATTGATTTTGAAGAATCATATACCCACGTAGCTAAGTTGAAAGTCATACACATATTACTAGGCTTCAAATTGTTTCAAATGAATGTTAAAAATGCATTTTTAAATGAATATCTTAATGAAGAAGTGTATATTGAACAATCTCCCAGTTTTTAAGAAAATAATCAATCTAAATATGCATACAAATTAACCAAAGCTTTGTAGGATTGGAACAAGCTCCTAAAACTTGATATGAGCGTCTAGTAGATTTTTGATTGATTATAAATTTCATAGAGAAAAAGTTGACACTACCTTATTCATTAAGAATAAAAGAAAATACATTCTAATTGTTCAAATTTATGTAGATGATATAGTGTTTTGTGCTACTAATGAACCTTTATGTCAAACATTTTCGAAGTTAATACAGAATGAATTTGAAATGAGCATGAGAGGTGAATTCATCTTCTTCCTTAGACTACAAATCAAGCAACAAAGTGAGAAAATCTTCATAAACCAATCCAAGTACATCAAGAAAATGCTCAAGAAATTTGACATGTAAAGTATTAATTTTTTATTTTTTGTTTGAAAAGCTAGGAGGAGCCTCACTTAATAGTAAATTATAGTGCAAGACAAAGGGACTTTATTGAAAGTAAGTAGGGTTTTATGCTTTAATTTTTGTTATTACAATCCTTTGAAAATTATGTTGGAATGTTTGCATACAGAAATTGTGTTGTTTTGATGATTTAATAAGTTTTTTTGTTGAAAACCTAGAGTGGCAACCCTAGAGTATTATATAGAGTTGGGGGAGTTCTAAAACCATATGTATGGATTGCATAATTTGGATTCTTTGTGAACTTCATTAGATTTGATATTAGATTTGATCGTATACAAAACTTGAGTAATTATTCTGATAGTTGAGCATATTTTATGAGTTCTAGCATGCATGGCATGCGTCGCATGTGCACTTGTGATTGGCTTGGAAGATGGAAAATTTTCTTTGTTGGGTGTCGAATTTATCCCTGCACTAGTTATGCATGAAGATCAGATATCCTAAACACTTGTAAATTGGTTGGTGGAAAATCCAGATTTGTATCACATCACCCATGAGGGCATGCATGTTTGATGGAGTTGTTTAGGCACTAGTTCATGCCATATGGGCACTAGTTCAAGCTCACGACATATAACGGCTGATCTCTCTAGGCAAATGAGAAGGGCCATTGAGGGATCATGAGGCTAGGACAAATTTAGGAAGGTCAAGAAGGCACCAATGCATTCTATACTTGGTTAGATGCAATATGGCATGTTATTCTTGCATTATTAGAGGGTCAATGAATAACCCTAAGCATCAATTCACACGATGGTTCATATGATGCAAGAGTCAGTTGATTTGTTGAGCTTTGCTTTCATATTGAGAATGTATAGAAAGTTAAGATTTTTTTAGAGATTAAGTGTCAAAATTAGCTTAATATAGTCAAGCGCTCGTATTTAGTTCTTGTTCATGGAAATAGGTGAATCAAGCGTACAGTGGATGCAAATAGTCGGAGATATAAATGTTGAGAAGGATTACACTTAAGAAAGGAAGTTTGAAGAGAGGCAAGATGTTGAAAACATAATACAAAATGGTCTAAGGGTGTGTTTGGGAATGGATAAAACTTTTGATGAAAAATTTTGGAAAGTAAAAGTTATCAAATGACTTAATACGATAGGGGTAATAATAAGGAGTAAAGAGGATAAAGTTAAAATAGATAGATTATTTGTATAAATAATTGTGTAGAAATGATTAAAAAGTAGGATAGTTGTATAGGAAAATGTGAAAAAATAATTAAAAATATAATAATTATGAAGAGTGAAAAGTTTAGATTGAAAAGTTTTAACTTTGACATTTTATACTCATTGCCAAACACACTCTAAATGTGTAGAAAAAGTTTCAACATCGTTTAAAGTGTGTCAGGTCTGAAATCTATATAAAACAAAGCAAGAAACTCACCTCCAGGGAAGAACATGATTTGAACTGTGTTTCCCTGAGGGTAACAACGATTCAAACCATGTCCCACTTAGAAACTCACTCGATGCGCCAATTTTATGTTATTTTGCGTAATTTTTATGGGGAAAATATTCAAGCATAATGTGTGATGGGTCAAATTTTATGTAAGATATGTTTTGAGCAAAAAAAAAAAAAGATTGTGATATTATGATGTAAGAGATGTGCATGAATGATTGGGCTAGTTTTGGAAATGTTTTGACATGTTATGACCACTTATCTTATGAATGGTAAAAGTCGTCAGTAAAATTGTGTAGTAAAATATATACCAAATTTTATGATAATAGAATTTTGAGCTTAAATTTTGTGAAAATATATTGCTTGAAGTTAGAAATCCAACAGAAAAAGAATCGTCCTAATTGGAGTTGTCTAGAGAAAGTTATGGGTAAAATAGTGCAAGATAGCTGAAAACAAGTCATTTATAGGCCCATACAAGTCAAACCATGTGATTTCTAGAATCAAATGGGCCAAACTGTGTGGGAATCTATTTTAAGTGGGGAGGGTCCGAACCCACCTTATTTTCATGCAATTTTCTTCCCTTCTCCCTTCCCATAACCCTAGCTCTCTACCCTCGTGAAAAACCACTACAAAAGTGCTTGATTCCACGTGGTTTTGCATCAAGAGAGCTTGATAGATCAAGAAGAAAGCTTGAAGCTTTGGAGATTTTAGAGATCTTTGGAAAAAAATGAATTTAAGGTAAGCAGGTTCTTTTGTTTTTGGAATAACCATAGATTTATGTTGGAATCATATCTTTTTTGCAATTATTTGTGGGCACCACATTTGATTCATGATTTGAGTTGATTTTGATTGTATGGACTAGAGTAGAGATTTTTGAGAGGTTGGAATTTGGGAGTTTTAATGGAAATGCATGTAAAGGATAAAATAAAGGTGTTTAGAAGTGATTTTGTATTATATTATGATATCTTGGGTGGAATCCCATGGATTTTGAAAGAGTTGGGCATGATTTTCATATAAGGCCTATAATATGTTCGATGAAATGCCTAAGTAAAGCTAAATGTGTGAGGATGATATATAAACGGGCATGTAAAACTTTGTGAATGTGAGTGATGTATTGAGCATGATTGGGACATGTGGGATAGTAAATTATTGAAATGTAACTCATGATGGGCTTGATGTGTATGAGTTATATATTTTAAAATAAAAATTTGAACTTTTGCTTGATGATATAGTTGGATGGATGTTGAAATTTTGTAATTCCCATGTTGAAATAGTAATAAAGGCTTGGTTTCGATGAATGAATAAGAGACTAATGTATAAGTGATCCAATAATTAAGTTTAATTATTTGAACGGGTATTAGATTGACTTGGACTTTGGAATTTTCATGTCAAATGTTGATTTGGGGATAGGCCCTTTGAAAATGATTTGGAATTGTTAGCTATGTGTTTGGGCATAGTTTTCATAAATTGATGGTGCATAATTTGAAATGAGCATGAGGCATAAACATATGCATATGGTATGAGTGATGCATATACATGGTTTGCATCGGGTTGTTCATGGCCCTTCATTAACATAGGATAGGATAGTTCATGACCCTTGATGGACATGAGGTTGGTTCGTTTCATATGTGTATTTATGATATGACATGATTGTGTCAGGCTAGTGAGAGTCTGGTATTTGCATTGCATGTGGTGACATGACATATGATAAATTTGGCATGGATTTGCCTTTTTTTGCTAATCACAACCACTTACTAAGTTTGCCCAACTCATGTGTTTATTTTTGACATTTTTAGTAAGATTGGTATTCAGGAGCTTAGCTATGAGCTAGGATAGGTTTAATTTCGAGTTGAGTTAGTATGTGGTAGGTATAAGTTGTGTAGTTCTGGATTGTGGTTATTTAAGGTTAATACATGTCTAAGAGATATACATATGCATGTATTATATAATAATGTATATTTGAGATATGCATTTGTATATTGAGATCATGAGTCTTGGATATATGGCCTATTGAGGCCTTATTAATGTGTATTCTACTTCAGCTGAGATGTAAATGATGAAAATAATTATAGTTTAATTAGTTTTGTTGTCGTATGTCTAATTGATGAATTAGTTGTGGATATCTAGGATTGCTATAGGTGGATTTTCATATATGTGCATGTATGTGGTCCTTTGCTTTCAAAATTATAGTAGATCCTGTGAAGATGCTGCTGGATCTCTGCCATAGCAATCGTCAATCCGAGGTAATGGCCGGCAAGGTGCTACATGTAATGTGTTACAAGCGTTGACATCTATATTTGTTGACAAAGATCAAGACCATTGCATTTTTTATGAAATTGTCTAAATGTTTAAAGAGATTCCCTTTGCAAATTCCTGTAAAATGTAACAAGAACCTCGTTAATGTATAAAAACACAATCCATAACATTTCTTCTTCTGCTCGTTCCTACCAAGCCAGTTTCTTTAAATCAAACAACATCATCATTTCATTCAAGGGATCGATTTCACTGCAAACATTTTCACGCTTGTTGAAAGTGCAAACGCCACATATGCCATCCATTTCAAACTGATGATTGAGATAAGTTGGGGCAAATTTGGAAAGTATGCTAGCAAAGTCGCATGTCTACTCGTGTGTATGAACTGATGTTTCCATTTAGCTTCCACTAGAAGCTCCCTATTTAAATTTGAGAGAGAGTGACCTAGAGGAGGAGAGAGTAGAAGAGGTTAACAAAAGAGGAGAAACCAGGAGGAGCAGCTTCCAGTCCACTTCACGCTTCCACTATCGCTGTCTCCTGCCGCTATAAGCATTGGCAATTGTCGCACTTTCACCAAAGAAGAGGGGAAGCCAAACAAAGCCATCGAATCTCACTGTGGACTAAGGTGAGCTAGAAAAAGTTAGATTTTTTTATTTCTTTCATTTCCCATTTAAACAATCGCAATTCAATGTACTCTTGTGCATTGAAATTTTAATGCGACATTGTGCATCTGCCATCCATTTGTTAGCTTCCTAATCTTGTTCATTCACTCTTACGGCTTTACCCTACACTCACATCTACATTTTCATCCCGGATGAACCCAAAATAGTTGGCATAGAAAAGAGGGGTTTTCCTCTTGATGATGAAAATAGCAAAAAGGGATTTCCCTCTCGGAAACAAAAAAAAAATAAAAATCCTTGGATGCTTGCAAATTTGCATTCACATGCGAGAGAAAAGAAAAAGTTTTGTCCAAGGCTTTTGAAATTCTAGTGATAGAATCTTTATTTTTACTAAAAGTGATCGTTGCCATTAAAGGTTTGCTATGCCTCTAGAGATGCATTTTTTCTTATGGCCGCATTTTATCTTTCTGAATTTGTTATTAATTGGTGTTTATTAATTAAAAGACATTGAACAACTCACTAGTGGTAGAAAAATAATTTCAATGGCCATTAAAAAGCTTCCAAATTGCAAAAAAATGCCCCAGATTTTTAGCTTATGTGATTTTTTCTTCTCAAGAGACAATATGGCATAATATAAAGTTATCCAAACCTTACTAAATATTCACCGTTTCCAAACACATTATTGTTGACAACACATGGTTAACATCCCAATAAATATGTCTAAACACTTAAGTCAATGGATTTCGGTAAACATGTAGACACCCCCTTGTGTTCATTTTCATTTTATTATTCCTTATTGTATTTTATTATTATTCTTATATTAATAATTTACCAACTATATAGTGCATTTTAGGCATTTTAGAAAATTAAAATCTGCTTTGGCATTTTAAAAACTGGTATTATTATGAAATTTGGAGAGTTCAAAGCCAATGATTTGTTATTTTTCCTATGCTAGAAGTTTGAGAGGAAATAGAGGGCTAGGATAGGTTGATTCCATTGGTAATTTGCCTATTTGGGTTTTCTTTGGACAATGAGGTTTTTAGTTTCGTATATATGAGCTCATGCATATAATATAGAGCCAATTATCTATTATTCATTTGGATTGGTTTGGTTGGTTTTCTAATTTCCTAACATGTCCATTTTCCATCTTTGTTTTCAACATGATACTGTGGTTAGAATAAACAAAAGATGCTTTCCTTCCATTAATTGCATCTGTTATTTTCTGTATCACAAAGGAATTATTTTAGTTGGATTGATGAAGTGGGCTAAATGAAACTAGTTTTTGAGAATAAATGCTATGACTCATCATGTCGGTTTTCGTATCTTCTTTAGTATATCTAATTTCATGTTTACGTTAGCTCTTACTTTAGAATAATATATGATCTGGTTTTTTGATTTATATGTGTAACGAATAAACTAAATATATTTATCTTATGTACTTCATCTATCAAATTTGATTTATGCATTGGTAGTCTTGTGGTGCTAGTGCTAAGAGTTTTTGTTTCAGCAATTCCAAGCACATGATTCTCAATATTGCATTTTCAATTACGTTGCATTTATTCTATTTTTTGGATTGAATTATTTATTAGATAAGTTGTTAAATGATTGCAGTCATTGCCATTCTCATGATATTTTATATGGAATTCCTACATACTCACATTTCAATCCCATTTTTGAATTTAGATCTGTGTGTGATGATGGGTGTAATAAGAAATGGATATCATGGATGCGCATACCGGCTTAGTTGGCATAACTGAAAGAATACTATAGCCCATGTAATGTCCATATATATAACCAATACAATCTGTTACTAGTCTTGTTTCTTTCTATTCTTTCATTTTTGTAGTTTCTGTAAGAAACTATGCGAAGAAAAGATGTCATAATATGTTCATTACTCGGAAATGAAATATTTAAATTAATGAAGTATTTGTAGTTCAAAATTTGTTAGAATATTCGTAGTGATGTGGATTTTCCTTATTTTGTATATGTAGAGACCCAATTGTGTCCATTTTATTTTCTTTTAATTTAGTTTTTTTTACAATTATTACATTAATAATTTGCCAATTGTGTGGTACATTTTGAACATTTTTGAAAACTAAAGGTTGCTTTAGCATTTCAAACATTGGTATTACTATGTAATTTTTGGAAGACCCAAACCACTATTTTGATGTCTCTATCCATTAACGGTATGGGATATGCTAGAAAGCTCAGATTGGAGGATTTTCTGTGAGGAGTGTCCACATGGAAGGTTCCACGCTGCTTCCTTGCCACCCTAATGAATTAATATAAAAGGGGAAAATGAATTTTGCACCGGAGGGCTCTCTTTAGTTTGAGGAAGTGTTGGACAGGCAACTTCTTCGTCTCTTAGTTTTGGGTTCACTTTCTCAGTCTCTCTTTTTCTAGTCAATTTTCAGCGGGAAAGAGGCTCTTGTTGTTCCATTTGGGGAGGGGGAGGCTTGTGGCATTGGTGGCTTTTCCATCTCCTTCTCAGTTGGTGGTGGGGTGTTTTTCAGCTGTTTTCTCATCTGGTTAGGAGCTTGGTTTTTCTATTTCAGTTAGGTATAATTAGTTGTAGATTTTCTCTTTTGTTTCAATCATAGACATGTAGTCGTCTGACCCCTTCTTTTTTTAGCATGAATAAAGCCAATTTCCGTTGGACTTGACTAAATGGTAGAGTTCCTGCTTGCTTGATTTTTGCTTGTTTTTTTAATTAATACCATCTAGTTTTACGCCCATCTCGAGCAGTTGGGATGAATCAAATCATCACCGTTGATCGCTTGAATTAATTTCTGGGCTGGTTGGAACTGGTTTTCCGTTCTCAATTGCAAGCTCTGTTTATCATGTTTTTTCTACTTGTGGAATAATTTCTTGTTAGCTATATTAGATTCAGAAGTTTTATTTATTTATTTATTGGTTCGGTTGGCCATGTATCTGATTTTAGGCTTTTTTTTTTTTTTTTTTTTTATGCTCCTAAACGTTTGGATTATACATCTGTTTTCAGCCTAGCTGATTTGAATTCGTTCTTAAGTTGGAAGTTGCTGTGGGTATTTTTATTTTTATTTTTCTGGTTGGAGTATAACGTTCATAATTCACGTTTCTGTTTGGTGGTATTTGGGATATGTCTTTGCTTATACGAATTCATGTATGGAATAAGGAAACTGGTTATATATTATTTGTTTGGGTGCAATATCTTGTTTAACCCATTTTTTTAGATTCTTTATTTTTCAATCGTGTAGGAATTGTGTGGTACCATCCGTTTAGATTTCTAATTCTTTTAATAAATCACTCGCAGTAATTTTTCAATGCTTAAAATTTTGGCCACCAACCATGTTTAAAAAAAAGTGCACATCACCTCGTCCTTCTTAATTGATGCACTTGTTAACCATTTATATTAATACAATTTATACAAATAATTTATTTGATGCATAATAATTTTGGCATAATAATTTTGAAATCAACCAAGTAAATTACTTTTAGGGCGAGTAATTAAAATTACCTGTTAAGTAACTCTTGTTTAGATATTATGATTTTGGCCACCAATCATGTTTTAAAATAAAAAAAAGTGTACAGTACCTCGTTCTTCTTAATTGATGCATTCATTATATGTGCTTATTAAATACAATTTATCATGCTTAATAATTTTGAAATCAATAATAAAAATTACTTGTGGAACAGATAATTAAAATCACTTATTAATTAACTCTTGTTTAGATATTATCATAATTTTTAGGAGTTCAAATTATTTTTCGATCTATAGCACAGGCTAAGAAAAATAATCTCAAAATGCACCTCATTAATGATATTCAATACTTAAAATTTTGGCCACCCACTATTTTTGTAAAATGTACACATCAATTCATTCAACCAATTGATGGGTTTATCGTATGTATTTATCCCAAACAATTATAGCTTTATAATGTTTATTAATGAATTTTTAATATGCTTCTAAAACGAGTTATTTAATCTTTTAAAATGTTTGGTATTATTTAGCAGATAATACTTTCAATGCAGATTCAGTATTTAGCAAATAATACATTCATTATATATTATATGAATAATTTGTAAAATCCATCAAATCAGTTCACACGAATAATCTGTAAATTTATCAAATTAGTTCATTTGAATTGAATAATATATAAAAATCATAAAACACGAAGATATGAGTTCATGATTTTCTAGCATTATTGTAAAATCTATATTACCCATATAATTGTTAAAATAAAATATTATCAATCTTGTTTAAGGTGTCAAAACTGTATAACTTGTCTATGTCATTAAACGACTGCACAGCAAAATTATATATTTTATAAAATTACTGTCAATTACGTATGCACACTTTTTGCTATATTTGAATAATCTACAAAATACATTTAACAAGACAAACTGAAGATAGATAACCTATACAACTCATCATCCATCTAAAAGGCATAAAATCTATAAAATACGTAAAACAAGCGAAAGTACTTTGTCCATTCAGCTATATTTTTTTATACTTTATTGTTCCAAGATTTGAGCATAAATTGTGTATTATCGTATATGATGATTATGTTACACATTAGATGTCCCATATCATTTATGATTAATGCAATTTTATTAAAAGCATACTAATTATTATTAAATAACATTGCACCATAATTTACTTCAAGTTATCTCACCTACCCATACTCACACTTCACCTTTAATCATACTTACATATAGGAAATGACCATATTGCCTCATTTGTATTTTACTCAAGAATAAAAATATTTTCACCAGCACCCTTGCCTTCATTCAAGGACAAAATAGTAATTTACAACGGCAACTAATGCTAATGCGAAAGATATGAATATAAAAAGAATTTTAAGCAAACTTGGTGGGTGTAAGAGTAATAATTTAAAATGCGAAGGCATATTTGGAATTCAAAATTCATGAATATATTTGATGTGTTATCAAGTCAAAAAATTTCAATTTAAAACTTTCATTCTGTACAACTATCTTATTTTTAATTATTTTTTTACATTTTTATATACAAGTACTCTATTTTTCAATCATTTTTACACAACTATTTATATAATTAACCTATCAATTTTAACATTATTTTCTTTACTTTTCATCATTACCTTTATCATTTCATGTTATTTTATTCTACTTCAAAAACTTTTCATCCAAAATTTTATGATGATGATGATTGTGAGTTAAGAAAATCCAAAAAATAAAGATTTTGCACATAAAGAAAATTCATGCTTGGGCTTACACATGAATGTCAAAAAAATCAGAACAATCTAAAAATATAATGTTTTCCGATAGGGGACAACATTGGATCGGTTAACGCTAACAATCAATAGAGTTTATTTATATTTATGAAATTTTTTGGTCAGGTCGATTTCATCATTTAGTTAAACGGCTGTCAATCCCTGTTATCTTTCTTGATAGATTTTAAAAACTCAGATAAATAGAAAGTTACAGGAAACCGGTCCTATGTGCCCAGGTGCATAGGTGCATTTAGGCTCGGTGGGCCCACATACAGATACTTATTTTTTAAAATTTTGTTACACAATTGTTAATTTAAATGTATTTAACATGTATATCAATTTTTATCTTTTTTTGGAGATTTTTAGATTTTTTTCGAATTTTTTTAAATCAGTGGCATTTTCGTAATTTCAAATTACTTGAAATGCCACTGATTTTAAAAAATCCGAAAAATCTAAAAATGTTAAAAACTGATGCACATGACTTAGATTAACAGTTGTGTAAAAAAAAATTCAAAAAAATAAGTTAAATGCACCCGGGTGCATAGGATGGGAATCCAAAGTTATATCTGCCAAGGTTCAATTCTGGAGGTCTAATCAGATATTTGGTAAAATTAATGGGTTGAATCCACAAAAACCCCAACCAACTTAGATGGGTTCCCGTTACACATATTCCGTACGCGATAAAGGGAAGAGCTTTAAGCAAATATAAAAATTCGCTCATTTTTATTTAATTTTAGCTTTACAATTGTAAATTGTCAAACATCTGGTGCAATTCATAAACAGGCTTGTAACCTAAACCCAAGAAACCCCCTAACAATTAATAAACAGGCTTGTCATAGTTTATAGAAAAATCCTTCCGTTATGTGAGAGCTGAATGTGATTGATTGTAATGTCAAATATTACAGTGTATGCATAATAATAAAAAAACAAACAAACAAACAAACTGGCTTGTCATCTACTTAACCCACCCAAACAATCTTGATTTTGTTTCATGAAGTTCATTTAAGAAATTAAGAATTGCCCTTAACAAACAACCATTTCTTGCATCCATCCCTTGCGTCCCTTCCATCTCAAATTCCTACGATTTGAATGAACAAACAGGATGACAGGATCACATTTTTATCGCACAAATCGTTAAGATTCTGTTTTGGTGATGAGCATAATTGACAAACCACTTTTTAATCTCTTCCTGACACTCTTTTCTGAAAAATAATTTGACATCTGAACCATCTAATTATTCTACACCTCTCATACTTTTGAAAAATACTCCCACTTTTTCTGTAATTCTACATCTCTGATTTTCCCCATTAAAGGAAAGCTCTCCCTACGCTTCTCTCCATTCTCAAGACTTGAAGCTGAGGCCTTAAGAAAAACCGAGCTTCGAGACCATACTCTCTTTACAACTCAGACCAACATGCGTTTGTCCTCCCCACCTACATTACCAAATGTTAAAATCAATTCCAAAGGCAAATCAATCATCTTATTTGCTGAATTGGAAGACTGCCGCTCATCCAACAATAGGATGCCCTTCATAGTAGGAAATGAGTATAACAGCCAATCACATTACACAACTTCAGAGAATTAACTTGACCCCATTTTTCAACCTCATCATCTCTTATAAATTTTCATTACGAACTCGATCTATCTCTTGCACCACAAAAAAGACCTGATGCACAAGTGCAAACAAATAGAAATAATGGAACTCATCTATCATTCATTCACTATATTCTTTTTTTGGAAAAAGCTCAATGTGCATGGATACAGTTGATCTGCTTGCTGACTGAATTAAAATGTGATTTCCGCTTATGTTTGTATGATGCCACAATGAATTCATGATACACATTATATTTGCAGTAACCATACAAATGCAAGTAGCAGATGCGCCTACTCTGCTGGACAATCAACAAAAATCCAGGCCAAGCATTTTCATTTGATGTGACGTCAGGGAAAATATTTATCTCCATCCCTGTTGTTCATTCAGGTTCTCCAGCACTGTTTCAAAGTCTTCCCGTGTCCCAGCACCAATGTACAATCATCTGCGATTAATCAGACATGTCATCTGCCCCACTGAAATTATCTTCATCTTCTGCTATTGCTGCCTTCCCCGGCTCCTCCTCGAGTTCCTCACTAGAAAACCTTCCTCTCTTAAAACTGGAAATATCTGCTTTAGACTTGCCCTGTGAGACAGATGATACAAATCTAGATATCAGAGTGGCAAAAAAATCTGAAGGACAGTTTCCACACAAGGAGACATGAGGATTCAACGAAATCTAATCCATACCATCTAATTCATTTAGCCAAAATACTAAAAATCAATCTGACCAAAGATTTGTGTGCCACATCAGTTTAAAAATATTAAAATATGAAATCAATTAATCCAGACAAGTACTAAAATGCTATAAGATTATATAAAACAATTCACCTAAATGAGATGAATACTGTTAAAGGACTGATTTTCAATTTTAAGGTTAATTTTAAGTTTATAATTATGATGATTTTCATTATCATACTTAAATCTTATGTTGACTGACATGGTAGTTGCACACCAACGACACAATTAAAAGGAGGGTACAAAGGTGTAATACATGACTGGACCAAGCTGCTGAATCCTTAATTTCCCTTAAGGCAAGTTCTGATCTCCGCCTGACTGTCAACCGTGAAGGCACAGGAAATTGTTCAACCTCATCACTGGACCTGCCCTCTTTTGCCCTCTTTTTCTGTAAATTAAGCTTCGTAGGGAGAGGCTGCAAGACAATAAAATTTTGAGAATCAAGAATCAAGTGCAAAAATGACAACCTGATTATTGATAAATCCAAATGATGGTTCCATCTAGGTTATACCAAGTAGCGGGCAGCATCTTCATCAAAAGTGACCAGGTATGTTGTGGGATCATCAGCATCATCACCTCTTACCTGTGGGGCATTGAATGGCAAAGTTCACATTCAACTTTTTAATTAAACTGAGTTAGTTGGAGGTAATAAGTTCCATCGATCAGTAGTAATGGAAAATATCATATTTACTGGTAGACTGAATTTAACAAGAAACCAAAATCAAAAAACAATCACAAGCAGACTAAGAAAAACTACAGTGGTTTAAACTCTGATACATACATCCCAGTGATACTCTCTAACCCAGGAATATTGGATGTCTTCACTCTCATCATACATATCCTTTGACAGCTGCCACAAATGAAAAATGTACGGTAATGAATTGGATTAGAAAAATAAATAAATAAATCCCAACACTGTTTGTCAATTAAGACATTGATTGCAATGCCCAAAAAGCATATGATGTAAAAGACAATGAACAATTATTTATCCAAAGAGCACATGATGTAGAACACAGTGAACATGTATTTGGGCATGGATTAATCATTGGTCTTTTTGTGTGTATTTAGAATTTTGAATGCACTGTATTTCACTATCCGTTGAAGATGTAACCCATTGTTCATCTACATGGCCCACAACAGCTCTTTGACCAGAAGACTTGACCATTGCCTCTCATATCCCACTGCCAACGTCTCACAGCAAGACACCATTCCCTCAACGCCAAATGAACATATCCTCTAACCAAACTCTTCCACCCTGCTCTGCTAAGTAGGCTGTTGGCTTGTGTGTGTGCTTAAGCATCATGAACCAAACCTTCCCATGAATCAATAATCTCTTTTGCCTTTTTCTCACATCGTAATTCTTCCAGGGAACTCTTTGTAATTTATTTGACTGGTGAAATTCTTCCTCCCAGTGGATTGTCCCCTTCATTTATTAAAGCATTTTCCATACAAGTCATAGTGTTTAACATGATCGCCTGTTTGTCCTTGGCCTACTTACCAACTCTTAAATCTGGTATGTTGCAGTAACAACATGCCAGATAAATTTGGTGGCAACAATTTAATTATTTAACTTGGTGTTTGCTTCAGGTAATGAGTTGGGGAAAAAGAAAAAACACAAAACAACAACCACAACCTGATAAGCAACTAGGGTTAAATATTTTATGCAAGCAAAAACTTAAGACTTTTATTTTATGTGTGTGTATTTATAAATGGGGCAGCATATATTATTATTATGAGACAAGTGATTAAGAAAATAATCTTCTGCTTCTATTTTATCTTTTCTACTTTCTCTACCTGATTCTTCTATTCTTTCCTTTGCTTTCCCTAATTCCTTACTCATCATTATCAATCGGCCTCTCTTTCATCAGAAGTTTTTCCCATACCATTCAACATTGGAGCGTTCTCGTTCCACACAAAATATACCCATCAAAAAACAAATTAAAAAAAAAAAATAGACTATCTGTACGAACATTTCTTCCCTCCTAAACCCATTTAAGCCTCTTCATTTTCTAAGACAACAAAATTGCTACCTTTTAAGTATTGATGATGAAGCAACAGGAAATCTTTACCTCATCTGGTGCAGGCACCATGTAAGCCAGGAACTTCTCAGGCTTTGATGGATCTGAACCATTTGCTACAAAGTTCTTCATAACAGCCTGTCGGATAATGGTATCATAGAAAGAGCATGCGAGTAAGATATAAAAAATAAATAATAAAAACCCTTCTTTGCGACAGATCAGTCTAGAGCTACATATTCTGCCCATCAAAGAATATTTGTTGTTCATTGATAATTTGCTACACCAATAGCAGCCAACTTTGAGAAAAGTAATTCATGGTGTATGCTTAACTTTTAATAGAACTGTAAAGGTTTATCGACAAATGTTCGTGGGTAAGTATAAAATGATTTCTTCATGTTTTAGGTATCCATATTTGACTTAAACGTCCATCATCATGCTGTACCGATATCATTCGGATTAATTCATTGCATTAATTGAAGAACTTTCAAGATTGGCTCAACATTATTCGGCCTAGTTGAATCTGAATCAAGTCTCCAACCACACAACACCAGTCTACTCAAGAGCATCAGATGTTACCACTGCTCAATTCCAAAGCTTGACTAGAGTGGAAGAATGAAATAGATCACCAACAGAAATGCCAATGAACGTTGAAACAAATATAGGCTGGCATGTTGACAGACGGTTTTACCATCAAGTACAAAGAAAAACAGTGATGAACCTCCTAAAGTATGCCTGCATATTGCAGCACCAAATTGAGGATGCTAAGCATACATAAAATGGAAAACTGCTGTGCTACTGTTAACTGGGACTCCACAGTCATGAGCTCTATGCAACAAACAGAAAATACAGGTCTATGAAAGAAAGTCATACTCGGGATTCATGCTCATCACGAATAGACCGGTCCAGCTTGTTGAACACCTCAGAATCAGCTGTAGGATCGCTATCAAAAGTTGCCACAACAAATTGATCGCCACTCCTGGTGAAACAAACATTTCATCTAGTTATCAATCTAATTATCACAAGTTCACGCAATGCAACTCTTGAGACAAGGAGTCTAAACAATATGCTATACTTCTACTCAGGTAACCCATAGTGAGGAACAAGGAGATAGCAGGACCTTCATATTGCTTTTACTAGCTCAGATAGAGTATAAGTCCCAAAGAGTTATACGTTTTTAAGTGTCAGGGAGAAAAAGACAGTTTATCTACTAATTGTCAGGGATAAAATATAAGGAAGCAATTGTGAAGACCACAAGCATGAACCAAAGCAATTTGCGAGCTACTGTGATCAAGATTCACTGATTCAGCATTGAGGCAGTAAATCTTTGCTCTAGCTATATATGGACTTAGCATTTAAAGGAAGACGATTCATGCAGTGTGGTTTTCAAGCTTCATGCAATGCTGTTCATATATGACAGTTTTGATAAATGATATGTATAAAGGCAACAATGTGAAGCTAAAAGACTGCAGGAAATGCTTCAAATTTTAAAAATCCAACAATTAATCAAATCGAAACCAGATATACAACATTCAACTTTAGCAAAAATAAGATGCAAAAGAAAGAATCAGTTAAAATTGTTAGCCAAGGAATGTCTGGAAGTAGCTACTTTCGGTAACTCAGATCAATAATTCTAAGAAGTGAGCAAAGCTATAAAGATGTTTTCCAGTCAGGCTGGGCAAAAAATAGCGGCGTAATTCAAGATTTTCAAATAAATGTTGAACTAAAAAAGAGCAAAATTCTGAAGGCACAACAAGAACAACTAGGCGTGAGCTCATTCAACAAGAACAACTTGAAAGAACAATGAATGGCTAAAAAAGCATGGATTAAGTTATTCAAAATGATACCAAGATGCATAGGCTGGTAGAGATTTCTTATGTTTATTCACTTAATGTTGGATTTCGTGCTTATCAAATAATCAAAACATTGATCAAGTAGAGAAGGCCAGTTTGTATCAATGTTGTTAAAATTGAACAGGTTAACAAATCAGTAAAGAGACTGGTTTGGTTTGAACCAATTCAACCATTTGCGGAAACCGGTTGAATTGGTGTATCAATTTATATAAGATACATGGTAGATTGTAAGGTCTTATTTATTATGAATGTGTTTGGGAAGTAATAAAAATTTTGTACAAAAAGTTATTGGTGTAAAAGTTTTTGAAACAATATAAAATAATGTGATATAATAGATGTAATGATGAGGAGTAGAGATAATAACATTAAAATAGATATGACAGTTGTATGAGTAGTTGTGTAGAAATAATTGAAAAGTAGGATAATTGTATAGGAAGACATGAAGAAATAATTAAAAAAATAAGGAAGTTGTGGAGAGGGAAAAAATTTTAATTGAAAAGTTTTAATTTGAAAAGTAATATGTTTATCCAAACACACCCTATGAAATAAAATAAAATTATGCAAATATAATGGAATCAAATAGACAATGATTTAGGTATATTTGTTAGATTATCAAATTAATTGAGGCAAAATTAGAAAATTTTTAATGGTTATAATAATATTAAAAAGATATTTTATATACAATAATGTTAAATCTTAAATTTAAATGGACAAACTCACTCATTATAATAATAATAATAAAATGTAAAACACCAAAACTAGTAACGGAACACAACAATTAAATAATGAACTAATTACATTAAATAAAACGCCTTTTTGGGCATTTTATCCGGCACCACTTTCATATTTTTTGGAGTGATATCTGTTTTTTGAATAAACTGATATCATATAAATAGCTCTAACACTCAAAAAATTTTAAATAAGTATCTAAAAAAGTTAAATATGAATAGAATTTTTTAATAAGTCAAGATCAATATTCTCATTATCAAGTATTTATTATTTGATAGTTGTAACTTTAAGAAAAAATCATTTAAAATGTTAAATAATACTTATAATTACGGTTGATAAGTGAAGCAGCAATTTGGCAAAGTATGATGATGATGATGTTACCTATTTAAAATATCCAGCAATGATGACATTGGTTGAGTATTAGACATTACCTCTGTCATGAATGCCACACTGTATTCAACTGGTTAAATCGCCAGTTTAGACAGTTGAATCTGGCTTAATTCCACGAATCGGAACCACATAGAATCTAATCGGCCAGCCTTCCAGTTCCCGGTTGAACCAGTTGGACTGGCCAGTCCAATCCGGCTCTAATAACAATGGTTTGTATTAGTTTTTTATTATTTAATTTAGGAATTTTATTTATACATGATTAAAGCAATGTTGTCCGAACCGAACCGGTGATCGAACCGGTTTTACCGGTTAAACAAACCGGTTTAAACCAGTGACGTCATCATAACATAATTATGATGTCATACATGTTTAATAATTTTTAATTAATTATATATTACTAAAATACTAAAATTACATATTTATAAAATCATAAATCCATATGTTAAATTTTAAGCCTCACAACAAAACTTGCAGGAAAACATTAATAAAAAATCTAAATAACCTTATGCATTTGCATTTGTTGTATATTATATGCACATCTAATTTTTTAAAATTTATATGCAAATCTAATTAATATGATTTGAATATGGTATAAATATTAAAGGAAAAAATATGCTATGTGTCACGGGTTATGTATAATTCAAGGAAATTTAAAATTGAAATTTTCATAGATAGAAAGATGTGTGCACTGAAAAAAATTTCTAAAATTTCAACTTTTCATATTACACGTAGATGGAAAATGATCTTTTGAACTTTTACCGACAATAGCCAATAACACCGCACTGGAATTCACACCGCTTGAAAAAGCAATTGAATTTTGGCGGCGGGTCCTGTGAAATTTCCAGACCGGGCGAAATGGGTTCAACCGGTTTTACGGTTTGAACTGCGGTTCAAACGGTTCTGCCGGTTCCTACCTTGTAAACTGGATCAGGTATAAATGAACCGGATTGGACACCGGTTCCCGGTCAGACCAGTCAAACCGGCCGGTCCAGTCCGGTTTTGACGACAGTGAATTAAAGTAGGATTTTACTTGGCATCAATTTTGTATAAATGTGCTAATGTATTTGGGATGAGCTCAGTTTGGTAATTGACAGCTAGTTTTCCAGTATCTTTTTTCTCCTTCATACTTCCCTCTTCTTCTTGAGTCCTTCACTTGCATCCCCAACGCCGCCACACCCCCCACCCCAACAAAAAAAAAAAAAATTTAATTGAAATATGTTTTTCAAAATATGTGCACACATGAAAAACATAACATTTTAATTTTGGGCATGTTTGAGAACTTTTCAAACTAAACTTTTTCAGTTTAAAACTTTTCACTTTCCATAGCTACCATATTTTAAAATTATTTCTTCTGATCTTCTATACAACTACCTTATTTTTTAATCATTTCTATATAACTAACTTATCTATTTCAACTTTATTCTCTTCACGTCTCATCATTACCCCTATCACTTCACATCATTTTCTACCAATTTAACAACTTTTACACTAAAAACTTTTTACCCAAAAATTTTATCACTTCCCAAACATACCCTTTAACTTATAAGTCTTAGACAGCAGTTCAAGGAACCATAAAACATTAAAAATGAAAGACATACCGATCAAAATCTGGTAGCAGAGGAAGAATCTCAACAGGTTCTAGCTTGGGATTAGTCTGATGAACTGGGCGATGTTTTGCTGCCTTAAATGACTCTTCAATTGCTTGGATTTGTTTCTCCCTGAAATATTTAAAATTTTACTTCCAATAAAGGCAAAATACACAGCCCAATCACAGTCTTATTCAAGAAAGAAACAAGAAAAACACACAAACCTATTATTAAGATTTTCCAAGAAAAGGTTACGTCCTTCCCTTGATTCCCTTAGTTCCTTTGCTTGCTTTTCTGATATGGACTGCAGGAGGCCAATAGAAATTCTGATATAAAGATCCCATAAACAGGCATGGAAAATTTAAAAATAAACATCATGACCAATTCAAGCCTTGTTTTCTCATTTTCTCCCTCCACCCACCTACAAGAAGAAATTGGCATGTCTACTGTAAAACAATAAATTTTGTACATGGAAGATAAATCTACCCAGCCCTAATGTTAGAACTTACAAGTACTTAAATACAAGGAGAGAGCAAGCAAGCCAGAGAGAGAGAGAGAGAGGTGGATCTTATGAGTCACAGAACTTATCTCATACCTGTTTTGCAGCATCCATGCTTAGCGGAGAAATATATTGTGTTTTAACCAGCCAAGAGACACCTTTATCAGTAGGCCGGTCTTTTTTCTTTATACCCTCCTGTTTCACAGGGGTTACTACCTCATCTTCACACAATAACTGCTCGTCTTCTGGAGCAAGGGGTTGTCTTTCTTTGGGAGGACTGGCGAAAAAGAGCAACAATAAACAAAACTAAAGAATCCCTAACCAAGACAAACCTGACATTCTTTGCAAAAGTCTTACTTGTAGATACTCAGGTCAAGTAGGTCAAGGGGTATCCCAAGATCTGGCTCTACAAAAAGTTGAGGCCTGTGCATTTTCTCTAATGATGTTATAGTATATCGAGAGTACCTGTAATATGAACCCAAAATCGGTGAAATACCATAAAATTAAGTTACCAAACAAAGAAAATTGCAATTAAATGAGCAGGAATAAATAACCAGGTGTCATAGATACATTGATAAAAGATTCAGCATCCACATATCAACTTGGAAAGTTAATTGGCTGATTACATCATACTATTTTGGGTTTCATAAAGTAGAAATGCGGAATCATTAAGAAAGCAAGAGCCATAGGGACAATAAAAAAAATAAAAAAAAACCTACAGCTACAAACTTCCAAAATACTGTAATTGCAGTATCTGTACCAAGAGAAGGAATTACATCCCTAATTACAGTATCTGTACCAAGAGAATGAATTACATCTCTAATTGCAGTATCGATATCAAGAAATGAATTACTTCCCCCTAACTATAGTTTTTGCGATATATCTTTCGTCTGTCTCAATGAGAAGCAGTATTGCAAATAAAGGCTGAAATTTTTAAGCTCCCCAAGATTTGAAATTCTAGCTGCCATCACAATAATTCAATGAATTACTGATGCAGAACATAGAAATTTATGGACACAAATCACAGACTTACATTTAGTAATGCCATTTGAGATTTTTGACACTTCATTATACATTTTGAGGAGTTGATCAAAATATCGGCACATAGATCAACTTGATGGATGGGTTAAATTATTGTTTGATTTATTTCATATATGAATGATTTGCAACCAGTTGTTTTTTATTTTAAAATATTTATATGAGCAGTGACACTGCAATGTAAACAAAGATTAGAATCTATGTTTAGATGGAGAAACAATCATGAGAGAGCACAAAAATTGAAAGATTCATATACTGGACCATTGTTAGTTTGGACTAAGCTTCACAGATAACAATGATGATAATGTTCTTTGTATACCAGACTAATAAAGCAGAGATTCAGCGCTGCATGCACCTAGGAAAAGCTCATAACACTCGGATAAGCAGAACTTCTGCATCTAGAGTGACCAAACCAAAGTTCAAAAATTAATAAGAATACGTACCGGTCTTTGTCGGTGCTTATAGCTAACAATTTTGGTTGAGCTGATGGATCTGGCAGCTCGTTTCGGAACCTTCAAGTGGTAACATACCAAAGGAAAAAGTTATCAGAAAAAAGAAATAGAAAGCAGTCTGAGCAATCTGTACTCTGTAGAGACACGTGTCACAGCTCTTGGGGCTTGATTGCACTTACCTACTTCCATTTGTATGCCCCAACCAATCATTTGAGACCTCTTTACACATTTCAATACCCACATAAGCAATCCTTAGCCAAATTTGATGGTCCATTTTTCAAATTCCCAAACAAGTTTTTGGCTCAAAGGTCCAAACATGACTGAAAGGTAGTGACAACAAACTTGTTGAGAGCTTAAAGTAACTGGTCGGTAGTTGAGAACTTGGTTTGGTAAAAATAGTCAGAAAGGACCGCTAGTTCATTGTTTTTAGAGGACCAATGGTTCATATTATAGAAACAAAAATTAATGTAAGTAACAGCAAAAATAAGTGTCAAGAATAAAATTCAATGCAAAGACATACTTCAATTTGCACAAAAATGTTGTTGGCTTCTTCAGCCTGTTCTCAACCCTCTCCCCACCCAAAAAGGGCCCAGCCCGTCTCTCCCCCATGCGTGATCCTGCCATTGACCCATGAGGCTTCGCAGCTGGTGCTGAACCCATCAGCCCCTTATGCAATGGATTTGACTGCACTTCACGCATTTGCTGCCGTCGCTTCTCCTCCATCCTCTGCTTCTCATACTCCCTCTTCTTTCGTAGTCTCCTCTCTTCTTCAGTCTCAACTCTTCTGGCGGCAGCAGCAGGACCACTGGGTGGCTGCAGCAAACTCGATTTTCCAGCAGGCACAGCAGAGCTCTTTTGCGGCTTCAAAGGAAGATTTGACTTTTGGGATCCATTCATCCCAACAGCAGCTTCCTTAGCTGATGAAGACTGATGGTGCGGCTGTGGCGGGGCTGGAGGACCAGAAGGGGGTGGCGGGGCTGCAGGAGCAGGTGGCGGCGGAGGAGGAGGAAGAGAAGGAGGCGGTGGCGGAGGTGGAGATGATGGGGGAGGTGGAACGGGTGGCGGAGGAGGTGGGGCGGGCTCAAATTGAGAATACTGAGGGGGGTAATAGAGAGAATTTGGTGGCGGCTGCTGTTGCTGCTGCTGCTGCAAATTCATCGATGCTGCTGCTGCCGGGGGTTGGAATGACGATGGGAAGGGATACTGCTGCTGCTGCTGGGATGGCTGGTGCATCCTGGAGGGAGCGAAGTGCTGGGACAGGGGATTGCTACTGTATCCAGGGTGGATCTGATTGTAGTTTTGAGGAGGGGGGTAGGAAGACGAGGGAGCGGACGGCTGAGATCCGCCGTTGAAACTACGGTTACGAGGATAGTGACCTTGGGGTGGTGGAGGGAGAGGAGCTTGGCCACCATTGGGCGGAGGGAAGGAGTTATGGGGAGGAGGAAAGGGCCTGAAAGACGCCATGGGCGCTAGCCGGAGCAGGAATCTACAAACTTGGAATTGAAACCCTAGAAGGAAGAAGCAACAGCATCACGTTGGGTTGTTCGACGCTTAAATACGCGACGGAGCATCGGAGAATATGCCGGCGTATTCTCGTAAGGAAGAGCATGAAAACGAGAATTGTTTTGTTCGGGTCCTGGCGTCGAAGGGGAAGGAGCGAGCCCAGCAGCAGGAGAGCAGAGAAGAAGAGCTTTCCACGCCCATAAACGAGTAAACACGATCTGCTGCTTTTAGGATTTCATTTAAGATTGCATTTGCCCGTCGATCCGACTACATTTCTTAGCCTCTCGCACGACGGGGTTACGAAAGCTGGACATTCTTGTTTTCATTTCGTTATAAATTGGATTTTAACATTTAGGTATTTAAAAAAAAAAAAAGAGTAATGATCTAATTCACCCATGCCAAAAATAAGTTTGATCAGAAACTTACATTTTATAGAAATTCACCATCTTTTAAAGGTAAAGAGAATATATAAGGAAACAGATTTCGTACCCCCGTGAGCACTTAGTTTCAATGCATTCGTATTTAATCTATTTTTCTATATTTTTAAAAAAAATTACTGTAAATATATTTAACATATTATCAATTTTTACCAATTTTGAATAATTTTATATATTTATTTTTTATTTTAAACTGATTTTAAAAAATAAAAAATAAATATCTAAAAATCTCCAAAAATGATAAAAAAAAATGATACACATGTTAAATATACTTAAATTAACAATTGTGTAAACAAAATTTCAAAAAAAAATATTAAAAAAGGGTATTTGCACCTAGGTGCATGAAATATACTTCCAATATATAACTATTGGATCTTTGAAAATAATATTTATGTTTAACATCAAAGAAAATAAATGTATGTTAAATTTTGAAAACAATATCTAGCACATATAAGTTTCAAATTAAAAATTTTTTGTGTACCATCAATAAAATGCATAAATAAATATAATAAACAATTTAAATTTAGAAAAAGATATTTTAAAATAGTTTACATTCATGCCAACATATTGTAAGCAAAATTATGCTTGTACCTACATATTTTAAAATTTTTCAGATATACCTAAAAACTTATCAATAATTTCATTTATGCCAATGATGATTTAAAATTCCAAATTTACCCGGCTACCCTAATCTTTCTTTTTAGATACTGATACCGATACGGACACTGCATAAAAATGATTATATTATCACCTAAGGCATAGTCTAGTAGAGGTGAGTATATTTCCGGTTTCAAGTTTTGAAGGAAGAAATAGTTTCCGCACAATAAAAAAGTTTATTTATTTTGTTATAGATTTTACATTTATCTTAGCATCTATTAAAATCAAGCCCTGAGGTTCTTACAATTTTTCTATTTTTTTGTGAAAGACAACATCTATATACTCTCATTTATCAATTCCGAAGACGCTCGCGTTTAATATCAGGGAGCATGCTCCTATGCTCCCGGGCGCATGCACATATTTTTTTTATTTTTTTTTAAAAATTTTTTCATAAACTTGTTAGCCCAAGTGTATTTAACCTATGTATCAATTTTTACCCTTTTTGGAGATTTTTAAATATTTATTTTTTATTTTTGAAAATCAGTGGCATTTTAGTAATTTAAAATTACCTAAAATGCCACTGATTTTCAAAAATCAAAAATAAATATCTAAAATGCTCCAAAAATGGTAAAAATTTACACACAGATTAAATACACTCGGGCTAACAAGTTTATAAAAAAAATAGGTGTATGCGCCCGGGAGCATGCAGCACTGCATGCACCCGGGAGCATAAGATTACATCCCTAATATCAGGAAGACGAATTCCCCCACTCAAACTTTCACCAGAGAAGAGCCGGTAGAGTTGCTAACTCGTTTGTCCATGCATGGGAAAAAATGATTATATTTATATCTACAACATTTAAAAATATTTCATTTATATACTTACAGCATTTAAAAACTATTACATTTATGCCAACAATGTTTGAAACTATTGCACTTCTGCTTACGACATTCCAAAATGTTGAGAAACTCAAAAAGAATTTGATTAAAACTTTCTAAAACTCATCTATTTTTAGATTTTTCGTTTACGTTTGTACTTTTAATTTGTATTGCAAATATGCTCCATAATTATAAATATAACTACTTTATTTGCAAAATTGAAAATTATCCGCATTATATGCATAAATTTGCTGATATACTCACATTGTTACAATATTATGACAAAAATAAATCATACGCTTTTAATAAAATGGTATTGACCAATCCGAGACATCTAATGTATAACATAATCATTATAAATGATAATAGATATTTTGTATTAAAAAAAAGAATAATAAATTAGATTTATCTAAAAATCTAACTAAGCGAACTAAGTAATTTAGCACGTATTACTTATTTTACCGATTTTATGGATTTTACACATTTTATGCATTTCATGGGGATGAGAAGTTGTATAGGTTATCTATATTCATTTTTTCTATTAAATGTATTTTACAGGTTATTCAAGTATAGCAAAAAATGTGCATTCATAATTGGCAGTTTTTGAATATTTTATGGAGGTAGGCGTCGGTGAAAACGTTTACATTTTGGGGCAAAATGCAAATGGGATAATACGGTCATTTCACACATTGTGAGTATGATTGCTGGTCAGTGTGAGTAGGGTAGGTGAGATGACTTTATAGTAAATTGTGGTGCACGTTTTTTTATAATAAACCATACACTTTCAATGAAATAGTACTAATCATGATCGATCCAAAACGTCTAATGTGTATTCTAATCATTATAAATGATAATAAGTAATTTATGCCCAAACTTTGGAACTATAAATTAGATTTATCCAAAAATATAACTGAACGAATGAAGTAATTTAGCTTGTTCTACAGAATTTATGGCTCTTATAGATTTCATAGATTTTACAAATTTTACAGATTTTATGCAGTTCATAGGGATAATGAGTTATATAGGTTATTTATCTTCATTTTTCCTGTTAAATGGATTCTATGGATTATTCAAGTATAACAGAAAATGTGCATACACAATTGATAATTTTTAAATATTTTATGAACTTTATAGAATATATTGTTTTGCTATGCAGTTGTTTAATGACGTAGACAAGTTATATAGTTTTGACACTTTAGATAAAATTGATAATGTTTTATTTTTACAAATTATATAAGCACTATAGATTTTACAATAATGCTAAAAAATCATGAAGTCATATCTATATATTTTATGATTTTTATAGACTATTCGAATTCTAATGAACTAATTTTATGGATTTTGCAGATTATTTGTATAATCTATATTAAATGTATTATCTATGGGTGTAATACCAAAATTATAAAATATTAAATAATAAATTTCAAAAGCTGTTAAAATTTCATTGATTTCTTACAATGTATAATATAGTTATTAGCTCCAACGGACTCAAATCCTTGTATGTAAACAAATTTCTTATTGAATCATCCATCATAGAATTAAAAAAAAATTACAAGCATCACAGTATCACGATGACTCACATAAATCAAACTCACATGTTGTCATTCAAGAATTCTTGCGACACATTACATGGCTGAGAAATTGCTCTACAGACACAAGCAACAAACCTGAAACGGATATATTATGGAGTTGGAAGAAAGCAAAATAGGTCTAGCTCAAGCTGTCTGCTCATTAACAATGTGTAACTAGCATTTCCCATACATTAAGTGTAAACTAAATTAGGAAACTGATTATTCTAAGTGAATCAAAACAGATGCAAACTCAGACATGTAAATGGAAAACAAAAGCTGAAATGGGAAGACAGATATCATGTATTCAGAAATTGAATTTTTCCATTCAAATAACTTGTCTAACAAATTATCTAAGCCACTTCATATCTCATGCCTAACCACAAAACATATGAACTTACTCTTTGAAATGCTAAAATCCTATGAGATTGACAGAGGCCAAATATAATTTATTACAAGAGAAATGAATGCAGCATTATCGAAAATCCAAATAAAATTATGTTCATAAGAAAAGTAAAAGTCTCTAATATTGTTGTCTTCTCATATCTCAAGTCAAGCGTCTCCAATCCTGGAATGGGGGAAAATTTAATAATTAAAATACAAATAAAAACAATTGTTATAAAGCACAACAAAAATGAGGATGCTGATTTTAATCCATTGTACAATGGAAAGACTCAATTATTCACCACAACAGTTTTATATATAAATTGTATATAAATCTAAATATGGTCAACCTAAGTAACTTAAGAGGATAGGTAAGCAAGGTGAAGTTGACACCACATAAACTCAAGGATGAGTATCTTAGCTAGCTACCTAGCTAGAGGTGTCATTGCTTTCTAATTGTGGCATAAGAAAATAGCTGCAACAAATGAACTAGTGAGTATAGTAATAGTCTATAGTAACTCTAACTGCTTTTAGCTGAAACATTGAAACTTGAATTTAGCCAAAATATAGATAACATTACAATGAGGTGAATTCAAGAACAGTGTTTGTTAGTTACTATAATGAAAACTCGATCAAAATGAATTGAAAAAATTTCAATTCTTACAAACAATAAAGAATCTACAGCCTACATTGATTCAAAACTTCTGAATAGTTTAGCCCATTGGGCTCAACTTCAACAAATAGTAACAGCACAAGAGATACGACAAGCCAAAATACAACACACAATTTCTACACTCGCATAGAACATTAGCTTATCCTTTAAATTCCACATTACAATAGAAACAAATTCAATTTTACATTCCAATCTAGATGTCTAAGGCTCAATTCCTTAACAAGTAGTGATAAATTGATGAACATTCAAACCAACATACCTTGAATCAAAACGAGCCCTTAAAAAACAATCTAACCATTATTCAATCAAGCTGAGAAAATGTGGAAGTTGACACCAAATCGAAATAGAAATTTTGGACACTCAAAATTTTAGCAACAACGTTCATGTCTAACTAATGAGTAGCCACTTGATGGTACAAGGATATCTCTATTAATTGAAATATGCCCAATTTAATTATTGAAATCAACAAAATTTAAAAATTCCTCATGCCCAATAACTCTAATTAACAAATTTCAATCCACAACAACTATTCTATTCTCAAAATTTTGATCAATTAAACACTCAAACATGCAGTAATCACTATGAAATCATATTGAACGCTGTAAATAAATGACAAGTTGTATATATCTAATTAAAATGCTCATTTTAACACAAGTATACGTGCCGATCAAGTAATAAAGAATCAATAGAGTATCATTCCAGTGAGGATTGTGTCAAACAAATTAACACTTTAAATTTTAATTGTCTTAAGTGAATCGTAATTAAATGAAATTATTTTCAAAGAACTGAATTAAACTAAACTAATTAAAATAGTAAATAACCAAAATGAAGTAAATACTGCTGAGATTGCTTTAAGATGATTAAGATAGGTGGGGATATGAATTCATTGACTCATAATTATGTCATTTTGGTTTCATTTAAATTAGTTGTGCAAAGATTGCTGATCTAAGTTCATTTATATTCATACATGTCTTCCAACACATACAAGCCTAATAGAGTTTTAGTTAATCGCTATGTTCCCATACAACCAAGTAAAACAAGATTGATAATCATATAACCTAATCAAGATTATGTTGGAAACATGTGTTGAAATCAATGGCAAAATAAGCCAAGTCCATGTTTTGATTATTAACAAATCAATTTGAATAAGTTTTGGTTACTAACATGTTTGTGAGATGATTAAAAGTTATAAATATAAAATATATAAAGCATAAAAGGCCAAGTCGATCCCCAAGTCGACTCAGGCACCGACTTAGGCCAAGTCGATACCCAAGTCGACTCCAGCAACGACTTCAAGGCCCATTTTTTGTCCAGCGTTGAAATTGGAGAGCGAAGCTGCCGAAGTCAACTCCGCATGCGACTTGGACGAAGTCGCAGACTAAGTCGACTCCAGCATCGACTTTAGCTGACAGCGCAAAATTTGAGAAGCAAAGTCGCAAACCAAGTCTACTTGATATTCGACTTGAGTGAAGTTGAAGGCCAAGTCGATTCAAACATTCGACTTGGAACAAATGAAGATCAAAACAAAGCCAAAACAAGAAAAGATGCATGGATTCATCATGTTGGATCAAGAACACACACTTGGACATCATCCAAGTATTCAAGATTTCAAGACGTGAAGATAAAGGACTTCAAGAATGAATATACTAAGTTTAAAATGATGTAAAAATAATGGAAGGACAACTAACATAAAGAAATTCAAGTAAGCAAAGTCATTTCAAGTTCAAAAAGCAAGCTAAGGAAGTGAAGTCGCACTCGAAGTTGACTTCACCTGCGACTTGGGTCAAGTTCAGGACCAAGTCGACCTAGAATGGAACTTGAAGTATTTGCAAAAAGCCGAAGTCGCACCCGAAGTCGACTCCACCTGCGACTTGGGTCGCAACAGTCGAAATTTTTTTGAACGTTGGCGCATTAAATGCGCGCCACCTACTTCCAAACGTTCGAATTTCCTCGCCATTTATATAAGGCATTCAAGATGAACGTGGTGGGTAGCTGGAAACTTCATTGATTGAGCATAACTCCCATTCCTAAGAGCATTAAGTGATCAAGCTAACATCTAAAAAAAGAACTCTGCATTCAAACTGTCAAGAGGTGCTCGCTGAATCTTTCGGACTGCTTCACAAGTTCTTCTCCGCGCTAAACCTGCCTCTACACAACAGTAACGTGTAGAAATCTTCTTCTTATTCTTTCTTGTTGTATTGAACTTGATTTAGTTTAGATAACTAAGATCAAGTGTAAGCAAAGTAGGGTTGTGACTGGAGTGGAACTCGTCACCTACTTGTGCTACATGTTGTAAACGCCCCCTAGAGCTAGAATCTATAAGAGAGCGGAGGCTCTAGTTGTATATGCCCCCTAGAGCTGGAATCTAGAAAAGAGCGGAGGCTCTAGTTGTATTCGCGGAATACATAGTGGAACTCAAGTCACAAAGGGTGTGAGCTTGGAAGAGTGGAGTTGGGAAGGTTGCCCGAACCACTATAAATCTTGTCTATTGCTTTTCATTATTTTATTACTTTTCATTTTTCATATTAAAGGGGATTAAACTAAACCGGGATAAAGTTTCTAATCGAAGTTTAAAATTTTTAAATACCCAATTCACCCCTCCCCTGTTAGATAATTGCTATCAACTCGAGACCAACAAGTGGTATCAGAGTAGGTCTTTGAGTTTTATCAAAGAAATCCTTTATAATGGCAAGTCAGTTTACTTCTATTCCCGCATTTGCCAAAGGCCAATCTTTTACTAGGCCACCATTATTTGATGGGAACAATTTTGGCTATTGGAAGCTACGTATGAAATAACTTATCATGACTACAGATATGGACTCTTGGATTGCAATCTAAAATGGTGTGACCTTGTCTATTGATGAAAGAGCTTCCAAATGGACCGATGAGGAAGTAAAAATTGTTAAGAGCAACGCTAAGGCCATAAATTCATTATTTTGTGCTCTTACTGCTTCTGAATATGATAGAGTATCCTCCTGCTTAACCGCTAAAGAAATATGGGATACTTTAACATCTATCTATGAAGGAACATCTCAGATCCAAGGGACAAGAAGAAACATTTTGATTGGAGAATTAGAAAGTTTCAAAATGTTGGATACTGAGAACATTTCTGAAATGTTTGCTAGATTTTCAAAAATTACTAATGCTTTGAAAGGTCTTGGAAAAGCTATCTCCGAATCTGAACAGGTCATGAAGATCCTAAGAGCTCTACCGGAATCATGGACTCCGAAGATTACTGCAATACAAGAAGCCAAGGACCTGAACATGTTGAAGCTAGAAGACCTCATTAGCTCATTAATGTCACATGAGCTAATCAAGAAAAGAAATGAAGATCACCATAAAGGAAAGAGAGCAATTGCATTGAAAGCCACTCAAAACTCGGATGAGTCCACCTCATCATCTCACAACGATGATGAAGACATTGTTCTCTTAACTCGAAGATTTCGAAAGTTCATAAGGAGAGAAAAGAACTTCAAAGGTTTCAAAGAGAGACCAAGAAAAGAGAAAAAGAAGGAGATCACACATTGCTATAGATGCGGCGGTATGGGACATATGCAAGCTCAATGTCCTACACCGGAAGAAAAATCAAAGGATCATCAAGAAAAGAAGGAAAGATATGAAAGCCGAAAATTCCAAAAGCCTAAGGGAAGAGGAATGTACGTGAATGAAAAAACTTCATCAACAAGTAGCTCCTTAACCGATGATTTTGAAGTAGCAAATTGCGCAAGAATATGCTGCATGGCGCGGATTGAGCAAGAAGAAAATTTGTTGTGTTTAAACACAACAGAAGTTTTGGAAGAACAAACCACCTCAACAAAATGTACAAACAATGAAGAGATAACTTCCAAACTTTGTTATTCTCAATCTACTCATTCTTCTATTCAAGAATGTCTCAAATATGCTGAATTAGAGGAATTACAACAGGTGTATGATTCATTATATGGGAAAATAAAAAAACTAGGAAATAAATTATTATTAAAGAAACAACAATGTAATTCCATTATTATTGTAAATGGAAAACTAGCAGAAAGAACAACAAAACTGAAAGAAGAAAATGAACTGCTATTGAAAGAAGTGGAGAAATTGAAAAAGGAGAATGGATCCTTAAATGAATCATTAGCTAAGTTCTCTAATCCAGGAGAGAATGTGAAAATATTTCTAAACATGACCTCTCAAATCAATAGAAGAGGTCTTGGATACTTCACATTTGAGCAAAGAGAAAACAGCAAATCGAATGTGCTAATACTTGGGAAAAATCAAACCAAAACTACACCTATTTACAAACCTAAAGGGAAACAAGTTGTTTGGACTAGAATGTCAACTTTTGAATCACAACATACTTGGAGGCCTACTCCTAGATTATCAATGGCCTGCAACTTTTGCAATAAGATGGGTCATAAAATCTATAAATGCAACTTTAAGAAACTATATGACCATGGTGCAAAATTAGTTTGGGTTCCAAGAAACACAAGATTTGAATTTTCAAGAATAGAACAACGGAGATTAAATCAGTTTACTAACCCAAATGGACCCATAAAATGGGTACCAAAGAAATAAGCTTTATTTGCTTATTTTTTAGGTATGCTTCAAGGCAAAGGCAAACGACGTATGGTTCATGGATAGTGGTTGCTCAAGGCATATGACTGGAGAAAGAAGTTTGTTTCATAAACTCAAGTCTTGCAACGATGGAACTGTTGCCTTTGGAAACAATGAAAAAGGTAAAATCAAAGGTAAATGAAACATTTACAGTATTTCAAATGCATGTATGGAGGATGTATTATTTATTGAAGGACTCGAGCACAATCTAATGAGTATTAGCCAGTTATGTGATAAAGGGTATAAGGTTGTGTTTGAATCATCTATATGCAATATGTTTGATGGAGAACATATCATGTTTAGTGGAAAAAGACATGGAAATATATATTTAGCTTCATTTGACGAACTAGATGGTCAATGTCTAATGGCCATTAACAATGATCCATGAGTTTGGCATAAGAGGCTTGGGCATATAAACATGTCAAACATTAAGACCCTATGAAAAAAGAGTTTGGTAGAAGGATTGCCAAAATTGAAATATGACAAAGATAAAATTTGCAAGGCTTGTCAATTGTCAAAACAACCTAAAATGCCCATTCTCTACCAAAAAGGAGATTTCCACCACTAGGCCACTTGAATTGCTACACATTGATCTATATGGGTCATCCGACATTTTAACCATTGGTAGAAAAAAGTATGTGTTTGTAATAGTTGATGATTTTTCAAGATTCACATGGATAATTTTCTTAGCTAGCAAAGATGAAGTTTTTTCTATGTTTGCAACTTTTGTAAACTTGGTGCAAAATGAAAAACAAAGTACTATTATGACCATTAGAAGTGATCATAATGGTGAATTTGAAAATAAACGATTCATAGAATTATGTAATGAAAAAGGAATTCACTGCACATTTTCTGCACCAAGAACTCCACGACAAAATGGAATAGTTGAAAGGAAAAACAGGACTATACAAGAGATGACTAGAACTATGCTAAATGAGAGTAAATTATCCAAGAAATTTTGTGGTGAAGCTGTAAGTACAGCTTGTCATGTGTTAAACCGAGTTACCATTAGAGCAATCTTGAAAAAGACCCCATATGAGCTATGAAAAGGTAGAAAATCAAACATTTCATGTTTTCATGCTTTTGGTTGCACATGTTATGTTTTGAACAATGGTAAAACCAATTTGGAAAAACTGGATGCCAAGAGTGATGAGACAATATTCCTTGGTTACTCATCAAATAGCAAAACATATAGAGTCTTCAATAAAAGGAACCAAGTTATAGAAGAGTCAATACATATTGTTTTTGATGAATTTAACCGAACTCCAAGAAAGGAGGATGAATTAAGTGACGCAGATGATACATCGAAAAATTCAAAAGCAAAACAACAAGAGCAACAAGGAGAAACTGAACTCAAGTCAGAAAATTCCACGGAGGAAAGGGTAAGTGAAGGTAATGATTCCTATAAACCTCCAACTGATCTGAAATTCAAAAATGTCCATCCAATTGAGCAAGTTATTGGAAATATTTATGAAGAAGTAAAGACTAGAAGGTCAAAATAAAACATTTGTGGACAATATATTTTTGTATCAAAAATTGAACCAACAACTATCGAACAAGCTCTTAATTATGAAAACTGGGTTATTGCAATGCAAGAAAAGCTAAATCAATTTGAAAGAAATAATGTATGACATTCAGTTCCTAGACCCATTGATTGCACTATTATTGGTACCAAATGAGTATTTAGGAATAAATTGGATGAAAGCGGACTTGTAATAAGAAACAAAGCTAGACTAGTAGCCAAAGGGTATTCCTAAGAAGAATGGATTGATTTTAAAGAATCATATGCACCTGTGGCTATATTAGAAGCCATACGCATTTTACTTGCATTTGTTTCTCACGTAGATTTCAAATTGTTTCAAATGAATGTTAAAAGTGCATTTTTGAATGGGTATATAAATGAAGAGGTGTATGTTGAACAACCACCTGGATTTGAGGAGAAAGATTAATCTAAATTGTATACAAATTAACCAAAGCATTATATGGATTAAAACAAGCTCCAAGGGTTTGGTATGAAAGATTGAGCAAATTTTTGATTGATCATGACTTCCAAAAGGGAAAGGTAGACACCACTCTGTTTATCAATTATAGAGAAAAAGATATTTTAATTATTCAAATTTATGTAGATGATATTATTTTTGGTGCTACTAACGAGATCCTTTGTCAAAAATTCTCTGAGTTTATGTGATAATTCGTAAAAATACGAGTTATCATGGCCCATTTCAGGCTTTATTTGTGCGTTAGTTCGAGAGATTATGCTTAGTTTGCATTCATTTAGCTTAATTTTTACTCGCTTTGCATTTTAGGAGTATTATTTAGTTTTTAGGCATTTTTAGTGCATTTACTTAGTTTTTCCATTTTTTGCAGGAAGGACGGGATATATGAAGGCATGCGGGCGAGGGAAATGCAGATCGAGACAAGACACAAGGCAGGTGAATGGCGCCCAGGCACCAACTTACGTGCCTTTGCTAGGACTCCAAAAAAATTCAAAAAATATGTGGCTTCCAGAGAGTTGGCGCCTAGGCGCCACTTCATCTTTTTGAAGCCACAAGTCATACTGCTTCCAAGGAGTTGGCGCCTAGGCGCCAGTGCATGAATTCCTAGGGTTTTCAGAGAAATTCCAAGTTGCCCAGCACATAGAGAGTTGGCGCCTAGGCGCCAATATGCATCCATATGCGCAAATTTCAGTGCGTAGGCTGTGCAACTGGATTCTATAAATAGATCCTAGGGGGTTCGCGCGAAAGGAGGAGGAGGAGAGACGTAGAGAGGGTGTGGCTGCTGTGGAGAGAAGGAGAGAAACCAAAGCTTCAAGGATGGAGAGAAGATCAAGTGGAGATCGAAGCTATCATTGCAAATCCATTGAGTTTCATCTCTTCTTCTCATCTATCTCTTCTTATTTGTTATTCTCTTTGCTTGGGATAGTTGTAACTTGATTTTAATGGGAGTTAAAGTCATGTTTATGAGCTAAACCTTCCTATGGTGGGAGATATGTAGGATTTGAACTCATAGGCTATGCTATTTGATTTTCTTATGCTAGAATTGATAATATAGTTGTGCTGTGACTTATGTTGCTTAAGATTACCCTTATATATCATGTTTAATGCGCTTACAAGCTTTGCAACCTTGTGGATTGATCTAATATTCAGATTCATGATTGGAAGAGTGGGATTTGAATGAGATCCATATATAAGGCACAGGTATTCTAGCGCTTGTTGTGTTGGATGTTAATATGGATAAGAATATACCTATTAACCCTGTGTAATCTCTATTAGGTTATGTGGCTATCAACCTTGTTTTACTTATATGCATGGGAACATAGCACATAACTAAAACTTGGTAAGGTTTGTATGTGTTGGAAGACATATATGAATATGAATGAACCTAGATTAGTAATCTCTGCACATCTAACTTAATTGGAACCAAATAACATAGCTATGATTCAATGAATTCATATTTCCACATATCTTAATCATCTCAAGGCAATCTCGGCAACATCCACACCACTCTGGTCATTTACTGCTTTGCTTAGTTAGTTTAATTCAATTCTTCGAAACCAAATCTCATTTCTTTTACTAATTCACTTAGACAATTGAGATTTAAGGTGCTAATCCGTTTAACACAATCCTCGTGGGAACGATACTCTACTCACTCTTTATTACTTGATCGGCACGTATACTTGCGTTAAAATGAGCATTTTAATAGACATATACGCAACTCGTCATTATGCAGAGGAATTTGAGATGAATATGATGGGGGAGCTGAATTTCTTCCTTGGACTACAAATCAAGCAACTAAGTGAAGGGATCTTCATAAACCAGTCAAAGTATGTCAAGAAAATGTTAAAGAAGTTCGGCATGGAAAATAGCAAAGGGGCAAACACACCTATGAGCTCAACTATTAAAATTGATAAAGATAAGAAAGGTAAATCTGTTGATTTAAAGTTATATAGAAGCATGATAGGTTCTTTATTATATTTAACTATCTCTAGACCCGATATACTTTTCAGTATTTGTATGTGCTCTAGATTTCAATCATGTCCAAAAGAATCACATTTGGTAGCTGTAAAAAGAATTTTCAGATACTTAGTAGAAACTATCAACATAGGACTTTGGTATCCAAAGGGTTCTAATTTTGATCTAATCGGCTACTCGTATGTAGATTTTGCCGGTTACAAGATAGATAGAAAAAGCACTAGTGGAACATGTCAGTTTCTTGGGAACATGTTAGTTTTATGGTTTTCAAGAAAACAAACTAGTGTTGCTCTATCCACCGCGGAAGCCGAATACATTGCCGCTGGGAGCTGCTGTGTCCAATTGCTTTGGATGAAACAACAACTTAGGGATTATGACATGAATTTTAAAGATATACCTATTAGATGTGATAATACTAGTGCAATATGTTTGACTAAAAATCCAGTATTGCATTCTAGGACCAAACATATAGACCTAAGACATCATTTTATCAGAGAACATGTAGAAAATCATGATATCTGTTTGGAATATGTGAAAATAGAAGATCAAATTGCAGATATATTCACCAAACCTCTAGCAAAAGAACCATTTTCTAAAATTAGAAATGATATGGGGATGATTGAATTAAATTAGGAACAATAAGATAGGAGAAATGAACGTAGAAAAGTCCAAGCTGAGGGGGAGCACAGGTTCAGGGGGAGCAGTCCCCGCCATTCTCAAAGGATTAACCCGCTCCACCACCGGATGTCCCTGAATAGCCCACCTTTCCTATTTTTTTGATCAATTGACAAAAAAAGGGAGAATAGATTAAGATTTAAGTCTCGAGTTGGGTAGATTGTACATAGGTTTGCACATGAAAAGTTTGTTTACATGATCTGTTTGTTTATGTTCTGTTTTTTATGAAACTGAAAATGGTTGAATGAATGATGAAGTGCTTGTATGAATGATTTCAACTTGTGAATTATTGGAAATAAAATATGCAAATGATGAAAATGGAATATGTATGTTAAACTTCAAAATGCAAAAGATAAGTAATTATTCTAAAGATACCAAAACAAGATTAAATAGTATGTTTTAAAGACATTGCAAGGTAAATACTCAAATCAGTTTTGTCAATCATCAAAAGGAGGAGATTGTTGAAAACATGTGTTGAAATCAATGGCAAAATAAGCCAAGTCCATGTTTTGATGATTAACAAATCAATTTGAGTAAGTTTTGGTTACTAACATATTTGTGAGATGATTAAAGGTTATAAATATAAAATATATAAAGCATAAAAGGCCAAGTCGATCCCCAAGTGGACTCAGGCATCAACTTAGGCCAAGTCGATACCCAAGTCGACTCCAGCAGCAACTTCAAGGCCCGTTTTTTGTCCAGCGTTGAAATTGGAGAGCGAAGCTGCCGAAGTCGACTCCGCATGCGACTTGGACGAAGTCGCAGACCAAGTCGACTCCAGCATCGACTTCAGCTGACAGGGCAAAATCTGAGAAGCAAAGTCACAAACCAAGTCGACCTGATATTCGACTTGAGTGAAGTTGAAGGTCAAGTCGATTCAAACATTCAACTTGGAACAAACGAAGATCAAAACAAAGCCAAAGCAAGAAAAGATGCATGGATTCATCATGTTGGATCAAGAACACACACTTGGACATCATCCAAGTATTCAAGATTTCAAGACATGAAGATAAAGGACTTCAAGAATGAATATACTAAGTTTAAAATGATGTAAAAATAATGGAAGGACAACTAACATAAAGAAATTCAAGTAAGCAAAGTCATTTCAAAGAATTTCAAGTTCAAAAAGCAAGCTAAGGAAGTGAAGTCGCACCCGAAGTCGACTTCACCTGCGACTTGTGTCAAGTTAAGGACCAAGTCCACCTAGAATGGAACTTGAAGTATTTGTGGAAAGCCGAAGTCGCACCCGAATCTAGAAGAGAGCAGAGACTCTAGTTGTATATGCCCCCTAGAGCTGGAATCTAGAAGAGAGCGGAGGCTCTAGTTGTATTCGCGGAATACATTGTGGAACCCAAGTCACAAAGGGTGTGAGCTTGGAAGAGTGGAGTAGGGAAGGTTGCCCGAACCACTATAAATCTTGTCTATTGCTTTTCATTTCCGCTTTCATTATCTTATTGCTTTTCATTTGTCATATTAAAGGGGATTAAACTAAACCGGGGTAAAGTTTCTAATCGAAGTTTAAAATTTTTAAATACCCAATTCACTCCTCCCCTCTTGAGTAATTGCCATCAACTCGGGACCAACGGATTACACAAAACTAATAGGTATATTCTTATCCATATTACCTTCCAATACAAACAGGGCTAGAAAACCTGTGCCTTATATATGGATCTCATTCGAATTTCACTTTTCTAAGCATGAATCTGAATATTTAAACAATCTACAAGGTTACAAGACTTGTAAACGCATTAAGCATGATATATAAGGGTAATCTCAAGCAACATAAGCTACATCACAACTATATTATTATTTTAAGCATAAGGAAACCAAATAACATAATCTATGAGTTTGAATCCTACATATCTTCCATCATAAGAAGATTCTGCCCATAAACATAACTTTAAATCCCTTCAAAATCGAGTTTACAATCATCCCAAGCAAGGAGAATAACAAATATGAGAAGAGAAAGAAAAAGAGAAAATGAAACTTTATATTTTGCACTATAATAGCTGAACCTCCACTTGATTCTCTCTCTTGCCTTGAAACACTTGTTTTTCTCCACCTTTTTCAATAGCCACGACCCCTATAGGTTTTGTTCTTCAAATCCTAAAAGAGCTATTTATATCCCATAGCATTTGGAGCTTCGCACATGTGAAGAATTTCACACATCACTTTCGCAGCCACGACCTCGGTGCTCCTGGACAACATCGATAGCTCAGCTCGTAAGTCTGTGGAATGGTATTCACGGCCTCCAAACCTATGGCCATGACCTCAGGCAGGCTGGAGACAACATTGCTCTTTTGACTACTTCAAGTGATTTTTCTCATTTTATCCTCTTTTTGGCTTGAAATTACAGGGGAATTGCTCTCCTTTTCCTATAATGAAAGAGTAAAAACACGTAAATACATTCCTAAATGATCAAACGAAATTAAAAAAATTAAAATGAAATAAATTTAAACTAGATGCAACCTAAAATGCATGAAAACCACACAAGATGCAAGAATTACACAAATGATGAAAACTAATACAAAACCTATGCAAATTTACATATTTCTCTTAAACTAACATTCCAAATGAGTGTAAAATGAGCATTGATAACTCTATTTTCATAGAGTTATCAATAAATTAGCATATTCTAATATTGAAACTCCAACGATTTGAAGCAAACATTTGATTATGCAAGTTTGGTAAAAAAGAGGTCCAACTCGACTGTCAGAAAAGGAAATTGGGATGGAGAAACTTACAAAAGTCCTTAACAACTAGGAAGGCATTCTAGATTAGCCCGAAGCTCTACTCTTTCATCTTCTACTAATGTATTTGAACAAATATAAAGAGGAGTAGTAAATCTCAACCACTAGACACATCAAATATGTTGGTAAAAATATACAAGAAAATGTGATCAAGTTGCATACCACAATATACAAAAAAAAACAATTATAGACTTTAGTACATTAGAATGACCCTTTATAATGTGATAGATTGGCAAGCTTAGCTGCAGATCAACTTGGTTCAAGGCTAAAATAGACCCTTAATTACCTCAAAGAGAGAAGACAAAACAGTTTAAATTATCAAGAGAGAAGAACCTATGAAACCCATAATGGCATGAGGACTTGCAAAAACATAAGAAAAATCAATGTGAAGAGAAAAGGTCACAAAATAACAAAATTTGTAACTTTTGCATTCCATGTTTGTGGCTATTTGGGAAACACTCATATGGTAGAAGCATATTCTCAGGAGGTACAATAATTTAAGGTCATCCTCATAAAATCAAAAATCCATTTGACAAAGCATAAAAACAATCCAAAATTTCCAAGAAATATATAGACATGAATTCAAGATAATAAGTAATAAATAGCGTTCTAGAAAATTAATGTTGTATTAGAATCAAAAACCAAAAAAGAGACACCCATCAAACCATTGACACCTATTCCAAACAGCAAATTAACCTAAAAAACATAAAAGAAACTTCCATTAAAAAGAATGCAACCTAGATACCAGAAAAGCAAGCAACAAAAAGCAATATGATAGCTCTAGATACCTAGGGCCTTGTTGAAGAGTCTAATGATTGCTCCAGATGATTCCCTCATAACTACACATCATTTGGAAAAAAAAGTATTTTGACAACACATTTCCCATATGGGAAACCTATGCTTGCAGTTTATAAGTCAACCAAGATTTTTAACATAAGGCCACTCCTACTTCAAAGTTTCATCTGCCAGCAAATGCTAAACCAGAAGCATTTTCAAAGAAGATGTTTGTTAATATAATATTTCACATATAATTCTTGTTAACTATGGTTGTTGCATGTTATTATCTATTGGAAGTAACACTGTTGGGTCTTGACCACCAGTTGGTTTAGATGATCATGTGTGTTATTCACATGGTTCACATGGTCTGGCACATGTCCCTAGAAAAATAGAGCAGATAGAAGTCACAATCTGGGTGATGTGGTTTCTCAAATTAATCACAAAATAAAAATGGCATTAAACCAATGACCCTTGCTAAAGGAATATCATGGATGTAATGCAAATTTAATTACAATTAATAGTTTATTAAGTGGAATAGAAAATATGTGGTTGCCTGGTAGAGTTAATTCTTATATTTATGCTCTGAGTTTAAATCAAATTATTTTTGACTGAGACATTTTACTTTGAAAGGAAATTCCTGGATGGACAAGAAATATTCATAGTTCTAGTCAAGATGTACATTGTTAAAATATTTCCACACTAGTACAGTTCACATTTTTAAAACATTTCAACACTAGATACATATTAATGATCATGAAATTAGTTAATAAACTTATATTACAAGATACTTGGATATACTTGGATAAATTTCACATGGATTACCTTTAAATGACCTTTTAGAAAATCAAAATGCACTAGGAATTCCCCAACATTAAAGCTTCTTTGCAACAAAAGAATTTTTCTACCACTAGTCTCCATAATTGCACCATTGCCCAAGGGATTAGATCTGTGCTGGCACTGGACAAAATCATCTACAATTTTTTTAAAAAAAATCATCATCATAATCATTGTCATAAGTTGTTTCCCATTGACGTGGTGTTAGCCATCTAAAAAAGAAATGCACAAATCAATTGTTGGCATGGTTTTATTCTTCATTTTATAAAAAATCTTGCTATCAATAATTAGCGCACAATATTTCAACTTTAGTCCTAAGAGTCAGTTTCCACAGGTAAGATGTAGAAATCATTAAAATCTTAAAACACAAAAGCTTAGAAGGAAAAATTTGGTGAGCTTCCATAAATGAAGGGAAGAAGTAGATAAAGAACTTGAAGTAATTCCTTTGCATCCAAGATGCAACAGAAGATGAGCATTCAGTTTAAAGCAACTTCTGCATAATCTAGAAAGTAAAGAGTAGAATAAAGAAGGTCCATGTTAAACTATCGATTGGATTCTAATGGGTGGTTATTGCCCAAAATGAGTGATCTAGAATCATTATATCTTTGCTATCCTGAGTGCATTTCTACAAATAGGATTGCTTAATAGACTTTGTCATCTGTGTTGTGCAACACTAGATAAATCATCGTACCTTGAATGCCAGAAACATTGTAGATAGTCTCCTAATTGTTTTAGGTACAAAGAACATCCTTTCACTGATTTTGGCCAAATATTAGCAAAAGCTTAGGCAAAGAGAGTAGAAACTCTAAATTGGCTAGGTAGTGTGACTAGGGAAAGATCTAGATGTATTTATAGCAAAAAACCAATGACGACACATCTAGCAAATGCATTTATAGCAAAAAATATGACCTACGGAAGGAACTAGAAATTTATCCCAAAAAAGATTTAAGTTTGTGCCCACAAAAGTCATTCTAATAGTGCATTTTTTGCATTATTCATAAAAATCAAGTGATTAAAATGAAACACTGACAATAAAATAACAACATCAGAAGAGGTTACATCATAAAGAGTAAACAAAAATAAGAAAGATCTAGCTTATCGGCACCTCATAGTACATGTAATTCACAAGTGAAGCTCGAAAGTGAAATTAAACAAATCTCCATTCTAAAATCCTAGAAGGAAAGCAAAGGCAATATCTCTTTACTACAAACTTGTTATAAAATGGCACCATGGAAATGGACAAGCCCCTTGCAGAAAAAAATCATTCCAAAAGTACCATCTAAAAGATCAGAATTCCCAAGTTCATGTAGGTGACTAATTTGGTTGTGCATAACTATCTGTTGGTTCCAAGTTTATAGCAAAATCCAAGAGAGGAGGGATGAATTATATTCTTAAATTTTTTTTTAGTAATTTAAAACTTAAGCCCTTATAAGTTATGTCCCCTTAAATGAAAACATGGAGAGTGGTAGGACAAGCAAAATAATAATGATAGACATTAAAAATTTTTATGGTTCTGGAAAACCCTCCCTACTCCACTCTTCCAAAAATACACCTTGTATCTTAGGTTTTATTATATCAATAGATATATAACTAGAGCCCTTACTCTCTTCTACATTATAGCTCTAGGGGGCTTTTACCATTACAATGCAAGTAGATGGTGAGTCATACTCTAATCGTATACTACTTGTCTTTATTTAGCTTTAGTCTCCAATACCAAGCTAGGTAGCAATACAACAAAAGGATCATAATTTTTTTTTTACATATTACAAGTTGTGTAGAGACGATTCAACATAGAGAAAGAACTCTTGAAGACTTGAAAGGTTGAATGGTTGCATCTCTTGTAGTGAAAATTCAGTTCTTTCTTGGTAGAGCCCTTAATGAAGGCTTAATTGCTTATAAGTAGGAAGGCAATGACTTATTGAATGTTTTAACTAATCTTCTTCACTTCACTTGATGTGCTTTAAATAATAGAGGAGTTATTTCGAACTTTAGGAGGTAGGTGACACGCATTAAATGTGTCAATGTTCGAATTTTTTGACTGTTACAATACAGCTGGAGTTGACTTCGATGCAACTTTACCAAAGTTGCATGTGGAGTTGACTTGGGGTGCGACTTCGATCGGAATTTTTCCACTTCTTAAGTCCTCCTTTGAGTAAAGTGTTCCTTAAGTTCCAAATTAGGTTGACTTGGTCCTTGACTTAACCAAGTCACATATTGGAGTCGACTTCGTACATTGTCTATCTAGTCAGTGGAAATATGCAACCCCTAGGCGGACTTGGCTCTGAAACCTCGCCCAGGTCTCTAACAGAGTCGACTTGACTATGCGACTTCACTTCCTGCTTGAATCTTTAAACTTCAGGAACTGTGTTTTTGTGGCTTTGGTCTTCTAAGTCCTTAACTCTAGTCAACTTAATCTTGGACTTCATCTAAGTTGCTTAGCAGAGTTGACTTGGATGTGTAACTTGATTTTTGGTACTTGGTCTTTGAAATCTTGCTTAAGTCTGCAACAACTCAAGTTAGAATCTTGGGTCCACTTGGTCTTCGACTTCGCTCAAGTCGCAGGGCAGAGTTGACTTGGGTTTCGACTTCGCTCAGTCATATTTGAAAGCATGCAATTCCTAAGTTGACTTGGCTATTGACTTCACTCAAGTCGTAGGGTGGTGTTAACTTAAGGTGTGATTTCGCTCGGTTGACTTTGAGTCAGTGAAAACATGCAACCCCCTAAGTCGACTTGGCTATTGATTTAGCCCAAGTCGCTAGCGGAATCGACTTGGGTCTGTGACTTAAACTGTTTACACTTCAGAACTTACATTCTTTCAACCTAAGTTACATTATGGGGTCGACTTACGTATGGACTTGACCTTGTTGGCGTCTGAGTCGACTTGGATATAAGATTTGATTTGCTATGGTTTGATATTTGAGATTTCTATATTTAAAATAATTCACCAACTATGTTAGTAATCTTTAATACTTAAAATTAGATTGTTAATCATCGAAACATAAATTGCACTTGATTTCTAGTTGAGTTCACAACAATCTCCCCCTTTTGATAATTAACAAAACTAAGTTTGAGTTAACCTTTCTTTCTTTGAAATTTAGTACTTTTGACATGTTATTTGAGTTTAAGTGACAATCATTCTTGAATAACAACCAAATACATTCATTTCAAAATTCAACACATTCATTTAATTTAATAAAATGTCAAAACATGCATAAATATTTGTAATCATGCTTTCAAGTATGCCCTAGATTACATTCTACCCAGTCTATGTACAGTGTACTCAAATTCCTTTCTCTCCCCTTTTTTTTGGCAAGCATGAAAATGAAATAATGAAAACTTCAAGGAGATGTGGAATTTGTAGAAGAGAAATGTAGATAGGGTGTAGGGTACATCCACGGGAACAGTAAGATCCAAGAAAGAGTATCATAAGAAAAGGCTTAGCTATAAGGGGTAAATAGTGTGTTGGATTTGTCTTACACTGTGGGCTCAACTATCACTAATTCTCCCCAGTAGAGATAAAAGTCAGGTGACTAAAAATTGGTTCACTTCGCCTACTATCTGAAGCAAGATGATACTTGATCCTTGTGATTTCACTCTTGAGGAAGAATTGCTTCGCTTGCATTTGAGTCATCGAGAAGTGAAGTATACCTAGCTCTTGGGTAATCCTTGACTCTATGCCCTAAAATAGAGTACAAACCTCTAACATATCAACCATTGGGACTTAAGTGGGTCTAGTTGGGGCTTGAGATGTCTAAGGTGAATAGGAGGCATGGTATGCTGGCCTTAATGACACTGGTGGGGCTTGGAACTTCCCCTCAATGAGTGTGTCTCCTACATGCTCCTCATGATGAGGTTCATCTGCTATTCCATCTTGAAGTTGCTCTCTCCTAAAGGCTCCAATGTAAATTTTCAATCTTTGAAGTAAGACCTTGTTGATCACATTTCTAAGTTTGAGCACTTCAAATGGCTCATTTTCTAAATCCACTCCAGAATATTCAAGAATTTTGGTAATCCAGTACCCATAAGTAAGAACTCCTCTTGGATTCTCTTTCTGTTTGTTGAAGGCATCAAGTAAAAGTCTTGGAAATGAAAAGCGAAACCTATTAACCAACTTCCAAATAATTGCTTCCTTCTTTGGATTTACTGCATTTCTTTCTCCTCCTTTTGGGAGTATGCAGTGGGCTACTAATAACCGAATGACCCTCATCCTCGGGGGACATGTCCATGTAGTGGAGGAATTTGTGCCCTTCTCCATACTTGTTGCTCTAGTTAACTCATTGTAGAGTACGAGTAATGTTGCTTCTTTTATGGTCCTATCATACTTAGATGACACCCCCGTAGGATGGCTCCAATAATTTGAGCTGCTTTTGCTTTATGATCACCCAGATTTATCTTTGTACCTTTTGACAGAGGTACTAAAATGGTCTTGACTCTGGCAATAATAGAATTATCGAGTTAAATCTGGGTATATATGACAATCTTCCTTGAACAGTGCAGTCTAACCTTAGAAATCAAGCAATTCTTCTATTCTAAACTTGTAATCTCTAAGGAAGTCAAAGTCTATGATCTTGGGTAGAAAAATTTTTCTCTCATAAAAGTAACTGTAGAAACGGCAGTGTTGTTGTTGGGTCATAAATATTCCTACAGCATCTTTCTAACCTGTGGTTTAACAATGGGAGTTCCTTTCCTTCTAGCTCCTTATTCCTCACTAACATCTAAATTTTCTTTTCTTGAGGTATAGAGGTGGATGGTATAACTTCCTTAAATTGGACCCATTGACTAGTAGACATAGTAGCTTCATCCCACGCTCATTTAAACAGGATCCTTTCCCTCTTTGGCACCTCCTCTCGCATAGTTGAGCGGGAGGGTTGTGAAACCTGTAGCTTACTCAATGTTGAAATTGATTTGGGAGCCATTTAAAATGAATAGGAGAAATGGGTGAGATCCAACAAGGGATTTCTGAGGAGATTTAAAGGTTTGAGGCAAAATGGAAACAAGGGGGTGAATACAATGGGTTTTCAGAGCTTGAGAAGAAAACAATGAGAGAAAACTAATGTTTGGTGCCTATTTCGGGCGACTCAAAGCAACACTACACTTTAGGTCAACTCCAAACCCTAAGTCGAGTTCAAAGTTGACTTTGCTCAACAAGGCAGATTTCGTGAAGTCGACCTGAGCTAAGTGGAGTCAACTAAGTTCCTTGTCTTGATGACAATGCAATATCTATTCTACTTCTCTTCCCAAAGTGTGCCATTGATCAAATTTGAAACATAAAAAGTTCTCACAAATATGCTTTAATGATTTTGCATCAAGCAATCATTTTAATATCAAGCATTGATAATTCTCAAAATTTTCATTTAATTTCATATAAAATTCATACCGTTAAATATTAAAATGTTAATTAAGTACACGTTTTAAGTGAAATTTCGTGAAAATTATATTTTTCATAAAATCTTTAATTTTGCTATAAAACGGGTCATTTTGCAATATATTCTTTTTTGAAAATATAAAAATATGAAGATAATTACACATGCTAAGAGGAATTAAATAGGCTTAAAAAATTTAATTACATAAAATGAATTCAAAATAAGGTAAAAATTAACTTAAAGAAATTTACAAGCTTATTAAAATTATTTAGTCATAAGTTATACATTTAAATGCACATTTACACGAATAGCAGGTACACCGAACGTCCATATACTGCTGGAGCACCTAATTATAATGCTCGGTCTCCTTGCCCAATTCCTCTTCCAAAGTCGTTCACCATGAAACCGGAAATCGGAAATTTGGGTTTCAAAAACAAAATTAGCAACATAGAAGCTGGACATCCAATTATCGGCAGCACTGCAATGAAAAGGCAATAGCAATTTCGTTTGCTAACCACCACCGAATTACAACTAGAAATTTTAGCCGGCACCTCACCGATCTAGCTTGCCACAATCGGGCAAACTTCCTAAGCAAAGCGGATCTTCTCCAGCCATGGCGTCCCTTTCTCCAAATCTGTCTGAAGCAGCGCAATACCCATCTATTCCAGCCGTCCCTAATTTTAAGTAGAAATGGCACGACACCCATCTCATTCCTAAGCAGAAAAATCTACCCCCATCCGATTAGCTTTGAAGCAACTGAAACCACTAGCTGGCTGTTATTCGTTCCTTCCGAGCAGATGCCCTTCGATTATCGTCCATGCAAGCTGCCCCCAATTAAAATTAGTTGTTTAGCTCACCGCTCCTTTCCTAATTCTACACTCAGAACTCAGCAGTAGCCCCTTCTTCCCCAACTTGATCGTCAATGGCTGCCTGCTCCAAATTTCGGCCACAATTCAGCCATGGACCGCTCAATGCTCTGCCTCACAAAATCCAGCTGCCGTCCACCGCGTCCAGTGTTCTCCTTTGCTTCAGCAAACCGTTAGCAGGCAAGCCGGCAACAACTCATATCACCGGCCGACTCCACTTCTCCATCATCTTCCCTAAACCCACAGCACATAGTAGCAACCTGTTTTTCCAGATGCAACAGTAGAAAACCGACAGCAACCTGAAATCCAAAGCAAAGAGCAAGATCTGTAGCCATTAGCCCAAAACTAGAACCAAGCATCCATGAAAAGAACACTAGTAGCTTCCATTCGAACAAGATAGCCCGAAAGAAACAAAAATGGAGACTTACCAGCCCATCTCCACCTAATATTGCAATCACCAAGCACCAACCAGTTCCTCATTAATCGAGTAGCTGTTGTGCTCCGCCACAACCCCCTATTTCAGCCGGCCCTTCTCCTCTTCACCAGTATCGTCTTCCCCAATGTCACCAGCAACCTACATCGTCCAGCCATGACAACAGAGCGCAACTATTTGGGCAAAGCAAAGATCACGCCATGCATCTCGACCGGACAACAGAATCACCGGCAGCAATGAAAATCAACCCCAATTGGAGACTCCAAATTCCAGCCACATCATGCTGCCAAAGATGGAACCCACCACGAGCAGAATCCACCCAAACTCGAAGCTTCCCAAAATCACCGATCGAACAGGGCAGCGACAAACTTCCCAACAATCGACAACTTCAGCAGTCTCTCCATTGATGACGGCAACACTTCACCAGCGATTCTAGCCGTAAATCGTCCAAGCAGCAAAACGGCAGCACTACGCCCTGCTTCCTAGCTCCACTGTCTTCCCCAAACTGGCATTGTCTTCTCCAAGCAATCACTATTAGCAATGGTAGCAAAGCCATGACCCCAGATTCATCGCAACCAAGGCAGCGAGTAGGAGCAAATACCAAGCAGCTACAGTGACGTTCAAGATGGGAATCCCACGTCGGTTTCCAAGTCTGCCCAATAGGGTGCCACACATCTATAAAAGGAGGGCCCCTCCCTCATTCCAAGACACACACAACCAACATTTCTCTCCCTTCGGTGGAATCCCTTCTTATGGGACCCCTAGCAAGGAAGTGAGGCCAAACAATAAAATTCCCATCAAGTGGAGATTTGCTCTTCATATTTGGGTGATGTAAATTTTATTTTCTGCTTTATAGTTTTTAATGCTTTATAGTTGTTAATTTTTAATTTGTAGTTTTAATTCCTAGATTAGATTTACTGTTTTATTTTTTCTTTGTAATTTTTAGAGTAAATTTGATATAATTTTCTTTCCTACTTTAATAGTTGAATTTCATAGCTTTTAATTGCTTTCTTAGAATAGTTTTAATTAAGTTGTTAGTTAATTATAATTTCTTTCATTTTAGTTTCTTGTCTCCCTTTCTTTTTCTCCAACTCTTCTAATCTTTTCTCTCTCTAATTTCTTTCCCTCTCTCTAATTTCTTCTCCTTTCTCTCTTCTTTCTCTCTCTTTCTAATTTCTTTCCCTCTCTCTCTAATTTCTTCTCTTTTCTCTTTTCTTCTCTCTCTAACCTCTCTTTCTCTCTCCTCTTTCTTATCTCTCTATTCCTCTTTCTCTCTCTCCCTCTCTAATTTCTTCTCCTTCCTCTCTAATTTCTTTCTCTCTCTTCTCTATACCCTATCTCTCTCTTTAAACAATTCAAAACTACATCGCCTCTCTGTGGATTCAACCTGACTCACCGTTATTCTACACTATCACTCGCATAGTGATAGCTTTAATGTGTTTTGGTTAATTTTAATTAAATTGGCGATCGTAGTGCTCTTAACGACAAGCACTTGGTTTGCATCAAGCATCAAAATCGATCATACCCATTTCTTTTCTAAATTTGTGAAATGATTCAGTACTTAATGACTTAGTGAAAATATTTACAATTTAATCCTCAATTTTGACATATTTTAAACAAATATCATAATTTTTCACTTGTTCTCTAATAAAATTGTATCTGACATCTATGTGCTTGGTCTTAGGGTGTAATACTGAATTTTTAATTAGACAAATAAAAATTGTATTATCATATCTAATTGGTATATCTTTATATTCTATGTCATAGTCCCTTAATTGTTGTCTCATCCATAATAATTGGGCATAATAGCTGCCAACTGCTATATATTCGGCTTTCGTGATAAATAGAGTAACACTAGTTTATTTTCTTAAAAACCATGAGACTATCGTACTTCCAAAGAATTGACAAGTTTCACTAGTGCTTTTTTTATTTACTTTGTAACCATCAAAATTTGAATCTGAGTAGCTGACTAGATCAAATCTTGAACCCTTGGGATACCATAGGCCTAAGTTGGTAGTATGAATAAAATACTTGAAGATCCTTTTTACTACTAACATGTGGGACTCCTTGGGGTGGTTGAAATCTAGAGCACATATAAACACTAAACAATATATCTAGTCTAGATGTAGTCAAATATAGCAAGGAATCAATCATGCTTCTATACAGCTTTTGATCAACTTGTTTAGTTTTCTCATCTTTGTTTATTTTGATTATGGAGCTCATAGGCGTGCTTGCTCCTTTGCTACTTTGCATTCCAAATTATTTGAGCATTTCTTTGATGTATTTGGATTAGTTTATGAATATTCATTTACTTTGTTGCTTGATTTGCAGTCTAAGAAAGAAGTTGGGTTCACCTATGATGCTCATTTCAAATTCATTCTGCAATAGCTTAAAAAATTCTTGGCATAAAAGTTCATTAGTAGCTCTAGATACAATATCATCTCTGTAAATTTGAATAATTAAAATATCTTTTCCTTTATACTTAATGAAAAGAATAATGTTAACTTTACCTATTCAAAATTTATGATTAATAAAAAATTTACTAAGCTTCTCATACCAAGCTCTAAGAGCTTGTTTTAATCCATATAGGGCTTTGGTTAACTTGTATACATATTTTGATTAATCTTTTTCTTCAAAACTAGGTGGTTATTCAACATACACTTCTTCATTAAAATATCTACTCAAGAATGCACTTTTGACATCCATTTGATATAGTTTAAATCCCATATGAGATGCAAAAGTTAATAAAATGCGTATGACTTCTAATCTAGCAACGGAGCATATAATTCTTTAAAATTAATTCATTCTTCTTGCGAATATCCCTTGGCCACAAGTCTAGTTTTGTTCCTTACTAGTAGTCTACTTTCATTTAGTTTGTTCCTAAATACCCACTTGTTATCAATAATCGTGTAATTTTTGGGTTTAAAAATAAGATGTCATACTTAGTTTTTTTCAAACTGATTTAGCTATTCTTGCATTACAACTATTCAGTTTCATCATTGAGAGCTTGGTCAATTAATTTTGCCTCTATCTTGGATACAAATGCAAAATGCCCACATATATTTTTCTTAGAGCCTCTGGTTTTCACACATTCATATGTATGGTCATTTTTTATTTTCAAATTTTTGGGAGGCTTATAAGAAACATTATATTCACTCACTTCTTGGTTTGCATTTTCATCTTGTTTGAGTTATTCTCCCCTTTGGTTTTTCACCCGTAGCTTTCCAAAATCCTTTGGCAAGACATCTACATCACTGAGCTCATCCTCCCTCTTTGGAGTTGGGTTAAATTCATCAAAAATAACATGAATAGACTCCTCTACTACTTGAGTTCTTTTGTTGAATATTCTATATACTTTACTATTGGAGGAGTAGCCAAGGAATATAGTCCATCACTTTTGGCATCTAATTTTTTAAGGTTATCTTTTCCATTATTCAAAGCATAACATATGTAACTAAATGTATGAAAATATGAAATATTTAGTTTTTTACCTTTTCATTACTCATAAGGGGTTTTTTTTCAGAATTTCTCTAATGGTAACTCGTTTTAAAACATGATATGTTCTACTTACAAGTTTACTCTAAAATTGCTTGGAAATTTACTTTTATTTAGTATAGTTTTAATCATCTCTTGAATGGTTCTATTCTTTCTTTCAACAACTCTATTTTGTTAGAGAGTTCTTGGTGCAGAAAATGTATGATGAATTCTTTTTTCTACAAAATTCTACAAATGCTTGTTCTCAAAATTGTCATCATGATCACTTCTAATTGATATTATCATATTTTATTTTTTTATTTTGCACCAACTTGGAGAAATTAACAAACATAGAGAAAGCTTTATCCTTGCTAGCTGATAACATTATCCAAGAACTTTGAGAAATCATTAACAATAACATAGGAATATTTCTTTCTTCTAAGACTCAATATATCGGATGATCCATAAAGATCAATGTATAATAACTCAAGTGACCTTGAAGTTGAGACTTCATTCCTTGATAAGAATGATTCCTTTGACTATTTGGACAGTTGGCAAGCTTTACAAATTTTTTCTTTGTCATATTTGAACTTTAGTAGACCTTCTACCAAGCTCTTTTGCACAAAATTTTGATATCAACATATTTGTATGTCTAAGTCTTTTGTGCCATACCCATGAATTATTATCAATTACTAACAAATATTTTTCATCTAATTCATCAAGACATACCAAATAAATATTTTCGTATCTTTTTACACTAAAGACTATATAATCTCTATAAAAATATTGCGTATAGATGATTCAAACACAACTCTATAACCTTTATCACATAGTTGGCTAATACTCATTCGATTGTGTTTGAATGCTTCAATAAATAGAAATTCCTCAATGCATGCCTTAGAAATGCTATAAACATTGCCCTTACCGTTGATTTTACCTTTCTCGTTGTTGCCAAATGCAACAATTCCAGCATTGTAAGGCTTAAGGTCATTAAAAAGGACTTTATCTTTTGTCATATGTCTTGAGTAACCACTGTTCATAAACCATGTGTTGCTTGCTTTTGCTCTAAGATATACCTGCAAAAAAATCAAGTAAAGCTTATCTCTTTGGTATTAATCTCATGTGTCCATTTGTGTTAGTAAGCATTAGAGTCTATATTGTTCAGATCTAGAAAACACAAATTCAATGTTCTTTGGTTCTCAAACTAGTTTAACACCTTCATTTTGCAACTTTTTGATTCTTGTAATAACCAGATCTAAGTAGGGCTCATGTAGGTGCATTTGACTTGTAATTATGATTCATGTAGAATTTGATTAATTTATGAATAATTTTATGATTTAATGATATTTTGCAATTAGGGTTATGATTAAGAATGGTGATTAAAATTAATCGCCGTAGCCCAATGCCAGTCAATATGACTAAAGTGGCTTAATGAGGATTGAAAAAAGTTAATGTGTCATGAATAATTATTTTAATTATCATGATTTGATTAATAGAATTTAGAATGATAATTATGGAATTAGGTTGGAAAATGTTAGAAAATTCATAACTTGACGCCTATAAGGCGGATTGAGATGAAATTTGAAAGGTAAGCACATAATTTTGTGCCCAATCTTATGAATGGATTGGATTATGAAAATTATGATGAGATTAGGATGATAATTATTTATTTTCATCCCAAATCTAAAAGTTAATTTTAAATGACTATAACTTGAAATAGAAAAGTCATTTTGAGATGAAATTCGAGATGAATGGATAAAACTATATAACGAATATTATGGGAGGATTTGATTAAGCTAATTACCTTGAAAACATGCTTAATCACAAAAGGACAAAGTGACTTTGACTTTTTCAACAAGCATTTATGAAAAAGCAAGTGGCTTAATGGCTTGAATTAATGCCCCATATAAGTAGGGGTGCAACTTGGTACCGGGTCAATCAGAACCGGCCCGACCCGATCCGGTACCAAAACCAAAAAAGATTTTATTTTTTAGATTTTTTCCAAAATAGACCCGATTCAACCCGACCCGTAGAAACCCGAAACCAAAACTGGGTTCTCACCAACCCGGTACCAAAACCCGACCCGGTCCGAACCCGGTGTAATTTATATAATTTTTTCATAAATTATACATATTTTTTGTAATATTAATATATATACATGTTTCAGGCATTACCAACTCTAGTTTAGACAAATCTCCTCTTCCTCCATTACCAAAGCATGCTTGAGGTAACTTAATTTCTAGGATGATTTTTTATGATTATTATCTTCTTATTGTTAACAGTTGCATGCATTTTTTTTGTCTAGGTTGATGCATATTATTTTCGAAGATGTAAATCGAGGAGGAAGAACTTGACATTAGAAATGCAGATGGAAATCAAGGGAGAAATTACTTGGAAGTCTTCGACTAGTTTTTTTAGTTTTTTTAGAAACTTTGGAGACATGAACTCATTTGAATTTTGAATTTTTTTAAAAGTAGATGTAAACTTATTTAAACTTAAGATTTGTTTATATTGTCATTTTAAATTTGGATTGCACTTAAATTAGATTGGAATGTTGAACCATTATGCTTAGCGTATTTAGATTTAGTTGCTTTGAATAACTGTTATGTGGATTATGTTTGAATTTGAGTTGACATGATAAATCTATTTCATATTATACTTTCTGTTAGTATTGTTGGTCCCGAGTTAATGGCGATTACCCAAGAGGGGAGGGGTGAATTGGGTATTTAAAATTTTTCAACTTAAGCAGAAACTTTACCCCAGATTAATCTAGTCCCCTTTTATGAAGAAACAAATGGAAAGCAATATAGTGCAGAGAGCAGAAATAAATATCAACAAACAGGATTTTATAGTGGTTCGGGCAACCTTCCCTACTCCACTCTTCCAAGCTCATACCTCTTGTGACTTGGGTTCCACTATGTATTTCACAAATACAACTAGAGCCACTACTCTCTTCTAGATTTCAGCTCTAGGGGGCATCAACAATTCACAGCACAAGTAGGTGACGAGTTCCACTCCAATCACACACTACTTTGCTTACACTTGATCTTAGTTACCCAAACTAAATCAAGTTCAATACAACAAGAAATAGCAAAAGAAAGTTTCTACACGTTACTGTTGTGTAGAGGCAGATTTATCGCAGAGAAGAACTTGTAGTATAGGCTTAATGATCCAGCAATCAGCACTTGGCAGTTTGAAAGCAGAGTTCTTCTTCTATATGATGACTTGATCACTTAATGCTCTTGAAGATGGAAGTTATGCACACTTAATGAATTCTCAGCTACCCTCCACGTTCATATTGAATGACTTTTATAATTGTTGAGGGAATCCGAACGTTTGGAGGTAGGTGGCCCGCATTTAATGCGTCAACGTTCGAAAAATTTCCGACCGTTGCGACCCAAGTCGCAGATGGAGTCGACTTCGGGTGCGACTTCGCCTGTCCGCTGCTTCTTCAAGTTCCAGTTTGGGTCGAATTGGTCCTCGACTTGACCCAAGTCGCAGGTGAAGTCGACTTCGGGTACGACTTCACTTTGTCAGCTTGCTTAATGAACTTGAAATCCTTAGAATGCCTTGCTTGCTTGAATTTCTTCATGTTTGGTTGTTCTTCCTTTGATTTATATTTATAGGAACACTGTATGATCATTCTAGCTTGATGTCCTTTAGCTCCATGACTTACAAACTTTGAATCCTTGAGTCTTGAATCTTTGTATGATGAACAAGTCCAACATATTTTGATTAGAATAGTTGAATTAATGCATCTTGCTTTCTTTGGACTTGGATTAGTCTTCATATGTTCCAATTCGAATATCTAAGTTGACTTGGTTTTCAACTTGACTCAAGTTTATCTTGAAGTTGACTTATTCCTCGACTTGACTTTAGAAATTTTTGCCCTGTTCGATTGAAGTCGATGTTGGAGTCGACTTGGTCTACGACTTCACCCAAGTCGCATGCAGAGTCGACTTGGGATGCGACTTCGGCAGCTCTCGTTCTTGATTTCAACTCTGGACGAAAAACGACGCCTCCAAGTCGCTACTGGAGTCGACTTGGTCTGCGACTTCACGTCAAATCGCAAGCGGAGTCAACTTGAGATGCGACTTCGGCACCTCTCATTCTTGATTTCAACTCTGGAAGGAAATGTCGTTCTCAAGTCACTGCTGGAGTCGACTTGGGGATCTACTTGGCTTAAGTTGATGCCTAAGTCGACTTGAAAAACGACTTGACTTGCTAAGCTTCATATTCTTCATTTGTATATCCTTTAATCATTTTCACAAACATGTTAGTAACCAAAACTTACTCAAATTGATTTGTTAATTATCAAAACATAGGCTTGGCTTATTTTCCACATGTTTTCCAACAAGTATGAGAAATCTATTAGTTTGAATTTCAGATTGTAGTATAAATTTGATTCCTATTTTAAGTTTATTGGTATGATAAGTGGTCAATTTCTATTTTAGCAATTTGTATGATAAATATTCAGTTTGAATTCAATTTCAGCAATTTGTATGATAATGTTTAGTTTCAACTACAATAGTTGGTATGATATGTTCATTTTCTATTTGCTACACTTGAGTCATTTCCATTAGCTATTAAATAGAAATGACCAACTAGTCATAAAACTAACTAATTTGTCATTTATTTGTGTCTATAGGGTGCTGAAAAATTGCTTGCAGAGTTCATTCAAAGAATATTGTAGAATTCAGCATGATGTTGCAGAATTCTTTGAAAGGATGTTGCAGAATTCAGCGTGAGGCTTAACTTCATAAACACAGGTTTGTATATTCCAATAATTTTTTTTAGATTACAATTAAATTTGGAAAAAAATAGTTTATTGGTAACCCAAATTCTAACCCGAAACCAAACCAAAACCAATGCGAACCTGGTCTGAACCCAGATTAAATTCTTAGGGTTAGAGTTTGGGTTTACTCCAACCCGGTTGGCTTAGGGTTTGGGTTCACTACAACCCGGTATAACCAGACCCGAGTTGCACCCCTACATATGAGGTGTCAACCAAGGGTTTTTTGAGGTTGATTTTGTGAATTATCTAAAATTACAAAATTCATGATAAATCTCATACATTTATGTTTGAGTTAAGGGGCTAATGAGCTAGCCTTAAGGGGGCTTGAAGGGTGGCACAAGTGTGGACGTCCAAGGCCATGCACATGGATATTTTTTGATTTTTTTCACCCAAGTCAAAACCTAGCTAAGCTAAATGAGAGAGAGCATGTAAATGCACATAAATGGAAGTTGAATTGGTGACCAAGGAAACCATGAGAGGCAGCCATGTGGACGTCCAATATGAGGGAGCTAAGTAGCTCACTTATGAGCTTAGATTTGGAATTTTAAAAATGAGATAATTAGCCATTTTACTTGGATGTGATTGTGCCAAGTCATCAATGGATAAGTGGAACATAAATTACCCTATCTATGATGTGGCAAGTGGGTCCTACAAGATGATTAAAAAATATATCAAAAAATATATATACATGAGCAAGTAAGGGAAATCCACTTTGGAAAAATTCAAAGGGAGAAAAAATCTAAGGAAGGCAGCCCTAGCAGGTCCAAGGCCAGCAAGAAGGAAGGGAAAAAAGGAGAAAAAAAGAAGGAAAAGAGAAGAAAGAAGGGGATTCAAGCAAGGGAAGTTTGGATTCAAGGTCCCTTAGAGACAAGTAAGTATATCTTGAGTTTTGAATCATTTAAACCTAGTTTTCTACCTCTAATTATGGGTTATGAATATGATTCATAAAGAAACCTTCAATGATGATTTATGATGCCCTTGATTAAGGTATTGAATGAGGATTGAATGATTGTATGAAATCAAGGGTTCAAGAGGGAGAAATTGAAAGTTAGGTTTGATTTTGGGATGAGAACCTATCTTGAATTTTCTTAAAACCTTAAGCTAAGTTGTTGTTTTGTTTAAGCACCATGATTAGGACATGATTCATGTTCTTATGGATTATACACATTGATTTGGGCATATGCTAAAGATTTTAGAAAGGATGGAACTTAGGGTTTCATATTTGACCCGATTTTCCACTTTTTATGTTAAATTTGATGCAAGGATTAGCCTCAATGATATATGGATGAATTATAGGGTAAAGTACCCTAAATTAAGGACCCTTGGGATGTCCTACATGGGGTGGAAGAGATGGTCCTAAATTTGATTTTTTTGTAAATGTATAAAGGGACGTCCAAATGGGGCTAATTAGGATACCCTACATGTATATCATGTTGCTGTTATGTAAATAATTAAATTATGGATGTTTTAGAGGGTAAAATATCCTAGGATTAGGGTACTTTGGATGACCAAAATAAGTTGGGAAGGTATGCCCTAAATCTGATTTTTAAGGGTATGCAAAGGGGTGTTCAAAGAGGGGTGCAAAAGGTATCCAAAACATGTGTAGAAGTTGCTGTTTTGGAAGTAACCAATGTATGAATTTTAAATATGTGATATTACCCTAAATTTGGGTTATAACATGATTAATTGCCGGAATTTAGGGATTAAAAATCTGTTTTGATTTAAGTATCAAAAGAGGCGTTGAAAGAGTGTAAAACGGGTCGTAATGTTGCTGTTTTGGAACCCAATGATAAATGGATTAAAATTTCAGAAATAAACCCTAAATTATATGTTAATTAAAGGGTTTAATGATTCTAAAATAATATACAAGTTATTTTTTTGAAAATTTTAAGAAACATATAAGTTATGTGTCATAAGATGAGTGTATATGGAAGGATATGAATGGACAAGTGATGAATGACTTATGTGATTTTCTAAAATGCAAAAATAAAATAATGGTAAAATGCATGAAATAATGGTAAAATGCATGATTATGTTTCTGTTTTGATTATTAATGATAATCTTAAATTTTAAGATTTATTTATGAAGCCTAAGATGTCAAATATGTGCATAAAATGAGCACCGACGTAAGAAATATGAAAAATAGATGAAAAATCATAAATGGGAGGTATGAACCCCCATATGATAATAAATGAAATTTTATTATGTGTATGAATGAATACCCTACATATGCATTTAAAAAATGATAAGGATTGAATGGTATGATGCACAAGTATGTGCTATGAATGTATACTTGACTTGGAATTCAAGTTGGTTGTGTATATAATAAATTATGGGTTGGAAAACTAAGTGTATACAAGCGAATGAAAGTTTTATGAATGCAATTCCATTCTTATGTATAGGCAAAGATAAATAGAAAGTAGACTTGGAAAGCGAAGGTGGAACAGGTAAGCAAGCGATTTTCTAAATGCTTCTTATTTTATCAAAATATGATAAAATGTTTGCTAATGACGTTCTAAATAATTGAATGGTTTAGCAAATAATGGATTTAAATTATTTCTAAGATGTTTAAGGATGGTCATTCCTTTATCCCATTGTATATTGAAATAATGTTTCTAATATGATGATTTGTTCAATGCTTTCTCAATTGTTTATGCAAGAGATGAAATATGAATTTATGAATGCAAAATCATGCTAGCATGTCAAAAATGATGTTTATGAAAGGTTCATGTGCGCAAAGCATGAGGTCCCCCTTAAAGTTGTAAGTGGACCGATTGTCCGCCTTTGGTGCTGTCAAGTCGCTAAGATAGGCCTTGGGTTGGCGGCGCCTCCTTGGAATGGGAGAGAAGTTGGAGACGGATGGTTGCCTAGCTAGCTTCCATCCTATGATGTCATGTTTAAAAACAATTCATTACATTGTTTATGATATACCCTTGACAGGCATAAGGAATCATATTTTTATAATATACCTTCAAGTGGGTATAATGTTTGCTTTCCAAGATGTTTTAAATGAAAACATTGCTTGCCAAATGAATTGCTTGAAAAACCTTATAGCTTGCTTATTGAGTTTTTGACTCACGTTTTGTTTTCCAAACCCAAAGACAGGTGAAAGGAAGAATGAGTCAAGGAGCACAGGTGAAGCTTCAAAGAATGATAAATTTTTATGAATGCCTGTATATAATTTATGAATGAATGAATGGTTGTATGATGAACTTATGTGACTATCTTGATGTTGTGTGGGAAAGATTTTATGTTATGTGACTATAGATGGAGAAAATTTTTATGGACAATTGCTAAGGTATGATTTAGCATATTATGATTGAATATGAGTTTTATGATATAACATGTGTATATTCAGATTTTATAATGGCCTAAATGGGCTCAGGATGAAAATTGGAATGTGTTAAATGATATAAACTCCTGAGGAGTCAAGATTAAGTGGATAATTATCCAATAAATCCCGCCGTGTAACAGGGCAACAATCCTGATCAGTTTCGGAGTAAGGCTAATGTTGTGACGCTCGGGCTGGGGCATCATAATTCTGCATTAATAAATTTTGTAGCCAAACTTGTTGCAAAAATTGCATGCCCCATGAATTCTTTAGGGTGGACTCCATGCACAGTTTGGTTCCCATGTTGGTCTTCTTACTAAAGCTACTTTAGTTGTTTTACTCTCGCTTTGTGGTGCAGTTACCTTAGCGTGGGGTCTAATCCATTTTGAAACATATGATTTGCTGCATTCTCCCTGCTCAAATGTAGAGTATCCCAATCCTCTTCTACTTGTTTGAGTGGTCATATTGAGGAATATTTTGACACTATCCCCTAGATTAAAGAGTTTTTCCAATGATTCATTTAAAACAATATTCTCTTTCTTTAATTTCTCAATTTTAATAGTTAAGGCTTTGGTTTCCTCAGCTAAGCATTTGACTCTTTCAACTAGCTTTTCATTTATAATGATTATAGAGTCACATTGTTTCTTTTTTGAAGTATACTTACTACTAAGTTTCTTTATCTCATCAAATAATGAATCATAAGCTTGTTGTAATTCTTTTAACTTAGCACATTTAAGACAATCATGGGTAAAGGAATATACAGATTTGGAAATAGAGTTATCAAGTTTAGAGATTACCTCCTCACTACTTGTGCAATCAGTTGAGGCGGTTAGACCTTCCACCTATTCAATTGCTACGAGGCAAATTAGTGTTTTCTCTTCTTCAATTCTTGCTACACAATAGATTCTAGCACAATTTGTAGCTTCTTGTGCTTTACTTGAGGAATAGTTAGTCGATGATGAATTCTCATTCACATACATTCTTTTGTCATTAGGTTTTGGAAATCTTCTAGTATTGTATTTATCTTTTTTGTTCTTGCCTTTCTTTGAATTTATTTTCTTCGAGTGTGGGACATTGAGCTTGCATATGCCCCACTCCACCACATCTGAAGCATTTTGTAGCTTCTTTATTCTTTTCTCTTCTGCTCTTTTCTTTGAATCCTTTGGAAAAGCTTATGTTCTTTCCTTTTAGCATGAATTTTTTAAATTTTCTTATAAGGAGAGAGATCTCTTTATCTTCATTTTATGATGATGAGGCAGACTCATTTGAGCTCCGTGTGGCTTTTAAGGCAATAGTTCTCTTTCCTTTATGATGCACTTCATTTCTCCTCTTAATAAGCTCATGTGACATGAGTGAACTAATTAGGTCTTTTAATTTCAGCGTGTTGAGATCCTTTGCCTCTTCAATTGCAGTAATTTAGGGGGTCCAAGATTCAAGTAAAGCTCTCAAGATCTTCATGACCTGTTCAGATTTAGAAATTGCCTTTCATAAGCCTTTTAAAGCATTAGTAATTTAAAAAAATCTAACAAATATTTTAGATATATTTTCTATGTCAAGCATTTTGAAAGTCTTTAACTTTTCAATCAAAATATTTTTTCTCATCCCTTAGACCTGAGAAGTACTTTCATATATTGAGGTTAGAGTATCCCATATCTCCTTGAAAATTAAACCAGAAGACACTCTATCATACTTGACAACTGTCTAGGCACAAAACAATGAGTTCACTGCCTTGGCGTTACTCTTTGCTAACTTCACTTCCTCCTCAGTCCAATTGGAGGCTTTCTCACTAGTAGGTACAGTAACCCCATCTTAGATAGCAATCCAAAAATTCATATCAGTTGCCATAATAACTTATTTTGTTTTTAACTTCTAGTAAACAAAGTTACGACTATCAAATACAGGTGGTCTTATGAAAGACCAACCCTTAGCAAATGTAGGGATGAAAGTTTTCCGGGATGTCATTTTAGATTAGATCTCTTCGGTAAAACACAAAGACCTGCTTTGATATCACTTGTTGGTTTGAGTTTATGGAAAAACCTAAGAGGGGAGGGGTGAATTAGGTTCTTGAAAAATTCTTTGGTAATTTAGAACTTAATCTCTTATAAGTTATTTCCACTTTAATGAAAACATAGAGAGTAATAGGACAAACAGAATAATAATAATAGACACTAGAAATTATAGTAGTTTGGGACAACTCTTCCTACTTCACTCTTCCAAGAGCATACCTTTGTGTCTTGGGTTCTATTATATCAATAAATATATAACTAGAACTCTTACTCTCTTCTAGATTATAGCTCTAGGGGGCTTTTATTATCACAACACAAGTAGACGGTGAGCTACACTCCAACTGTATACTACTTGTCTTTGGTCTTGATCTCCAATACTAAGTGTGATACCTGGTCCCAAGTAAGGCTTATGTATATGCATTTGACATATACATATGAATCATGTATGATTTAGATGAATTATGAATGATCTTTCTAAGCAATATTGATGATTTATTGCAATTAGGGCAAGTGATTATGAATGATCAATATAAGCCAATATGGGACAATGAGGCTTAATGAAGATTAGGAATGTTAATATATTTAGGATAATTATCTCATATATTATGGTTTAATTAATGGAGATTATGTTGATAATTATGGATTTAAGGTAACAAATGCTAGAAAATACATAATTCAACGCCGGGAAGATGGATTAAGATGAAAATTGACAGGTAAGCATATAATTTTGTGCTTAATCATATGGAAAGATTGGATTATGAAAATATTGATGAAATTAAGGTGGAAAATCGATCATCACCATCAAAATCCAAAGATAGTTTCAAATGATCATAACTTGAGCTAGAAAAGTTGGATTGAGATGAAATTTGAAATGGACGGTTAAAATTATGAGATTAATGCAATGAGAGGCTTGGATCAAGCTAATGATAATGGAATTATGGTTGCATGAAAAAAGGGATGAGAACCATTGACTTTTGTGCACCAAAAAGTAAGTTTGCATTTATGTTAAAGTCAAAGTCATTAATTAAATAATTAATGGCATAAATGAGGTGTTAAAAGGAGATAATGACACCTGAATTTTATGAATTATGTGAATTGACAAAATTCATGATAAAATTCAGTGATTAATGACATGATTTAAAGGCTAATGAGCTAGCTCAAATCAGGTAGTAAAGGTGACCCACACATGGACGGCTAAAGGGGTTGTTGCATGGGATTTAATTTTTAAAAAATGCAAAATGTATATTTAAATGACCTAGGAAGCTACGGTAAGATGTGGACATGATTTGGGGTTGATTTTGTGGCAAGAAAATGCTAAAAAGTCAATGATAAGTGAACCCCATCAAGTGGACAGCAACATGGAAGCAAAGAGAGGTGCACGGTCAAGCTGCTGTTTGGAATTTTTATGATTTTTTTAAAGGCTAAATGGACAGCTAAGAAAGCTAATTACTAGGGTAATTAAGTGACAATTAATTAAAGCTACAATTTTATGGAAAAAATTGCAAAAGGCAGCTGCATATGGACGTTGAATCAAGTGGACAGCAAGTGGAGCATGAATTGATGTCGACGTCCAAGGCTGGATTCTTAGATTTTTGTGAATTTCTAAATATGCTAAATGTACCCCCTAAGTATGCTAGTGTCTAGGGTGATTAAATACCCATAAATTAAAGTTAAATTCGTTTTGAAAAAAATGGAAAAGGCTGCTGCAAAGTGGACGTTCCAATGGGGATAGCTTGATGTCCATCAATGATATGGATTTTTGATATTTTTTTAAGATAATTATCAAATTTAAATGGTCCATATTTTGCCATGTAAGCAAAAGGATATAAACACACTTTAATAAGCTGCTAAATGACGTAGCAAATGGGGCCCACAAAGCTGGAAAATCCAGCCATATAAGAGGTTCACGTCCACATGTGTTAAGGGGTTAGAACATGGAAATTTTTTCAAAGGAGCAAACCCTTTTCCAGCAGCTGCACATTCTCATTTTCCAGCAGCTTGAGGGGGAGAAAAAGAGGAGAAAAAGAGAAGGAAAAATGGAAGGAAAGAAGAGGAACCAAGCCATGGAAATTGGGTACAAGTTTAATCTAATACATGTAAGTATACCCCTTGATTATGGGTTGATAATCATGAATGAAATTTCCTTAAACCCCCATACAATGTTGCTGTTTTGATGATTAATCATGATTACATGATGATTCATGATTTAATGAATTACATATGTTGATTTGGGCTTAAGTTATGAATTTTAGAAAGGATATCAATTAGGGTTACAAGTATGACCCAATTTTCATATTTATATGTTAAAAATGATATATGAATGAGCCCAAACGAATTATGGATGTTATAGAGGATAAAATACCCCATGTTTAAGGTACTTTGAGTGTCCAAAAGGGTTTGAAAAGATTAGTCCTAAATCGGATTTTATGGGCATATGTTTGGACACGTCAAAATGGGTCAAATGGATACCCAAAACGTAAATGGATATTACTGTTATGCAAGCAAACGAATTATGGAATTTAAATATGTGTTAATACCCTAAACTTGGGTTTAAAAAATCATGATTAATTTCTGAAATTAAGCGATTAGAAATATATTTTGAATTAAGTATCAAAACAGACGTTGAAATGGTGAAAAAATGGGTTCTAATGTTGCTGTTTTGGAACCCTAAGATGAATGGATTATAAATCCAAAATTTAACCCTAAATTATATATTAATTAAGGAGTTTAATCATGCTGATTAAGGACACAAGTTGCTGTGTTGAAATATTTTAAGAAACACATGATTTATGTGTTGTGAAGTTGTTCGCAATCTCACCGCAAGTGCACGGGTCGTAGATTGTAGTATGTAAAATATCGATTCACAGGGAATTCGGGACTAAAAATTATGCTTTTAAACACTTTCTCGTCGAATTAAATGGATTAGAAAAGTTGAAAGAGGATGTAGTAAATTAAATGAAAAAAATAGAAAATTGGGAAGAGAAAATAAAATAGAAATTAAAATGAGTGGAGAAAACGAGAGTGTGAGTATCTAGGGTCTAGAATTTCACATGCGTCTTTTGTAACGAGTAGTGGTATAATTATTTAATCCGGATATTATTTTTTAAAGGAGAACAATTTCTAATTTATCCTTGCACCTTCTCTCGAAACCTACAAGGTGTACTTTAATCTTCTTAACCACCTATTCTCATGGGATTAAGTTAATTAGAATCCATTAAGTTCTGTGGTTTGTTCATGGAATTCCTCAAGGTCATCATGTCTATTCTCATGGTCTTAGATTTCCAGGTTTAATATCTTGATTATCGTATATTAGATTTCCACCTCTCGGTTCCATCACCTAATATATGGGAATCATTGCCAAAGTGCAGGCCTTCACACCAAGCAATCATTAAATCACAAGATATTAAATTAACAACAATATCCATCATAAATAAATTAACATCCACACCACGCTACATTATACGCATGCTACATCCTAAACCCTAGATTAAGGGTTTAGCCTAGCATGTTCAAGTCCAAAAGAGAATTAACATAATATCCCATCTTAAACTAGACAATAAAAAACAAAGAAAGAAAATTTTATTGATTTGGAGCCCCAATGATGTGTCGGTCGCCCCACGCAATTCACCGGTTCTCTTCTCGCCTGTGCTCTCCACCTCTCTCTCTCTTTCTCTTTCTCTCTCTCTCTCTCAAATAGTTACTAAATATGCAACCAAGTTCAATGCTTTAGTAAGATATGTACCTTGGATTGCTAATGGGCCTGACAATAAAGCTCAAAGGTTTCAGCAAGGACTAAGGCCACGTTTGCGAAAAAACCATGCACAAGCTTAGAAAGGGCAAAAGCATTAGAGATAGAGGCACTGAGGACCCAAGAACTATGATAAGGGCAAAGATAATTTTCTTGTAACATCAGAAAAAATGATGTAAGGAAAGAGAAAAATAAAAGAGTAATTCTAGAGAAAGAAAAATCAAATTTCAAAAAGAAAAGTCCTGTTTGTAAAAACTATCAAAAACGTCATCATGGCAAATGCTTAAAGGGTTCAAATAAGTGTCTTAAATGTGGTCAAACCAGTCATGTGGGAAAGGATTGTGGAACAACTAAAGCAAGGGTGATAAAATGCTTCATTTGTGACCAAGTGGGACATATTGTCCCAAATTGTCCAAACAGAACACAAGGAGCACAAGGACAGGGAAGACCGGCCTAGCAGAAAATAACCACAACTTCCAATTGATAGTGTACTTTTACAAACCCAATGCAAGTACATGCATAACTTATACTAAGTCACAAGAACAAGAAGAAAAAGTGGCTACGGGTATGGTTTACATTTTACAAAATTTTACTATAACATTATTTGATTCTGGTGCTATACATTCATTTATAGTATGCCAATACGTGACCACTCATGCATTGCTAGTAGAAGACACAAATAGTACTGTTCATGTAGAATCCCCTGTGTATAGATTGTCAAATATTAATCAAATATGTAAAGCATGTTTTATTAGGATAGGTTCAATGATTTTAGAAGTAGGCCTAATCATATTTCCCATGACGGAGTTTGATATAATATTGGGTACGGATTGGTTGAGCCAATGGGGAGCCATTGTAAATTCTAAACATAAGAAAGTATAATTTGAAGCAGATCCATATAAGGAAATATCTATTGGAAAATTGAATCATCCCAAAAATTCTCTAGTATTGATATTGGCTATGAAAGCGATATGGATGGTCCGCCAACAATGTCAAATCTATCTCATTTCAGTCAATACTGTAAAGGGGAAAGAAATACAAATTCAACAAGTCTCGGTGTAAATGAATTTTTCGATGTATTTCTAAAAGAGTTGCCTAGCCTACCCCCAGAAAAGAGAAGTGGATATAGTAATTGACATTATACAAGGTTCGACTCCAATATCTAAGACCCTGTACCACATGACTCCAACAGAAATGGCTGAACTATAATCTCAAATTCAAAAAATGACTAGATAAAGGTTTTATTAGGCCCAGTGTATTGCCATGGGGAGCACCGATGTTGTTTGTAATAAAGAAAGATGAAAGTTTAAGACTATGCATTGATTACAGGGAGCTGAATTCTTTGAATTGATGATTATTTCATCTATTAAAAGGAGCATAAACTTTTTAAAAAATAGACCTATAATTAAGTTATCATCAATTGAGAATTCCCTGGTGATATTCATAAAACTGCATTCCGAACCAGGTATAGATATTATGAATTTTTGGTAATGCTATTTGGACTTACAAATGCCCCTGTTGTGTTCATGGATATGATGAATAAAAAATTTCGAGAATACTTGGATCAATTTGTTGTGGTGTTCATTAATGACATTTTAATTTATTCAAAGTCAGAGGAAGAACATCATATGCATCTTAGAATGGTATTAGACAAGATGAGAAAAGAGAAATTATTTTCCAAACTAAAGAAATGCGAATTTTGGTTGTAACAAGTTAGATTTTTAGGGCATATTATACGAGCAAAAGGAATTCAGGTTAACCCTCAGAAAATTGAAGCAGTACTTAATTGGCCAAGGCCAACAAGTATATGAAACCCTAACCTAAGGAGGAATTAATGTGTGCATTGAACATGTACATGTGACTTATATATGATTAAATGGAATTTTTGGATGATTTTAGCATTTTATAATATCTTGCAATTAGGGTTCAATTAAGAAGGGTGGTTAAAAATTTAATCGCCGGAGCCCAATACAGGTCAAGGTGACTAAAGGGGTATAATGATGATTAAAACATGCTAATGTGGCATGAATGTTTAGTTTAATTTTCATGATTTAATTAATGGAGATTAAAGTAGAAATTATGGAATTATGTTAGAAAATCATAGAAAATTCATAACTTAAAGCCTGTAAGGCGAATTCAAGTGAAATTTGAGATGAAAGTTGATGATGTTGGGCTTGGTATTATGTAATTATTAGGTTATGAAAATCCATGATGAAATTGGTTTAATGATTTATTGATCATATCTCAATTCCAACCGTTAACTTCAAACGACTATAACTTGAGCTAGGAAAATCGGATTGAGATAAAATTTGAAACAGTTGAATGAAATTATGAGATACACATTTTGGAAGGTTTGGATTAAGAAAATTATGTTGGGAAAATATCTGAATTGGAAAAGGTGTATATGGTTGACTTTTGCACCTCAAGAGTACCATGCATTAAATACTAGAGTACATGGAATTAATGCAATTTTTAATGGACCAAATAGGTGTCAAATGCAGGTGCAATGTAGGATATTTTATGCATAATTATAAAATGCAAAAATTTCATGAATTATCCATGCATTAATGTCCACATTTAAGGGGCTAAGGGGAGCTCAAAATGAGCATAGGTGATGTGGAGATGTATGGATGTCCAAGGTGCTGCTATTGCTGAATTTTTTTAATATTTTATTTTATAAATAATGCACATAAATAGCTGAAATATTGGGATACATAAATAAGCATTTAATTATGTGAAAAAAATTAAAGAAAAATCGTGAATTGCAGCTGCCATGAAAGGTGAAAAAAATGGACAGCTTGTTGCATGCAAATGACGTCCAAATGATGTGCTGATTGCTGCCATTTTTGCTAAATATTTTAATGCCAAATTAATGTATGAATTGAAGGGTAATTAGGTGTATGATTTACCCTTAAATTTAGATTAATAAAAAATGGAAAAAAATATGAAAATGGGTAGCAATGGTGGACGTGATTTTGTGGACAGCTGTAGGGTTGAGATGTGAGCAGATTTTTGGTTTTATTAAAATGTGTAAAAATTATTTTACATGGCCAATATGTAACCAGAACATTAGGAGGATAAGGGTGCATTGAATAATGTGAAAAATCCAACTCCAAAGTGGGGCCCACAGCTGAAAAATCCAACACTCTAAAATGGGTTGCATGTTCACATGGATGGAGCTTTGGAAAAATTATAAGTGCTGAAGTTCCATCTCCCCAAGGCATCCCTCACATCCAGCTCTAGATCCAGAAAATAAGGAAGAAAAATAAGGGAAAAAGAAGCGGAAAATTAGGGATTACCAATTAATCAAGTAAGTATATGTTAATCTTGATTTTATGACTCAAATTTTGATGTTATATGATGTTATAAACTAAAATATGAACGGAACAGTAAATGGATAGATTTTCACCATGAAATTTTTTTTAAAAGCTAATTATATGATGATTAAGGGTTGAAAAAAATTTCAGATTGAAATATTAGGTAGGTTTCAAATTAAAAATCCGAGAAGATCAACCTAAACAGGGTAGAACGGGTGACAGGATCAGCTGTAGTAAATGATTTTTAATAATTTTTTTAGAAGGATTTTTTATATGAAATTTTATATGATGTATAATCCATCATGAAGATAAGTCGACCAAAATCAAAATTTATTTTTGTGTGATATTGGTATGGTTTATAATTCACGTGATTAGGACTGACCCTGAACTCACAACACTGTCCAACACAGTGAAAATGCCAAAATAAATATATAATGTTAATATTTCGTGATAAAATATTTATAAAAGTTAATTCATGTATTTATTAATGTATGGTAGAAATTTCAGAATTAAATACCTTGATTTGGTATTAATTCAAGATTTTGAGATTTCAGTGCGCTTGATTTCAGCATATGTGGATAGTTGGAGAAAAAAATAAAACGAAATATGAAACCTATGTAGAAATGATAAAAATTGATATATATATATATATTAATAGCCTAAATTTGGATTAAGAAAAGTGTGATTATTTTCTGAAAATTCGGATTTATAAATCTGCTTAGGGTTATGTGTCAAAAGACACGTTAAACGGGTGAAAATGGGTTCGAAATTTGCTGTTTTGGAAACCTATGATTAGTGGATTTAAATTCCATAAAAATACCCTAAGTATAGTGGTAATTAAGGGGTTCAATCATGCTGGAATTAGAGACAAGTTTCTGTTTTGAAAAAGTTTAAGAAACACATAAGTAAGTGTTGAAAAATGGACGTATATGAAGCGATAAGTATGAATACCCGATTTGAAAGACAAGTGGGTTAAGTTAGATGAACTTATGTAGGTTGAAAAACCTAAGGAATATGAGTATTTGAAGACGATGCAAATAAATAAAATGTTATTTTCATTTATTTAGGCAAAGGCAAGGAAAAGAATGGAAGGAAAGGGATTATGGTGATCTCAGGTACGCAAGCAAACTTTCTAAAATGATGTTTTCTTTCTATGTGATGATATATAATTAAAATTATTTATGATTATGTTTAAACGAATGGGCAAGCACAAGTTTTGAAAATGATGACTTTAATAAAAAGTCACAAGTTTTGAAAATGACTGCTTTAATGAAAAGCCACAAGTTTTGAAAAATGACGGCTTTAATGAAAAGTCATAAGTTTTGAAAAAGAATGGATTTAAGGAAAAGCCTCAAGGTTTGCTTCATGGGAAGCAAAAAATGTTTTTAAGATAAAGAATTTATCACAAGTATTGTCATGGATTGACAATGCTTTATGTTAATGGATTGAGAAATTTGCTTATGAGTAAGCAAGTTCTCCACGATAATGTTTTCAAAGGATTTCAAGTTTTATATCAATGGTTTTTTTTAAGAATTTGCTTTTAAGTAAACAAGTTCTTTATGATGTTGTTTCAAAAGTATTTTATAAGAAAAAGGAAATTTTCCCTTTTTCACAAAGTAACAAATATAAATAAGTTTTGAATTTCTCTTATGAGGTTTAATGATAAATAATCATGTTATAAAAAAAGGGGATTTGATTTATAAAAAAGATTTGTTTTGCTAGGTCATGATAATTAAATAATAAATGATAATTTGGACATAATTCATTTGTTTTGAAATGATATTCGAAAAGTTTTGATTTTCTTTAGATAAGAAAATCTCTGTTGATAATATCTTGAAAAATATTTATACGGATGTGTTGTAAGGGATTTAAGGATGACCAACCTCCTATGTTGTTTTCATAAAAAGGATTTTAAGGTGTGTCTTTTCTCAAACATTTCAAATATTTATCAAAATATTTTACTCAAAATGTTTCTAACAGAATTTAAGGAAGGTCATCCTAAAATTAGATTTCAAATAACAACTTGTTAAAGTGGGTGCGTTCGCTTACAAGTTGACATGGATTGCGGTCTGTGATGTGTTTTTAAAAATAATTTTTAAAGATATAGACTTCAGTCTAAGATTTTTATGTGGTTATGGATGCAGACAGAGGTCTGTGATCTTGGTTTAAAAGGACATAGGCTGTGGTCTGTGGTTCTTCAAACCAAACGGGCTGCAGTCCATCATAATAATGTACGGTGCACCAGTACAAGTAACAGACAGGTTGTAAAGCACAATTGGGATGATCGGGGCCCACTCTACATAAGGCCAAGTCGCTAAGGGATGGCAGGAGTGCCAGCGGTGCCCTCCCTGAGATGGGAGCAGGATAAATAAACAGTCGTCTGGCTAGCGTGTTGTTAAGGATTCTCTTCCAAAAGGTAGCATGATCACTTGGTAAGTGTCACTACTGGATGGGGAAAATGTATTTGCATACGTTTTGCTTTTCAAAAGCCCAAAGATTGGGATATAAAAGCATTTATACAAAAAGTTATCCTAAATTGGATTTCTATGAACCATTATGCATAAGTGACCCTAAAAGTTTACACAAAATATGTAAATATTAAGAATAAAAACAAATGGTTTTTATGCAAAGGTTTTCATGAAAAGGATTTATGACTTGTTTGTTATAAACAAGCCCCAAGATGGGGATCATGAAAAAGGGTTTATGTTGGAAAATATTTTGAACATAAGAATGTCCATTTTCAAAGGGTATATATAGGAAAAATGGTTGGACATGAGAATGTCCATTTCCTAAAGAGATTTATGTTGAAAAATATTTTGGACATAAGAATGTCCATGTCCAAAAGATTTATGTGGAAAAAATGATTGGACATGAGAATGTCCATTTCCTAAAGGGATTTATGTTGGAAATATGTGGACATAGAAATGTCCGTTTCTAAAAGAGTCTAAGAGATAAAAGTGTTTGTGAACATATGAGTGTCCATTGCCAAAAAGGCTTACGTAAAATGTATTTTGGACATAAAAATGTCCATTACCAAAGTGTTTATGTGAAAAATGTTTTAGGACGTATAAACGTCCGTTTCCAACAAGGTTTACGTGGAAAAATATTTTAGGACGTATGAACATCCATTGTCAAAATGATTTATGTGGAAAAATGTCTTTTCGTGGACATGAGAATGCCCATTGTCAAATATGGTTTATGTCAAGATGTTTTGGGACATACAATGTCCCCTTGCCAAAATGATTTATGAGAAAAATATTTTAGGAAATGATTTTCAAGGAAAGTCTTGCCCCAAAATGCTTGCTTACTGAGTTATCACTCACATTTTATTTTCCCAAACCTTAGACAAGTACCGGAAAACACAAGGGGGTCAATGGACCTAAGCAATGAAGGAAGGTACGAAGTAGTACCCAGGTGGGCTAAATGGATCAGCCATGGTGAGTGGAATGCTATGAATGGAAGTTTTCAGGTATATCGATATATACGTGACTTATGTAAATTTTTGAGTTCTAGGTGAACTAATGATTGAACATATGTATATAAGCAATGAAAATGTCATGATTAGGTCAAGAGAATCTTTAATGTATAAGTGCATGTTGAGAAGTTATAAAGATATGTAAAGTGTACCATTGCTTATGTTATAAATGAAATGATGATGAATGAAGAAATGAAAAAAAATTTGAACGAGTTCCAATTAAAATCCCGCCGCGTGATCAGGACAATAATCCTGAATTCACATTTACCAATCGATAGATTCCTGAGGTAAGGAAGTGACGCTCGGGCTGGGGCGCCACAAAGTATTACAGAAATTAAAAGTTTCTTAGGATTAGTTTGTTATTATAGAAGATTTGTAGAGAGATTTTTCATAGTCATCTGCACCACCAACCCAATCAACATGAAAAGGTGTTTGATATATTTGGATAGATGAATGTGAAAATAATTTTCAAGAATTGAAGCGACGATTGGTTGAAGCACCTAATTTAACCCTATCCGAGGGAAATGAATGGTTTGTAGTGTATAGTGATGCCTCAAAGAAAGGATTGAGATGTGTAGTTATGCAAATAGGAAAAGTTATAGCTTATGTATCCCAACAATTCAAGCCTAATGAGATAAACTATCCAACTTATGATTTAGAACTCATAGCAGTAGTATTTGCATTAAAAAATGGAGACATTAATTATATGATGCTAAGTGTGAATTTATACTAATAATAAAAGTCTCAAATATATTTTCACTCAAAAGGAGATTAACATGAGATAAAGAAGATGACTTGAATTACTTAAGAATTATGATCTCAGTATTTTATACCACCTAGACAAAACAAATGTAGTGGCAAATGCTTTAAGTAGAAAAGCTAGTATGGATCATTTGATCACTAAGGAGAAAGGATTACTTCAAGAAATGAGACGATTACAATTGATTGTATGTCCACCTGAAATACAAACAAGGTTGTCTCAAACGTAGTTACAACTTTCATTGTTTAAGAAAATTAAATTTGGACAACAAAATTATGCAAATTTAAATAAATATATGGATCTAATGAAGCAAAAGGATCCTAATGAGTATAATGTTGATGATTAGGGTATATTTCGATATAAAGGTCGTATTTGTGTACCAAATCAAGGGGAATTGGAGAATCAAATTCTGAAGGAAGCACGTTTCCCTCCTTTTCTATTCATCTTGGAAGTACAAAGATATATCATGACCTTATAAAGGGTTATTGGTGGAATAACATGAAGAGAGAAATTGTAGTATTTGTTGCCAAATATTTAACTTATCAAAAAATGAAAGCAGATCATCAACAAACTCCAAGTAAATTGCAATCTCTTGAAGTGCCAGAATGGAAATTGGATGATATCACCATGGAAGGTTTACCTTGGACACAAAATAGAAATGACTTTATATGGGTGACAGTTGATCGCGTATCTAAGTTAGCTCAATTTTTACTTGTGAAGAGAAATTTCTGTGCAAAAAGATTAGCCAAAATTTATTATAAAGATATTGTTCATCTTCATGGGTACCCAAATTAATAGCGTCTGATTGAGATACAATTTTTACATCTTGATTTTGAAAATGTTTGCATCAAACTTTAGGAACTTAGTTGAAATTTAGTATTGCATTTCGTCCTCAAATTGATGAACAAACAGAACAAGTCAATCAAATTATTGAGGATATACTTTGAATGTGCACTTTGGATTTTGGAGGATCATGGAGTGGACATTTATCAATAGCTGAGTTTGCCTACAATAATAGTTATTAGACAAGTATACAGATGACCCCATTTGAAGCTCTATATGGACGAAAATGTCGAACCCCATTAAATTGAGATGAGGTAGGAGAAAGGAAATTAGCACCAGACTTGTCAAAAAGAATGACAAAAAAAGTACAAGTGATTCATCAGTGTATAATTACAACTCAGAGTCGATAAAAGAGTTATACAGATTGCAGGCGAAAGGATCTTAATATTTAGATTAGTGATCATGTGTTTGTAAAAATAACACCAATCAAAAGAGTCACAAGATTTGGAAAAAGAAGTAAATTAAATCTAAGATATATTGGGCTATTTGAGGTATTAGAAAAGATTGACGATTTGGCTTACATGGTAGCATTACCTCCGGCCTTAGCAGCGGTCCATAATGTATTTCGTATACCAACGATTAGAAAGTATGTATGAGACCCAACTCATATCTTGATAGCTGAAGCTTTGCCAATTTAAAATCTTTTAAACTACGAAGAAAGACCTATCAAAATTTTGAACTACAAGATATAGAAGCTTTGAAATCGAGAAATTGAGTATGCCAAGGTCCAATGGAATCGTTATCAAAAAATTTAAGACTTAGTTTATAAGTTAATATAATCTATACCCCAAAATCTTGTACGAAACATATGTTATCAATGTAAATTTATAAAAGAAAATGTCTATGGTCATAAAAAGACTAATTTGCAATTATAGAAAAAATACGATTTAATTGCGAATTTTGAAAAAAGGGATTAAATGGTAAATTTGAAAATAGTAGAGACAAAAGGGACCTAATTGGAATTTAAAAAGGTTAAATTTGAGATTTATAAGAAAAATGAGGGTAAATTATGATTTCATACAGATATGATGTGAAAATGAATTTTTATAAATTATATGGGAAGGAATTTCAAAATTCTGAATTATACCAAATGACACTGTTTAAATTTATGGACCTTTTGAAAAAAAATAAAAGGAAAAAGTTGTACCAACTAGGGTTCCTTATTAAGGGCTTATATTCACCTACACTATTTTTATTAGATCTAAGAATGTATAACTCAGATTGGCGTGAGAATTTAATGGAAAGTGTTAATTGATATGCTCTTTAATCAAGATGGATTAGACTATGGAAAATAATTGAATAAAGTGCTTAAATTAATTAGTTTAAATTGCATCAAAAACGTGCTTGAAAGTTAAACCATGCAAGTTATGCACGTCGAGGCATGCATGTCCATTTTCTCTTCAATTTAGTTAATTAATTATTAAAATTAATATCTTGGTATATCTAAGGCTGTTTGACATGAAATTTTATGGGCAAGTCTATTTTAACTAAAATGCCCTGTTATTAACAACTATATAAATGGTCAATGATGTGTTTAATATAGTTTGAGAATCATATGATAATAAAATTTTGATTAATTAATAGGTTGAATATGTGAAAGATTGTTCAAGTTCTTGCAAATGTGTTAAAAAATTTGGTTCATAGAAATTGGTGTGGTAGATTTTGATAAATGACTTAGTGAAAGCCCAATATGACTTCTCATGAGTTCCTTAGGTTGTTTTGGAGTTGTAAGAATACTTAAGTTGATTAAATGATGAATGTTTGAGATTTGACTCTCATGTGGATTTTGAACTAGATAAGGAAATTATTTAGAGTTGATTCATTTTGAAATGTATTTAGGCATGAGTGTGATGCCTTGCATGTTTGGAATGGATTTAGATAGTTGTGTGTAATATTTGAATGGTAGATTTGGATGAACGATGAAAATGAGCCTAATAGTTTAGTTAAGCCCAAAGGAAGTGTAATAATGAAAATAACCAAGGATCATTAACGGGAGCTATGATTTGCATGAGAATGATGGTAATCATAATTTAAATATGCTTATGAAGTTTGGGAATGAATTAGGTATGATAATTTTGAGAATGGAGCCATTTGAAGCTAATAGTGAAAATTTGGTAAGCAACGAACTTAATGAGTGAAAATTTGAAAACGACATGAAACAAGTTGGTTTCTACCATTTATGAGATGCTAGATGTATGTGTGATACATGATAAATATTTTTAGAGCCATTAGAGGTCATTTATATGATTTTGACAAATGAGACCCGTTGTGTAGGGAAAATGGCTAAAGAGGAGTTGACAGATCAAATTTTGTATAAGACATGTTTTGAGAAAATAAATTATATAAATGTGATATTATGATGATAAGAGATGTGTTTGAATGATTGATTATTGTTGGGAATGTTTTGACATGTTAGACAACTTATCTTGTGAACAGGTGGAAGTTTTCGGTAAATCTGTGTAGCAAAATGCATGCCAAATTTTGTGGTAATGGAATTTTGAGCTGACATTTTATGAAGAGATATTACTTGAAGTTAAGAATTGAACGCAAAAAGAATTATTTTAATCGGAGTTTTCTACAGAAAGTTATAGATAAAGCGATGTAACATAGCTGAAAACAGGCCATTTATGGGCCCATGTTGCCCAAACCATGACCACACGGCCGAAACAGGCCATTGAGTTTAGTTTGAATTTCATGTGTTGCCTATAAGGTGTTTGTTGAAATCCCCAAGTGAGACTTGATTCCTAAAAATCATGTATAAATAAATGTGTAGAACCTTAATGATATGAATAATGTGTTTCAAGTACTTGGGTGCATATGTGATGTTGAATTATTTGGATTGGAACTAGTGATAGGCTTGATGAACATGGTTTGTATGAATTGAAATGGGGCTTGAACTTTGTGCTTGAGGATATTGTCTGATGTTTGTTGGAATTTGTGAGGAATTGACATGGGTTGTGTTTTTGAATGGATTTCGGGATGGTTTAGTGTGAGCTTTTTGCATGTCAAATGTTGAATTGATGAATTATGGCTAGGCCCTTTGAAAATGGGTTGGTATTGTTAGCTATGTGTTTGTGAATGGTTTTGATACACCAATGGTGCATGGTTTGAAATAAGCATGAGACATTATTTTAGCATGAGCATAATGCATATGACATGAGTGATGCATATGCATGGTTTGCATAGGGTTGTTCATGGCTCTTTCTTGACATAAGGATAGGGTTGTTCATGACCCTTGATGGACATGAGGTTGGTTTGTTTCATATATGTGTTTGTCGCATAACATAATTGTGTGGGGCTAGTGAGAGCCTAGTGTTTGCATTGCATGTGGTGGCATGACATACATGATTGGTTTAGCGTGAATTTTCCATTGATTTGATTTACCACACCTACTTTCTAAGTTTGCCCAACTCATGTGTTTATTTTAATTTTTTTAACAAGATGGGAATTGCAAGTACCTTGTTGTTAGCCTAAGCTAGGTCATATTGGTTCCAAATTGAGGCATATTGTGGTAGGTGTAAGTTGTATAGTTTTGGATTGTAGTATTTGAGATTGATTTGTATGTGAGATATTCATGTGCATGCATTATATGATAAGTAATGAGTTGTATAATATATATTGGTATGTGGTTCATGGAGGTATGGCCTATGGAGACATTATTAATGTATTTAGGAATTGTAAATGTGTATTTTACTTTCGCTACGATGTGAATGATGGAAATAATCATAGTTTAATTGATTTTGTTGTCATATGTCTAATTAATAAATTAGTTGTGGATATCTAGGATTGTCGCAGGTGGATTTTTATATACATGTGGTCCTTTGTATTTGGAATTATGGAAGATTCTGAGGAGATGCTGTCGGATCTCTACCGTAGCGACCGTTGGTCCGAGGCGATGGTCGACAGAGCGCTACATTAACATACCTTATATAGTGGATGGATTAGATCATAAAAATCATGTTTAGGAGATTTTTAAACAACCAAAATTAGATGAGATTTCATGAATTAATTTTGAATGCTAATATCTTAACCTATATTAATCATTTTGATCCGAAATTGGAAATGGATGGTTAAATTAACCTGTTCTATAATATGATGGATTGGATTATGAAAAATGATTTAATAAAGCATTTACGTAATTTCAAAATTTGCATTGGAAACTATGCATGTATCTCATCAATGCATAGTACGTTCCGACAAAATGGAACATGCATACATATCATTTTCACCATATGCTTTATACTTTATTAATTGAATTATCATATATATACAACTCCATTTTATGTAAGATTGTATGGGTAAGCCTAAATTAATGTACTCTAATGAGAATGGATTAGATTATACAAAATATAATTAAAATGGGTAGAAAAAATTAAAATTTGAATAGCTTGCATTAGTTTATTTCAAATGTTTATATCTTAAACAATTTTAATCATTTTGACATCAAACTTAAGCTGAGTAGTTAATTTAATGTATTCTAAAATGTAGACAGATTAGATTATAAAGAACTTCTTTAAAAAAATTTAAACCAGATGGCATTTACTAATGTTTTATGAAATATGTGTTTTTTATATTTTTTTGTTTAAAAATCTTCATACCTATTTGCTGGAACGATCGACTTCAACATTCTAAATTAGATTTTGCCACATATACCTATCAAATGACGTGCAATCAGCAGGAGATAGCTTTATAAAATATATATATAAATAGTAATAAAGAAAATATGTTGGCAGTAGATAAACCAAGGGACAGTGAATGGAAGCCGGATGTGCTGGACAATGCATGGAAGCTAGACCTATCACCGCAATGTTAAAACCCATCAAATCATGGTTAAGAACAAAATAACCTAGAGTAACTGCACATGAGAAGTGATATAAAAAGGCTGGTTACCAATGTAATGTTAGATTCAAAAACAGCCGGAGAAAAAAAAAGAAAGAAAACCAAGCAGGCATTCCCAAAGGTACAGAGGTTTTAGCATTTTTCTCTCTTCCTTCTTCTTATGCATTACATGTTAGGCATAGATTGACATTTTTTTTATGTATCTATATGGTAAGCTGCTGACTTTTTTTATGATGATATGTACGTTTCTTTAAATATAAGCAAATACACACACACATATATATATACACGGTGCACAATAATTGAAGAAGATTGATGTTAGAAAGGGCTTTAAAATATGGGTAGAATTTTATTTTATTAAATCATACAAATAAATAATAATGAATAATATAGTTATAGTTATAATTTCATTTTAAGTTATTTTCAAATTAGAAGCTGTTACTAATAAAAATGGTAATAACAATCTAGCTTTCGAATTTTTCTTATTAAAATTTGATTTGATGGAAAAAACAAAGTCGTAAACGTTTAATTTTTATTTCGTTAAATTCAGTAAGATTGTAATTAATGAATTTCAGTATTAACAGCGATAAAAAACTTTGTTATATTCAATATTATAAAATGAATTAGAACCTTATACACTAATGATATATATATATATGGTTTGACTTTACAGTATTACCGTGGTCATGATTTAAATAATTTTGGAATAGTTCTACCCTTAATTATCAAAATTGTTTTAACAGTTAAGCTGCAGGAGTGTGATTATGCATAATAAATATATATAAGAATATCCATATGTGTAAAAATATATATAATATAAATGTATAAAACAAACTGTTTCATTTGTTTAGGAAAAGAAAAAGAGAAGATTGAGAAAGCAAATTGATATTCTAAGTAAGCAAGAAATGCTTTTAAAATTATTTATTTTTTAATATTTAATTGTCTTGAAATTTCTTTATTATGATGTTTTTAAATTTATTTAAGGATGGTCATCCCCATAATACGATTTAGAAAATGTGGAATCCAGAAATTTGGAGATTTAAACAATCTCATTAAATGAATTAATTAAGGTTATACAAACCCTAATATGAATAATTAACCCTAAGTGGTTGAAAATTTATTTAAAAAATCCGTAATTTGTAAAATACAAGTCGGATTAACGTGAAATTTGGAGGGTAGGTTTATTTTAATATATTCTACCCAATGGGAGGATTAAAATTATAAATTTAAGTATTATTAAGGATGGTTAAGTAAGAAGTGAAATTATGATTAAATTATAAATAGAAAGTGGGTAGAGAATGTTGACATGGAAATTTTTTTTTATTAATTTCCCTATCATTTTGGAAATTCAAAAATATTATTAAATCAGAAAATTCTTAGGAAATTCATATCGGGCAATGTTGAAGTCCGAGTAAGATGAAATTTTAAGGGTAACTTGATCATGAGGTAACTTATATGATCAACTGTGGAAATTTTAAAATATTGAATAAAATTATTATTATTATAATTAATTGATGAATTAACTTCAAAATTCAATAACTCAATCTATAATGATTATTTGAAGCCCAAATTTTTTATGGATGATTATGATAATAAGTTTTATAATATAGCCCATTTAAGATTATCAAAACCTAGTGCATTATTCTTACTTACATGTGGTTAATTAATGGTTAATTAAAGGTTAATTTTAATTATTCATAAAATAATTAAAAATTAACAAAATTCAAGTGACCTTGACTTTCTCCAAGGGAAGGGCCACCTAGAGTGGGCTATAAGGGTCATTAAAAGTTAATTAAAATAATAAAAAATTTTAAAAGGCAGCAGCGCATTAAAGGACGTCCAAGGGTTGCTATGCACAGATTTTAATATTTAAAAAAAATTAAAAAATGTATATATTAATGGGAAATGGGATAAGTCTTATCCTATGTGGAAATTTGGCAGCTAAAATAATTAATAAAATATAAAAAATTGGGCTGCCAAGTAGGGTTGACTAAGGGGACAACTGTATTGAAAAGCTGGATATAGCTGTGGAAAACAAATCCGAAAATAATATAAAATAATAAGATATGTGGCTGAGAATTTTTGAGTAAACTATAGGGTAAATTTTAAAAATTTTACCCTCCATTTTAGGTCGAAATTGCAAAGGAAAAATTGAAAAAGAAATGCCTATATAAGGAGGCAGTGAGGACGTGCAATGAGCTGCTATTGGAGAAAAAAAATACAAAGGGCAGTGGCTGGAACGAGCCAAGGGGTGGAAAATCAAGAAAGAAAAGGGAATTTCAAGTTCTCAAAGGACGGATTACCAATTAATCAAGTAAGTATATGTTAATTTTGATTTTATACTTCAAATCTGGAAGTTATATGATGTTATAAACCAAAATATGAACGAAGTAGTAAACGAAGGATTTTCATCATGAAAATTTATTTACAAGCTCATTATATGATGATTAAGGGAAGAAAAAAATTTCAAATTGAAATATTAAGTAGGATTCAAATTACAAATCCGAGAATATCAACCTAAACAGGGTAGAACGGGTGACAGGATCAGCTGTAGTAAATGATTTTTAATAAATTTTTAGAAGGATTTTTTATATGATATATAAGACATCATTAAGATAACTCAACCAAAATCAAAATTTATTTTTGGGTGATATTAGTATGGGTTATAATTCACGTGATTAGGGATAACCCTAAACTCACAACACTGTCCAGCACAGTGAAAATGCCAAAATAAATATACGATGTTAATATTTCATGATGAAATATTTATGAAGATTAATTAATGTATTTATTGATGTATGAGAGAAATTTCAGAATTAAATACCTTGATTTGATTATAAATCAATATTTAGAGAAATCAGTACGCCTGATTTGAGCATATATGGACAGTTTGAGAAAAAAATCAAAAAGAAATATGAAACATATGTAGAAATGATCCAAATTGATATATATGTTAGTCAAGAGTGTAATAAAGGATTAAGGATAGCAAGAGTGATTGATAATTGATGCTATTATATGTATATGGAATTAATGGATAAATAAGAAGATGGAACTTAGTGAAAATAAGAAGACAAGGGCTGTTTTGGAATTTAATAATAAACTCCAGAATTTTTAATGGAATTTATTTCGTGTAAAAAAAGTTTACAAAAGAGGTACAAATTTGTGATCACTAAGTGAGTGATTAAGTACCTATGATGTGATTTTAGAAAACATAAATAAGGGTAAAATGTAATATATATAGGACTGTTTGGGGAAAATTGCAAAATTGCAAAAAATTTTAGAACAAAATTATAGCCCTTACCCTTAGGAAAATATCTTGAGAGATTTTCTCAAATAATATGTCAATTATAGGAATTATATGCTAAGTATAAAATGCTAAAAATCCAAAATGTTGGGTTTAGCTAAATGTTACAAATCCTAAGTAGGATTTGGAAAATCAACCCTTAAATAAGGATGGAATGGGTAAACCATGGAAAACGCTAAGTGATACATGGATGTAGAGGTGGAAAAAACACCCAATTCAAAGAATAAGTGGTTTAGAGTTAACTCCATATGAAACCGCCTCAGTTGGAAAACTTTAGGTATGCAAGTCATTGTGAATTGTATATGATCAAAAATCATGTTTACTTGTCTAGGGAAAGGCAATGAGGAAAGTTGAGGAAAAGAGTTGATCGTCACAAGGTAAGCAAGCGAACTTTCCAAAATATTGATTTCCTCCTATGTGTTGAAATGATTAAAAAAATATATTTATGTTAATGTTTTTATGAGTTTCTTACAAGTGGGCAAGCACAAGTTTTGAAAATGATAGCTTAAATAAAATGCCTTAAGGATTGTTTCATAGGAAGCAAGCAATACTTCTTAAAATAATTACTTTATCACAAGTATTGCCAAGATTGGAAATGTTTTATATTAATGATTTTAAGAGTTTGCTTAAAGGTTAAGCAAGTCCTTCGAAATATTATTTCAATAAAATTTTATGAAATTTATGAATTTGCTTTAATAAGTTTGTTTCAAAGTTGCTTACAAGATAAGCAATTGAATTTTCAAGAATAATGTTTATATTTCGAGTATTAAGATTACTTGATTATGTTTATGTTAATGTTGTGGAGAATTGCTTACAAAGTAAGGAAGCTCAATTTTTGAAAATATGATATGAGTTTTAAGATGGTTTTAATATAAGCAAGTTCATATAAGTGTGGTTTCTAAAGGGTTTTATATTGAAAGAGTTTAACTCTTTCATAAAATGATATTCAAAAACAAACCTGAGTTTTATTGAAAAATGTAATTCTTTACAAAATGGTTTCTAGAAATAAATAGATGTTTTGAAATGGTTTCCATTAAATGTCATAAATTGAATTTATGTACGTGTTTTGAGATTTATGTAGGTGTTTTGAAATAATCTATCAAGGTGATTTACAACTCTTAAAGTTGTAACACTTTGAAGATGCTTTACTTTGATGTTCCAAAAAGATTTAAGGGTGACCAGTCCTACAAAATGATTTGGTTGATTTTATGTTTAAATAATAATCAAAAGATTATGCAAACTCCTCTATATATAAGAGTAACGAGGAGGTGATGTGGACAAGACAGATAATGTCATTACAGTGGATGGAAGCGAGTTTACATATGTTTTGCTCATGAAAATGTTATTAAGGAAAGTTTTGGCTCCGCGAGTTTTGAATTATTTTAAAAGCTTCTTAGATATTTCAAATGTTTGGTAAAATAGATTTATTAAAATATTGTTAAACTCTTTAAGGGTGGTCATCCTAACATTAGGATTTGGAAATAGTTTACTAAAATATTTTATTTTCAAAACAATCATGCCCAGTTCTCAATTTGAGAAGGGCACAATGTGCGGACTGAGTTGGCTTTATACATATCAAGCTGAGGCTTGAAAAATGGCACAGTCATATGACTAGCTAAGTTTTGTGAAAATCATTGCTAACGTACGAGTGTGCGCAAAACGATGTATTAGGCTCATAGTGGAGGCGGTTACGGACCAAAATGGTCGTAAACCAGAGCTCACCTCTACCTATGGCCGAGTCGCTCAGGGAAGGCTGGAGGCCGGTGGCGCCCTCTCTGAAATGGGAGGAAGCTCATGGGCAGACGCCTGGCTCGCATGCTATCTCATGAAAGGTTTTCTTTCCTAGGGGAGGATGATCACTTGTTAAGTGTCACCTACCTAAGGGTCAGAGACACAGATCCATATATTTTTGGGACATACATATGTTCCCTATGTTTTAAAAGTCCCAAAATGGGCACCTACTTTGTTTGGTTTTAAATGGATTTGTGTTGATTTTAAATGGATTTGTGTTTAGTTTTCAGAAGATACTAAAAAAAATATATTTTAGGACATGAATATGTCTGCCATGTTGGTTTAAAAAGGGTTTGGTATCTGATATGCGGGTTAAAAGAGGTTTATATGGAAAAATATTTTTGGACGTGAGAATGTCCGCATAGATAAAAGATTTCTATGCACATGCATTGCTTTTGAATAACTTCGAGTTGGGTTATAAAGAAATTTAAATGAATGGTGTTTTGGGACATGTAAATGTCCTCATGGGGAAAAAGGTTATAAGAAAGATGTTTTAGGACATACAATTGTCCTCATGCCATATGAAAAATATTTTTGGACATAGACATGTCCTCATGGTAGATGAAAAATATTTTGGGACAAACAATTGTCCCCATGAAAAATGGTTTAGATGCATAGACATCACCTTTGAAAAACCTCGAAATGGGAACATGCACAAAGTTTTATGGGTATATTATTAAGGAAGATTTCTATAAAAGGTTTCTTCCTATTGGTAATTGATCACTTGACAAGTGTCTCCTACCGAATGGGCAAGGGATGCATTTAAATGAAAAAATGATGCTCGCTTACTGAGTTTATCACTCACGTTTTGTTTTCCTAACCTTAGACAGGTTTAAGGCTGAGGAAAGGAGAAAAGATAAAAGGTATTGGTATGTTTGAAGAATGAATGGATGAATGTATTGCTTATAATGAAATGATTATGTATGGTGTAAATAGATAAGTGATTATGTATAAAATTCTACATGAATTTTTATTTATGAATATATATGTTGCCTACAATATGAAAGTAAAGATACTTGTACGATACATTTTATGATGATATGGATGAGTCCACTACGAATGATGACAAGTATATGCTTATATGCTAAAAGGAAAGAAAAAAAAAATTGGACGAGATCAAATTAAGAACCCACCGCGTAATCAGGGCAACAATCATGATCACATTTACCAATCGAAAATGGTCTTGGAGTAAGGCTTGTGGAGGCCTCGGTTCGGGGGCACCACAGAAAATGTGTTTATTAATGTTTTTTAAAGATGATTGTGCAAAACATTATCAACTTGAAAAGGATATAGACTGATGAATGTGGTTATTTCTTAAAAACTCATGGTAACATGTGTATGATGCATGGTGCACAAAGGTATAGATGCATTTAGAGGGTAAGTGGACCGAAGTGCTCCTCTAATATGACCAAGTCGCTAATATAGGCCTAAAGGCTGGGGTTACACTTCCTAAAATAGGGAGTAGACAAATTGATGGTCGCCTAGCTAGCGTACAATCCAATGATGGCATAAAACATGATTGTGCAATATGCATTTGCATATGCATTTATTATGAAATGCCAAAATTTGGATTGAAAATGTTTACTTGAATGAAAATGTTTGCTTACTGAGTTTAGTATTCGTGTTTTATTTTCCTAATCTTAGACAGGTACAGTAAAGTTCAAGAAAAAAATTGACTCAATTTAGAGTCTCTTAAGGTTGTATTATTCTTGTATACTTGATGTGAATGAATACGTTGTAAGGGTACAATATTACTAAGTTACAAAGACTGATGATGCAAGTATATATTTTAATATCTTGTAAATATTATGTGATTTTAATTACAAGTGTGTGATTGCTTGTAAATTGAAATGAGATTAAATTGAAGACCCTACTGCATGTACAGGGCCACAATCCTACTCACAATTTACCAACTGAATGATTCTGGGGTAAGGTTTGGGCGCCTCGGGTTTGAGGTTAACCTAAGCCGCCACTAGAGAGAAACCAAAATTTGAGTTTTTTAACTCTAGATTAATGGGGGTGCTATCATCAAGTTTAATAAGGACATTACTAGTGATTGAGGATGTTTGGAAGTTAGCCAAACGAACGTTGTCGGGCATTGTCTTAATATGGCTAGACTGCTGGGATTTGGTGTTGATGGCTTTCATTTTAGGCTTAAAGTAGTACCAATGAATGAATTTATTGGGGAATATGGCCACCCTTTATGATTCATTGCATTAAGAAGATGGGGTTTGTGTATGATTATGACTAAAAAATTATGCTCAGCAAATCAATGTTACCAAAAAGGAAGAAATTACTGATGACTGATCAGGGAAAGAAGCAATGGTATGTTTGTTTTATTTGGGATTTACGCAAATGATAGGGATGGAGATGACCGACGATTTGCAGCAATGCTGCTATGTTTTACTGTAGATGTCCAAATTAGAGAAGCAACCAAATTAAAGACCAAATCAAGGCTAATTGATTAACAAGGTTGTCATTGAATTGATGATGTGTCAATTTATATGGAGGGAAAATGCTAAATTTCTTATTATGATTGCTAGAGCTGGGCTAGAGATGAGAACTTGGTTGTTCTTCAATAGCTAGGATTTATTAGATTTCATAGCTATGATTGTGGGGTTGTTACATTAGTCACCTAACTAGAAAAGCGATGCTGTGATATGGTGCATGATGTGTTAGGCCATGATGGGTTAGGGTAATCACATGTGAGGGCACGTGATCACAAGTGGAATGGTCTAGTACTTCTATAAAAGGAGAATGGTATAATCGAATAAGGGGTCTGAATCGTAATGTTGTTCTTTTTATTAGAATGCAATAAAGGATAACTTCTTCCTCACGAAGCCCAAATTATGATTATAGAGATTGCCTCTCTTTGGTTTTGCCGTCGATATTTATCCACGATGGCTGGATCAAATCAATGGTTTTAGAGCTCAAGTCTTATCCTAAATATTATGAATTTGTCTATCTAAATGAGATAATCCGTAATAAATTTTTGACATTGAAGGAACATTGTTCCAATTGGTCTTTGGATGCTAATTAGATCCCTCTTTAGGAGGGAACGTGTCCTTTATTATAGGGATCTATGAAAAAAATCAAAGTCCCACAACTCGACTCAAACTAATTCTAGTTATACTCTCAAGAACAACCTATTCAACCCTTCCAACTGGCACTGAACGCTTTATCCATGTGCTCAACACCGCCCTTCAAAGATTCAACTTCTCTTGGATGTATATGAGCACATGACCTCAATGTCAGACTTGAACCTTGGCGAGGCTCCTTCTACCGACAAGGCTTTGCTACTTGCTGATCTGATTTTTTCCCCAACGTAACATTCTCGGCTAGTGGAGAACTAACCTGGTCCTCTAGGTTGAAAGTAAGAAAAAGAGTCGCAATTTTCGTTCATTTTCCCATGTATTGTCCAACTCAAACAAAACCATACCAATGCACCTAGAACTCTCGAACAAAAGAAGCTGCACTCCTAACCTGTTGAGAGGTAACCACTTGAACTAGAAAGATAGTTCATCATGATGGTTAGTCGGGGGAAGATCCATAACTACCATATGAGAACTAATATAACGCTTGAGGAGGGAAGCATGAACCATAGGATGTATGCGGCAAGACTAAAGAAGCTCCAAACAATAATCGACCTGCCCAACTTATTCCATCATGCGAAATGGCCCACAAAATTGCAGGGATAATTTGGAATAATGTGGCGACCGAGCAGTAGCCTACCAAAAAGGATGCAATTTAAGGAAAACCAAATCACCTTATTGAAACTCAACCTCTCGACAACTACAATTTGCAGTACTCTTCATCCTATTTTAAGCTTGCAACAAATTATCATGCAAAAGCTAAAGAGTTTGATCATGGGTGGAAAGCCACTCATCAACCTCAAAATTCTGCCCAAGGTGCTAGTGGCATCCTATCATCTAGAGGGAGATGTGATTCTGTGGTTGGTATAGGTGTTCGCAATCTCTTCACAAGTGCACGGGTTATAGATTGTAGGATATAAAATATTGATCCGCAGAGAATTTAGGACTTAAGACATTTAATTTAAACACGAATATCAATAATGAACGAGTAAGAAAGGATAAAAAAGGAATAGCAAGAAAGAAAGAGAGTCTTGAGAATATTGATCAAGGATTAGAAATCATAGGATGAGAGTACCTAGGGTTTCAAATGTCTTCTGTAATGGATATGTGAATTGCTTATTTAATCTGAATATTATTTGTTAAAGAAGAACTATTTCTATATTATCTTTGTATCTTCTCTCGAAATCTACAAGGTATACCCTAATCTTCTTAACTATTTATTCTAATGAGATTAAGTCAATTAGAATTCATTAAGTTCTTTGGAAGTTTACAGAATTCCTCAAGGCTATTATGCCTATTCTCATGATCTTAGATTTCTAAGTTTAACATCTTGATTATTGTATATTAGATTCCCACCTCTCAGTCCTATCACCTAATATATGAAAATCTTTGCCAAAGTGTAGGCCTTCACATGAAGCAAGTATTAAACTATAAGATATTAAATGAACACACAATATCCTTAATAAATAAATCAAAACCACAATACCTGGTATCTTATATGTATGTATATTCTAAACCCTGGATTAAGGGTTTAGCCTAGCATTTTTATGATTAAATTAAAATATGAAATAAAATTATATCTCAAACGATCATAAATAAGAATATATAATCAAAAAAAGGAAAGTATATTAGTTGGAAGCTTCAATGGTGTCTTAACAACTCCAAGCAATGCGCTGCTCGCTTCTCGCCTCATGCTCTCACATTCTCTCGCATTATAGACCTTAACCCAAGCTCAGGGAACATTCTAAGATGCTTTGGGATGTGTGTAAGAGATGTTTATATAGTGCTCTTCAAAGGATTTGTGCAAGATTAACGCAATTACTAATCAATTGTACAACTCTGCTAGACTTAAAAAGTTTTAGAATAAGTCAATTAGAATCTATTAAGTTATGTGGAAATTTATGAAATTCCTCAAGGTCATCATGCCTATTCTCATGTTTTTTGATTTTTAGGTTTAACATCTTGACTATCGTATATTAGATTTTCACCTCTCGGTTCTATCACCTAATATATGAGAATCATTACCAAAGTATAAGCCTTCACAACAAGCAAGTATTAAACCATAAGATATTCAATTAATACACAATACTCTTCATAAATAAATCAAAACTACAATATCCACTATATTTTATGTATGTTACATTCTAAACCCTAGATTAAGAGGTTATCCTAGCATGTTTATGATCAAATCCAAGTATAAGAAAAATGTAATAAAAAATAAGAAGAAAAGGAAAGATTATTTTTTGGAAGTTTCAATAGTGTCTTGAGAACTCCAAGCAACATGCTGCCTCGCTTCTCGTCTCGTGTTGTACACATTTTTTCTGACTCCAAACCTTAACCCAAGCTCTAGAGACATTTTAGGATGCTTTGGGATGTGTACAAGGGTTGTTTATATAGTGCTCCTCAAAGAATTTGCATAAAACCAACACATTACATATGAATTGCGAAGCTTTAGTCCTTATACTAAACTCGAAAAGAATTCAGGTTTCGAGTCAAACATGTTTTAGCCTTTATTGATCAATGTTTTGCCTCATCTTGATTCTTCTAAATCATCAACTTGAATGAATTTTTATCCTCATGATTCAAATCTTCTCAAAATAAGCTATATTGCCCTAATTTTATCTAACATTGCATTAATCAATCAAACATGAGTGATTTGTATTAAATGAAGCTAAATACATCAAAATATGACTTAAATCATCTTAATCACTTAAATTCTCATTCAATTAATATATGAAATATATAGTATGAAAGTGACTTAACAATAGGCATCAGGAGAAGCTCCGAATGTCTTTGGTTAAAAAATTTCACTCAAAATCACAACAGAGCAATAGTGACGATGTCAGCCATGCACAACCCTCAAACTAAATCTTTGAATCTCACTTATGGCCACAAATGGCAGAGGTTCAAATTGGCTTGAGTCGCCTTTTTAGGATGGGCACTGTTATGAACTCAACTAGAAAATCAAGAGAAATCTATGTTTTGATGATGAACGATCCAAATTTGAGTGTTTAAAGGGACTAATACATTTGGTGAGGTGATTTAAATTTAGAAATTTCAAATATTAAAGCATAGCAGACCAAGTCCCATAGCAAGTCAACTCAGACACACGACTTGGACCAAGTCCATACTCAAGTCGACTTAAGATGCAACTTGGGATGAAGAGTTTATAAGATCTGAAGCACAGACAGGTGAAGTCATAAACCCAAATTGATTCCACCAGCGACTTGGGCGAAGTCGATAGCTAAGTCCACTTGAGAGGTTGCACGTTTTAACTGAACGAGCAAAGTTGCAACTCAAGTTGACTCCATCCTAAGATTTGAGCGAAGTTGAAGACCAAATCAACATCAGACTCTAACTTGTGTTTCTAAAGATTTGAGCCAGATTTCGAATACTAAGTACCAAAAGTTAAGTCGTACATCCAAGTCGACTTCGCTAAGCGACTTGAATGGAGTCCAAGATCAAGTCGACTCAACAGAAGGACTTGGAAGACTAAAGCCACGAAAGCATACTTCTTGAAGTTTAAAGTTTCAAATAGGCAGTGAAGTCGAATAGCTAAGTCGACTTCACTAGTGACTTGGGTGAAGTTCTAGAGGCAAGTCGACTTAGGGGTTGCATATTCATATTGACTGGATAAATTATGTGCAAAGTTGCACCCAAAGTCGACTCCACATTAGATCAAGTCAAGTACCAAGTTGACCCAAGTTAGAAATTAAGGAGCACTACATTCAAAATGAGGGCTTAAGAAGTGGAAAGGCCCCAATCAAAGTCGCATTCCAAGTTGACTCTGGTGTGCGACTTGGATGAAGTCACAGACAAAGTCTCTAGCTGTGACTTGCACTGTAATGGTCAAAAAATTTTGTACGTTGGTATGTTTAATGCTCGCCACTTACCTCTTAACTTTTGAAATAACTCTTTTATTATTTAAAGCACATTAGGTGGAGTGAAGAAGGTTAACTAGAGCATTCATTAAGTTTTAACTTTTCCACGTACAAGCATTCAAAGTGATAATTAAGTGCTCCTTATAAGAACTTCAGTATTCTCTGCAAGAGCTACAATGTTTCAACTTTTCAAGCTTCTAAGAGTTCTTTCTTTGTGCTAAATCTTCTCTACACAACCTATAACATGTAGAATTTCTTATAATTCTTTTGTTGCACTCCTACTTGATTTAGTATTGGAGACCAATGCTACTTAAAGACAAGTAGCATACAGTTGAAATGTAACTCACTGTTTACTTGTGTTGTGATTATAAAGGCCCCCTAGAACTATAATCTAGAAAAGGGCAAGAGCTCTAAGTATCTCTCTAATTGATATAGTGGAACCCAAGACACAAGGGTGTGTTCTTGGAAGAGTGGAGTAAGGAGGATTGTCCGAACCACTATAATTTCTTGTGTCTATTACTTGCCATTCTGTTTACTATATTACTTTCCAAGTATTCATTCAAGGGGATATAACTTACAAGGGGTTAAGTTTTAGAAATTAAAAAAAAACCTAATTCACCGCTCTCCTCTCGGGTTTTGCTACAAATTTGGGACCAACAAGTGGTATAGGTGCAGGTCTTTGAATTTGCACCAAAGAAAACTATCATAGATGATATCTCAATCAACTTCCATACTTCTATTTGCTGAGGAGCAATCCTTCACAAGTCCACCTCTATTTGATAATAGTAACTTTGACTACTGGAAGTTGAGAATGAAATAACTTTTTATGACAACTGATATAAATTTTTGGATTACTATCCAAAATGGGGTTACTCTACCCATAAGTGAAAAGGTCTTCGACTGGACCAAGGAGCAAGAAAGACTAGTAAAAAGTAACGCTAAGGCAATGAACTCATTGTTTTGTGCCTTAAAAACTGCTGAATACGATAGAATGTCTTCTTATTTACCTACTAAGGATATATGAGATACTCTAACCTCAACATATGAGGGCACTTCTTAGGTCCAAGGGATGTGAAGAAATATTTTAATTGGAGAGTTAAAAAGTTTTAAAATGCTTCTTACAGAGAATATATTTGAAATGCTTGTAAGATTTTTTAAAATTACTAATGCTTTGAACATGTCATGAAAATCTTAAGAGCGCTACCCGAGTCTTGGACCCCCAAGATTACTGTTATAGAACAAGTAAAAGACCCGAATATGCTAAAGCTAGAAGATTTCATCAGTGCACTCATGTCTCATGAGCTGATAAACAAGAGGAATGAAGAGCATCACAAATGAAAAAAAGGCAATTAAATTGAAAGCAATGCAAAGCTTAGAAGAATCTACCTCTTCATCTCAAAATGAAGATGAGGAGATTGCACTCTTCATAAGAAAATTTAGGAGATTTGTGAGGAAAAAAAAGAATATAAGCTCCTCTAAAGTATTCAAGGAGAAGAAAAGAAAAGACAAGAAGAAAGAAGCAACAAAATGCTTCAGATGTGGTGGAGTAGGACACATGCAAGTTCAATATGCCACAACCGAGAAAAACAAGCCCAAAGAGAGGTTAGTGAAGAAAGAAAGAAACATCATTTGAAGATTCCCAAAGTCTAAAGGTAGAGGGATGTATGTCAATGGAGACTCATCATTAACAAGTAGCTCATCAAATGAGAATCAAGAGACTACAAATTGTGCTAGAGTCTACTATATAGCAAGAATAGAAGAAGAAAATACACTAAACTACTTCACAGCAACTGAACTGGTGGAAGGGATGATTGCCTCAACTAATTACACATGTAGCAAGGAGGTAACCTCTAAACTCGACAATCCTATCACTAAATCCATCTATGCCTCCACCCATTATGGTCTCAAATGTGCTGAGTTAGATGAATTACAACTAGCTTATAATTTATTATTTGAGAAAACAAAGAAACTTGGCCGCAAGTTGTGGCGCCCCGAACCGAGGCGTCACATTTTTCCTTACTCCAAGATCTTGTAGATTAGTAAATGTTATTCAGGATTGTTGTCCTGATCACACGGCGGGTTCTTAATTGGATCTCGTCCAAATTTTTTCTTTTTCTTTTCTTTCATCACATAAACATATACTCATCATCATTCATAATGGACTTATCCATATCATCATAAATCATCAACTTCTCATATTATTCATAACTTCATAATTTCATACAACCTATGTCCTTTTTCATCATTTCCCATTAGGGAATCTATTGATACAAAAATCTACTAACCTTTGTAGATTCCTCTTTCCTTTAGCAACATATGCCCTTCATCTCTTGGCTTTCCCTACACCCGTCTGAGGTCGGGAAAATAAGACATTAGTCGAAACTCAATAAGCAAGCCTTTTTCATTTTAAATGCATTTCTCTCCATTCGGTAGAAGACACTTACCAAGTGATCAACTACCAACGGAATAGAAATATTTTCTTAAATCATTTTTGGAAACCTTTCATAAACCATTCATGAAAACCCATCATGTAAACCATTCGTAAATGCATTTCTCTGCATTCGATAGGAGACACTTAGCAAGTGATCAACAATCAATGGAATAGAAACATTTTCATAAATATTGGATATGCAAATGCTTCCTTTCCACTCCTAACAAAAACCTTCATGTGTGGGTACGCTAGCCCAGGGAACATCTCACATAGCATGGTCAAATACGCCGGCTGTCTCCGACTTGGCCTCATCAAGGGGAACCTCTCTTCCTCTTGACGCCTACACGGCTCCTACATGCATGACTTTTGATTTTTCCGGCATTATATACCTCTTACACAAGGTGACTTGTCATTCTCATGTAGAGAATTATTTGCACCATCCCTTAAAAATATCATTTCAAATCCATGCTTTCCTTTTCAATCCATGTATGAAAATGCAATGCATTCATTCATACATAACATTCCTTTGCCTCCACCTCTGGGGAGGACGCCGTTGGCACACAGCCCATACGACTCGGCAATAGTAAAGGGTGACCCTCTGATCCACTTTCTACCTCCACCAAAGTCTCTTCCTTGTGCCCCCACCTCTCGGGAGGACGCCGCCGGCACACAGCCCTTGCGACTTGGCAATAGTAAAGGGGGACCCTCTGATCCGCTTTCTACCTCCACCAAAGCCTCTTCATTATACATCATACATGTGCACATGTCCATGAACATCACATGATACCAATATGCCGGCATGAATTTTCATAAAAACTCATAAACATTCATCATTTAAAAACATTATAGGAATGACCACCCTTAAACACATTTCATAAACACTTGAGAATAAAACATATTTTCAAAAGGGTTTGTTTGCTTATAATGAAGCAATAAAATCACATTTTCAAAGTTGTGCTTGCTTACCTTTGCTTTACTTCAGTCTGTATCCTTTACCTTCCTTTTCTTTTTCATATATAATTGAAAAGGATATTTCATACGTACTTTATCATGACCAGGGTTTCTACTCATGCATATGTCATGATCTACCTTAGACCTAAAAAGTTATTAGGTCTTATTTCCTTTTTCATATGGGTATTAACCTCAATATCTCTAATCATTTTTGTTCATAACTTAGTTCTCCATTTCATAATATACCCATATCATTCCTCATATCCTCAATCAAATGCCATATACCTTGAGTAACCGTTCACTTGGGTTACTATTCACATGATTACTATTCATAGGTTACTATTCATGAGGTCCACATATTAATCATAAATTAAATTATGATTAATAGAAATCGAAGGTCTTGCTAAACCTTTTTATCATTAATTATTAACTCAAGGTTAATAATTCATTTAAGCATATTTTACATTTATTTCCTTCCAGGGCGTTGGCGCCGGGGCGTCGACACCTACCCATGCCAATTTCGTATTTTTCATCTTCAAAATTCATGTTCTTCATGCCATTATCCTTCTAACATCTCAATTAAAATGAATATACATCATTCAAGTATTATTTGAATCATTCCATAATCATAGCATATCTATGCTTTATCTTTGTTCCAAAATTATCATGTTTTGGCATGATTCCATTTTGGCATGGTAACTATACTTAATTAATCATACTTAGGCATTAGCTAAGCATGTTATACCCTAAATAACATCATGCACAAATTTGAAGAGAATCCACTTACCTTAAGTGAGCCAAAATCTCCTTTCCTCCTCCCTTTCTCTCTTTTCCCTTCCTTTCTCTCCTCCTCTCTTGCTTAGAACGTGGATGGGGTGGAGAAATGAGCTTGGTCATGTATTTTGAGCTTGGGATGGGTGTGAAATTCGTTCAAGGCATGGCCCCCTATTTATAGTGCTCCGAATTTCATGAAATTGCAATTAAATCTACTTGAAATTGGACCAAATTGCAAATATTTTTGTCTGGGTCATTTCCTCCTCATTTCCAAGCAATTCCCAATTATCCTAGGTGGAAAATTGCTGGCCACAAGTTGCCATAGCTAATCCATCCATTAATTGCTTGATTTTCATCAAAAGACGTCATTAATCTCAAACGTTGATTATCCTTGATTGAGCTCATCTCAACCATTGAATTTTTGGCACAAATCCCCATGCTAGCTCACGTTTTCCCATGGTGGACTTTGGGGGAATTCTTGCATTTTTTTCATTAAAATATCATATCTTAAGCTACTTTTTCAAAAAGTAAAAAGTAGAATTAATGACTTGCTTTGAAAAAGTTAAGCCTCGTTTACTTGCTCTCCAAGAAACACATTTTCCATGATATTTGCATTAATCTAATCCATCCATCATATTCGACATAATATTTTAGCCATCCATACAAAATTTCACCTTAATCCGACTTCCGGATTTTAAGATATGAATTTTTCTTCATTTTCTCTTCAAAAATACCTTAAAATTCGAAAATTATTAAAAAATTCAAAAGAAACTCTACCTCTTTTTTTCGTCATTTAGTGGGAAGCTTCATTTTTCGTCTTTTATGATTAAGTTAATCCAAAGTGATTAACTTAACATATTCCTTAATCCAACATTTACTATTCATCCGAATTAACATTCCATAATTAACAATTTAATCCTCTAATTCCACATATTTTCATACTCATGAATATATATTTTATTAATATATTACCTAGGGTTTACAACCCTAGGGTTTCACACACGTATCTAAGATCAGGGTTTCACACAAGTACACTTCAAAGAAGGAGTAGTGTGACTCTACAATCATTGTAAATGGAAAGATAATTGAAAGAGTGAAGTGTTTGGTTGAGTAAACCAAAAACTTAACTACTGAGATTGAGAAATTAAAGAAAATGCTGTATGGAATGAATCATTATCAAAATTATCTAACTCAGGAGAAAGTATCAAGATGTTCCTCAATATGACAATCCAAACTAGTAGAAGAGGACTAGGGTATTTCACATTTGAGCAGGGAGTAAGTAGCAAATCAAATACTCGAAACAGGGTTAGATTCCAAGCCAAGGTGGTTATATCTCATGGCTAAGCTAGAACAACAAGCATAGCTTGGGTTAGAAGACCAACTTGGAAACCAAATTGTACATGGATTCCACCCGAAAGAATCCATGGGGCATGCAACTTTTGTAACAAGTTCGATCATAAAATTTACTAATGTAGAATCAAGAAGTTATAAAACAAAGGTGCTAAACTTTATGAGTACCAAAAAGCATTAGATTTGTGCCTTCTAGACATGAATAACTTAGGCTCCACATGTTTATTAACCCAAATGGACCCATGAGATGGTAATAAGGAGATGAACTCTATTTGATTAATTTTGCAAGTTTTTCTTAGAGCAAGATTATTCGCAATCTCACCATAAGTGCACGGGTCGTAGATTATAGTATATAAAATATTGATCCACAGGGAATTCAGGACACAAAACATTGGATTTAAACACTTTAACCAAAACCAAAAGAATAAATTGAAATAAAAAATAGAACAGTGAAAGAGAAAATAGGATTTAGAAAATTTGAAAGCAGGGATAATAGTACGTAGGATCTAGGGTTTCACATGCATCTTTTGCACTGGGTAGTAGTATGATTATTTAATTTGGATATCATTTGTTAAAGTAGAACAAACCCTAACTTATACTGGCACCTTCTCTTGAAACCTACTAGGCATAACCCTAATTTATTCTTAACCACGTATTCTCATGGGATCAAGTCAATTAAAATTCATTAAGTTTTGTGGTCATTCATGGATTTCCCAAGGTCATCATGCTTATTCTCGTGGTCTTATATTTTCAGTTTTAATATTTTGATTGTCGTATATTAAACTTCTACTTTTTGAATCCATCACTTAATATATATAAATCATTGCCAAAGTGGGAGCTCAAACACTAGGCAAGCATTAAATCACAAAATATTAAATTAATAATAATATTCATTAGGAATAAATAAAAACCACACACCATGTTATATTGTACGCATGCTACATTTTAAATCCTAGATTTAGAGCTTAGCCGAGCATGTTTAAGTCTAAAATAAAATTTAAATTAAAATTCATCTTAAATATGACAATAAAAAGAAAAAGAAAGAAAAACTTATTAGTTGGAAGCCCATATGGTGTGCCAGCCGCTCCTCGTAACTCACCGCTTTGCCTCTTGCCCCGTGCTTTTGCCTTCTCTCATACCCTTGATCTCTCTCTATCTCTCTCTCTCTCTCGATTTTTCGTCCAAATTTCTACTGTAATTTCTCTCTCAAATCTGTTGGCCACCCCTTTTATAAGTGTGATTTTGTGTTAAATAAGGGTAGTAATAACTCTATAAAAATAGAGTTATCAAGACTCATTTTGTCTCCATTTTGAATGCTAATTCAAGAGAAGCATATAAATTTACGTAGGTTTTATTATTGCATCTTGTTTTATTTTCATGCATTTTAGGTTGCATCTAGTTTAAATTCATCTCATTTTAGTTGTTTTAATTTCATTTGATCATTTAGGAATAAATTTACTTATTTTTACTCTTTTGTTGTAGAAAAAGGAAAGCAATTCTCATGCATTTTCGAGTTAAAAGGAGGATGAAATGAGAAAAATTACTTGAAGCTGTCAAAAGAGCAATGTTGTCTCTAGTATGTCTGTGGCCGTGGCCACTAGTCCACCGCCTTAAAAAAGCTGAGCCATCAACCTGTTCAAGAGCACTGTGGCCACGACCACAAAATTGATGTGTGTGAATTTTCACACGTGTGAAGCTGCAAACTTAAGGGGTTATAAATATCTCTTTTAGGATTTCTTAAGCGTAACTAGGCTTGTGGTTGCTGAAAAAGGGGGAGGAAAACAAAGGCTTCAAGGCAAAGAGAGAAGATCAAGGGAAGATCAAGCTACTCACTGCAGATCCATTGAGTTTCATCTCTTCTTCTTCTTTCTCTTCTCATATTTATTATTCGATACCCAAGTCGACCTCAAGATCGACTTGGAAAGAAGCAGAACTTTCCAGTGCTAAATTTTGATCCAAGACAGGTGAAGCCGCAAGGCCAAGTCGACTTAATCTGCGACTTGGGTGAATTCGCAGACCGAAGTCGACTCCACCATCGACTTCAAGTACTCAAACCTTCCAGTGTTGAAAGTGGAATCCAAGACAGGTGAAGTCGCAAGTCCAAGTCGACTCCAGCTGTGACTTGGGTGAAGTCGCAGACCCAAGTCGACTCCACCATCGACGTTAGATGCTCAAAACTTCTAGCGTTGAAATTCGAATCCAAGACTAGTGAAGTTGCACCCGAAGTCGACTCCATGTGCGACTTGAGTGAAGTCGCACCCTCAGGTCGACTCCACATGCGACTTAAAGTAAAGTTGATCCCCAAGTCGACCCAGATATCCTACTTGACTCAGATTGAAGATAGTCAAGACAAGTAATTCTACATGATAAAATTATTCAAGACAATATTCTACTTAAGGAATAATCATTTGGCTATTCTATGGATTGAGAAATCAAAAATATCAAAACATCCTAAATCCAAGGCATGAAAATAAAGTTTCCAAGAGTAATTGAACATAACAAAGTTTCAAGATTGAGTATTCAGTGGAAGAACAAATACAAGATAAATGACAAGCAAGCAAGTTCTAAAAGAAATTCAAGTTCATCAATTGAATGCAGAAAGTGAAGTTGCACCCGAAGTCGACTTCACCTGCAACTTGGGTCAAGTCCAGGACCAAGTCGACCTGATGTGGAACTTGAAGTATTTGCCGGGAACCAAAGTTGCACCCCAAGTTGACTCTAATATGCGACTTGGGTGAAGTCGCACCCGAAGTTGACTTCATCTACGACTTGGGTCGCAACGGTCAGAAAAATTCGAACATTGGCGCATTAAATGCACGCCACCTACCTCCAAACATTTGAATTTACTCCACCATTATAAGTATGCATTCAAGTGAACATGCTAGAGGTTAGAGAAAACATTAACTGAGATTCAACTACCATCCTCTCAAGCATTAAGCGATCAACACAAGTTTCAAGTGAAGAACTACGCCCCAACTTGCTGCATACTTTAAACCTGATCAAATCATCTCTTCTACAACCTGATCAAATCAATCAAAATATGATTTAAAATACCTTAAACACTCAATTTCTTCTCAATTAATAATAAAATACATTGTACGAAAGTGACTCAACACTGAACTAGCTAGTTAATCTTTGTATGCACTCACATACTCAAAGCTTTATAAAACAACTAGCAGAAAAACTCTTTGCCGCTGACCCTGAGATTGAAAGTTCTTTTAGGAGAAGATTTCATAAGTACAAAAAGTAGCAATCTTCTCAAGAAACCATGACAGAACGCAACAATCCTGACCCGCCAAATCAAGAGCAGGAGGAAGGACTGGTTGAGAATAACGCTCCTCCTAGAAGGGTAACTCTCAGCGATCGGAACTGCCCAAACTCTCGAGGATTTCGATCATGCATAATGGAACTAGAAATTGATGCAAGAAACTTCAAACTCAAACCGGGACTTATCCAAATGGTCCAACAAGATCAATTTGTAGGATTACCATCTCAAAATCCCAATGTACACATCACTAAGTTCCTGCAATTGAGCAACACAATAAAGGTCTAAGGAATTCCACGTGAGGTAATCCGTCTCCAAGGCTTCCCATTTTCTCTTTATGACAGAGCTAGCGAGTGGCTCTTTTCTATGCCACCTGACACCTTCAATACATGGGATGAGCTCTCTACTGCCTTTCTGGAGAAATTCTTTCCACCCACTAAGACCAAGAAGATTAGAGATGAAATTAATCAGTTTATCTAAAAAGACGGCGAGACCCTCTTTGATGCGTGGGAAAGAATGAAACACCTACAGCGTAAGTGTCCATATCATGACATCCCTAAAGGTGATATCATAGAAAAAAATTTCAATGGACTCGACAAACCGACTCGGAGTGCCATTAATTCAACTGCCGAAGGCCGATTCATACGACTTACTGATGAGGATGCTCTCAAACTCCTAAATGATTTGGCTCTTTATGACTCTCAATACGGCAATATTCAAGGAGCCTCATAGGTAATGTATATGATATCGAATCCATAAATTCTCTTCATGCTAAACTTGATCAATTATTGCAGCAAAAGAAGCAAGAAACCACAATTCGAAGTGCATCTTCTTCTACACAAATTTCATGTGAGATCTATGGAGCTTCATACTACACGTCTGAGTGTAGTTTTTCCATCCAGGACACCACAAGCAAGAAGTGCAATCAACAATCAGTATAATACTTGCACTTATGGTAACCCTTACTTAAATACTTACAATCCCGGATGGAGAAACCACCCCAATTTCTCTTGGGCAAACTTGTCAAATACCCAAAACTATGCTCAAAATAATAAGCCACCTAGTTTTCTAAGAAAACCTCTCAACCCACCATCATATCAAACTCAACCTGCTTTACCCGCACCACCTTCAGCACAACCCTCTAATACCTTATTTGAAAAATTACTTGAAAGAATGGACCAAATGCAAACTCACATTAATTTGCTTCAAAACTAAATTGCCCAACAAGCCACCGCCTTATCCCATAGAGAACAGGGTAAACTCCCTAGCCAGCCTGAAGTAAATCTTAGAGAACATGTACAAGCAGTCACTTTGCGGAGTGGAAAACAACTCAAATCACCTCGACCATCTCAAATTGACACTAAAAAGGAGCCATATGTCCCGCCACCCCGTTATCAACCTCCTCTTCCTTTCCCTCAAAGGCAAAGCAAGCAAAACTTCAAAAGCAGTTTGAAAAATTTATTTCAACACTCATTTGAAAATTCTAATCCTAAACTTTTTGCTGGAGCAGCTCTCTTGGACAAAAGCCCGCCTATTTCATCCGCTACTATTGCAAATTGTGAGAAACTGGACACAGATGCCAATTCTCTGAACTTGATGCAACCAAAGGAAGAAGCACCAAAGGTAGAACTTAAACCTCTTCCTAAAGACCTCAGGTATGAATTTCTTGGCTTGGCCCCAATTCTACTTATCTTGTCATAATTAATGCTAATCTCTTTGAATCTGAATCTAAGGCTCTTTTAACTGAATTGAGACAACATAGGAAGGCCATTGGTTACTGCATCAATGATTTACCTAGCATAAGCCCTTCTTTATGCATACATAGAATACACATGAAAGACAATTACAAAACGAGCATTAAATCTCAAAGGCGTTTAAACCTAAACATGAAAGAAGTGGTGAAAAAGGAAATCTTAAAACTGCTCGATGCAGGAATCATATACCCTATCTCAGCTAGTAGCTAGGTAAGCCTCGTGCATGTGGTACTAAAGAAATGAGGTATGACTATTGTGAAAAATGACAAAAATGAACTAATACCAACTAGGACAATCACGTGTTGGCGAATGTGCATCGATTATTGCAAACTGAACATGGCCACCTGAAAGGATCACTTTCTCCTACCTTTCATTGATCAAATGCTTGAATGACTCACAACCACTCTTAATTTTTCTATTTAGATGGGTATTCTGGTTATTTTCAAATTTCCATTCACCTAAAGGACCAAAAGAAAACAACCTTTACCTGTCCATATGGCACTTTTGCATACCGATGTATGCCATTCGGACTTTGCAATACACCTGCCACTTTTCAACAATGCATGATGTCAACGTTGTCTGATTATATTGAAAAAATTATGGAAGTTTTTATGAATAATTTTTCTGTCTATGGAACTAATTTTGAATCATGTTTGTCTAACCTGTCTAAGATTTTACAGAGGTGTGAAGAGACCAATTTGGTTTTGAACTGAGAAAAGTCTTATTTATGGTACAGGAGGGAATTATTTTGGAACATTTAGTTTCAAACAGGGGCATAGAAGTTGACTGGGTGAAAATCAAAGTCATTGAAAAATTGTCGGCACCTCATTCAGTCAAGGGAATCAAAAGCTTTCTTGACGTTTTATTAAGGCTTTCTCTAAAATTGCTAAACCCCTTACTAATCTGCTTAACCATGATGTCCCATTTGATTTTTCTAACGACTGTCTAATGTCGTTTTGCAGGTTGAAAGAGGCCTTGACCATTGCCCCAATTATACAACTACCTAACTGGAGTTTACCATTTGAAATCATGTATAATGCAAGTGACCATGCAATCGGGGTTGTTCTAGGACACGGGAAAGGTAATAAACCAGTGGTGATCTACTATGCAAGCAAAACCCTGGATGATGCTTAAGTCAACTATGCAACAACTGAAAAGGAATTGCTAGTCGTCGTGTTTTCTATTGATAAATTTCGTTCCTATCTTGTAGGGTCAAAGGTGCTTGTTTACATGGACCATGCAGCCATTCACTACTTGCACACAAAGAAAGATGCTAAGCCGAGGTTGATCCATTAGATTCTGTTATTAAAAGAATTTAACCTGGAAATTTGAGATAAGAAAGGCGTGGAGAATGTGGTAGCTGATCATTTATCTAAACTACCACTAACTGAAGAAACTGAGCTAATGAAAGATGAGAAGCTCAACGAGGACCTACTTGCACTCAAGGAAACGCCAATGCCCTAGTATCGAGACATTGTAAATTACTTGGTCTGCAAAGTCATTCCTCCCAATTTTGGCTATCAATAGAAGAAGAGATTCATGGCGGATGTGAAATACTACATCTGGGAGGATCTTTACCTTTACAAGAGATGCGACGATGGTCTAATTCGCCGATGTGTACCAAATGAGAAAATCCAAAGCATTCTTTACCACTGTCACTCTTTACCCTACGGTGGACACATGGGTCCCACTAAAATTGTAGCAAAAGTCCTACAATCAAGTTTTTTTTGGCCTATTTTGTTAAAAAATGCTCGATCTTTTACACTAACCAGTGACAAGTGCCAAAGAATTGGAAATATCTCAAAGCAAAATAAGATGTCAAGCACAAACATTCTCGAAGTCGAACCGTTCGATGTCTGGGGCATGATTTTCATGGGACCATTCTTGTCCTCATTCAACAACCAGTACATACTTCTTACGGTTGACTACGTAACTAGATGGGTGGAGCGATTGTTTCTCTGACAAACAACTCACTGGTGGTCGCCAAATTCTTAAAACACATCTTTACAAGATTCGGCGTACCATGAGCAATCGTAAGTGATGGAGGAAACCACTTCTGTAACAAGAAAATGGAGCAACTGCTCAAGAAATATGGGATCACACACAAGATTGCCACCCCATACCACCCACAAACGGTGGCTAGGCTGAAATCTCAAATCACGAGATTAAACGTATACTTGAGAAGACGGTATCCCAGTCATGACGAGATTGGTCAAGCCAATTCGACAATGCTCTTCGGGCATACCGCACTGCTTTCAAGATGTTGATTAGGACAACACCTTTCCTACTTATCTATGGAAACTTCTAACACCTACCTGTTAAACTGGAGCACAGAGCATATTGGACAATTAAATTTTTAAATTTCGATATAAAATCTATATAAGAAAGTGTCTATAATAACTCAATGAACTCGAGGAGATTCGACTTGATGCCTATGAGAATTGAAGGATGTACAAGGAAAAAACAAAATTTTCTCCAAACAATAGTCTATGTTTCTCAAAAAAAACTTCAAATAACACAACACCCTCAATCCAGTATGTTCAAAACAATCCTTCAATCCAAATAAAATCCATCAAGTAGTTGAAGATTAATCCTAAAATCCAACTAAATCAATACCTCCTCCTTAAGCCTTGGTCACTCTTTTATGCTTAAGTATAAGATTGGTACTCTTTTATGCATGGGTGTGACAACTGCACTTTTGCATGCAAATTCTGATAACAACGTATCTTCCTAGCTTACAAATCAATTCTCAAGATCTTCACATCTAGCTCACATAATCTAATGCTGTTATTTCAATAAAAAACTATTGAATTTTTATAATTCCATCTTTTCAAATATCCTTTGCGTTATTTCATCCTTTTATTTAAATGATTTTGGGGAATCAATGTCGGTTTATTAAAATAATAGGTAAAATTGTAACATTATTTGAGAAATCTATATTGTATGTATATAGACTTCTTATACACTATTGGCGGTAATGTATGACGGTGGTAGCACCAAAGCTCTAATCAAAGTTATCTATCACTAGTAATTGCAAATCTAATTCTAGCATATCTAGCATCTTACAGATTAGCATCGTCCATTCTAGAAATCTAAGTCACTTTTGACGAACTGCATATTTTTTTAATTAAATGCTCATTTGAATACAAGTATATGTGTTGATCAAATAATAAAATGTGAGTAAAGTATCGCTCCCATAAGAATTGTGTTAAATGAATTAACACCTTAAAATTTAATTGTCTAAAGTAAATTGGCAAGTTAAATGAGAGTTGTATTAAAAGATTGAATTCAACTTAACTAAACTAAGCAGAAATTAACCAAATATGGGGAAGCTACTAGTGAAATTTCCTTAAGATGATTTAATATGGATGGGAATATGAATTCATTAACTCATAGCTATCTCATATTGGATCCTATTTAAGTTTGTTGTGTAAAGATTAATAATCTAATTTCATTTATATTCATATATGTCTTTTAACACATAAAAATCTAACCCTGTTTTAGTTATTTGGTATGTTCTTATGCACCTAAGTAAAACAAGGCTGATAACCACATAACCTAATCATAATTATATAGGCTTAATAGGTATATTCCTATTCATATTAACAGCCAAAACAAACAAGGCTGGAAACCTATACCTTATATATGGATCTCATCGAAAACTCACTCTTCCAAGCATATGTTTGGATATTAAATCAATCTACAATGTTACAAAGCTTTTAAACGCAATAAGCATGATATATAAGGATAATCTTAAGCAACACACGTTATAGCACAATCATATAATCATTTAGCACAAAGGAAACCAAACAACATAGTCTATGACTTCAAATCATCCATATCTTTCATCACAAGGAGATTCAGCCCATAAACGTGATATCAAATCTCTTCAGCATCAAGTTTATAATCATCCCAATGGAGGAGAATAACAAAAATAAGAAGAGAAAGAAGAAGAAGAGATGAAACTCAATGGATTTGCAGCGGAAAGTTTGGTTTCCTCTTGATCTTCTCTTCTTCCTTTGAAGCCTTGGTTTCTCCTTCTCCATAGCAGCCACGAGCCATAGAAGTTATGTTTAGAAAATCCTAAAAGATATATTTACATCCCAAAGGATTGGAGTGCAACACATGTGAAAATTCACACATGAGGTGTTTGGTGCCAAGCTGTCTGGAAGCTTACCGACTTAAGCTATCTTGAAAATTCTAGAATGGTGATTTGGTGAGGCCAGGGCGCCAACCTTGTTAGAATGAAAATCATCTTTAACTTGCAATGCACTTTCTTCTCTCCATACCTTCACTTGACCACGAAATTCAAGAGCCAAATCACATCTTTAAGTGAATGCATTCTTAAATGATCTAATACAATTTCTAACAAGTTAAAATGACATGATTTACATGGATTTGAACTCAAAATGTATAAAATCCACAAAAAATGCATGGAATGCAGAAATGATGAAAACTAATGCAAAACCTATGTAAATTCATATGTTTCTCTTGAACTATCATTCTAAATTAGTGCAAAATGAGCGTTGATAACTCTATGTTAATAAAGTTATCATACCCCAAACTTAAATATTACTAGTCCTTGAGCAACACATAAAAATACAATTTAATGCAACTATTACATGTCAAAATCAGTCTTGCATCTAATCCTTAGCCATGCAATCATATCTCTCAATTTAACAATGCAAAAGATAACAATAAATTGAAATAACTCATGAAACTCTGTTAAAATCAAGCCAAGATATGCATTCTCAATATAAAAATCAAGCTACATGCAAATGAGATCGATAAATAGTTAAAAGTTATAGTTCAACCTTGCTAACCATTCTCCTAATCAAAAGGACTTCGTAGGACAGATGTAATACAAATGAATATGCTTAAAGTAAATCTATCATCTCAAAAGGACATAACATTCATCTATCAATTTTACTTGTCCTAGACTTGCAAAATTGTACAATTTGTTCCTCCAAATTTATTTTTTTAACTCTCCTTACCTTTTTTTAGGGTATCCGAAGTGGTTTTTTCCTTCTTTTTTTTAATTTTTCTTTTTTGGCTCCCCTCACCATATTTCAGGGTATTTGAAGAGAAATTTTCTATGAAGCGCTATTAATTTGGCTTTTTCTTGCTTTTTACCCGAACATTGACATTTATAGATGCTAAGTCTCGGTTACTCAGCTTGGATTAACCACCCCCCTCATTATTTATTGCATTTTTATTAGGGGTACTATATATAACTAATATACTATATGCACAAGTTATCCAACCTTAAGTCTTAAGTAAAAAATGAATTACACTGTGAATCATTGAGACAATATATTTGCTTTAAAGCACAAGGTTGAAATGAACATATATAGGATCAAAATAGGGATCAATGATTGCAAAATGATATGAAATTCAAGCACAGATTGGCGCAAATATTTATATTACACAAAAAATTGTCTTAATCATCTCAATTGAATACGTTAGCATGCATATGAACTATAAAATTCAATTACTTAACTGATCATATCAATCACATGTCACATGAAAATTTTGAAAAATTAACACATTAAAGCTCAATTAATGTATAATCATGGCTTAAAATTTTCAACTTTTCATGAATTTGGTTCAATTTAAAATGAATTGCCAGAGTATTCATTAAGAGAGATTGCAACTAACTAATTATGACAGGCAAGATTTTACATGCTGAACAACCTAAAACACGCATATAATATAGCTATTTAAATGCAATACATGAATAAAAACAGAAAAAGACAAAGAACCCCTTCCCCCTAAACTTGACAAATACATTGTCGTTGATGTAAAAAAACTAAATGAAAGTGCCGATGGCAATGGTATGCGAATGAAAATGAAAAATAAATAAGAAGAAAAGAAAAGGACAAGAAAGGTGACTTCCCTAAACGTCGGGATGGAAGGAATTCTCATCATCTCTGTCTCTCTCTTCTCCTTCTCCTTCTTCCTCTACTAGCTGATAATGTGCATTGGACCGCCTTTGTAATGCTCAACATATGATGATAGATGAAGCGTCTAACATCAAATGAATTGGCGGAGAGGATAGCGTATAACAAGATGGCTTGATCGAGAGCAACGTTGCAAACATGAAGAAAGAAGCAATTATGGGCAAGCTAAAATGCCCATGACTTTACACCCCAAATAAGCTCAACACAAGCTCTTCTCAGGCAATCCAACTTAAGTTTCAAGCCGCATCATTGATATCACAAGTGCACTCCACAAATTCCTCTTCCACCACCTTAAACTCTTAACTTTAATAAAATAATAGAGCAGCTCAAATAAAAAAGTTACCCACTAGCAGCAAATCTACATTCTCACAGATACACAAAAAATGCAAATCACCCACTTACAAACATTTTACTAAAATTAATAAAATGGTCGATTTACTAAAAATAGTAAAAAAATCACATAAAACTTCGACAGCCTCAAAACATGTGAAAACAGAGGATTTTGTCATGCAAATGAGCTCAATTAGGCTTTCCCTAGTTTCCATGTCGATAGGCTCAAAAGTACTTTTGTCGGCATGTTGTAGCTCCCATAACTCATCTCAGATCAAAAGTTATGACCCGTTAAATTTAACATGTTTTTCCTTTTTTCCGTCTATTTTTTTCTACTGGTGACCACGGTGCCCATTATCATGGTCACAGCCCCGGTGCTGCTTTGAAAAAAAAATTTAGCTGACGTCGGGCATCGTGGCCACAACACCAGTGGCGCTGTCTTGGCAGTGGCTTCACAAATTTTTTTTAGGTGTGGGGGCCACAACCACCATGCTACTGACAACTTTTTTGCTACATTGATGTTCCTTTGTATATTTAGCATGAGGGCTCACTTTTAAGGTTATGGCTTTACCTTACTGCACTTTTTTCCTCTTGATTGATCATGAGAAGGTAAAAAACCTTTGATTCTTCAATTGGAAACTTCAAAATGAATTGAAATTCTAAATTGAATGTGATAAGTCTGTTCTTCATTGCCCTTAGGTGAATGATTGATTGCCCCATGTAAGAATTGAGCTCTCAACTCTGTTCTTCATTATTGAGGTTATGCTTCCTTGAATGATCATGATAACTTGAAATCTTGCCTTTTCATCCATTTAAACTGCAACTTGTGGCATTCTATTGAATTAAACATGTTGAGTTTGATTTTGATAAATTGAAGAGAAGATGGCCTGTGAACTCTTTTTTGCATTGAAAAACTGCAACATGCTCAATTTTTCCATCTTTGCTATTCAACATCTCTCACATACTTCTGTAGTAACTCTGTTCTTCCCAAAAAAGAGAGAAGGGATGACTTCTTGATGAAATTAGCTTCTTACATCATGTTGAGCTACACTTTAAAGATCACAACATATGTATTCCTAGAGAATTGACCAAGTAATGAATCAACTTCTCATTTGCATGCAAATTTTCAAAAATGGCAATTTTTGTTTGGTTCCTTTGCTTCAAGACACAAATGATCGATCCTTAGACCATGCCTTGGACCAAAAATCAAAAAATATAATGGGTTGCCTCCCACTCAGTGCTAAGTTTAACATCCTCAACCTAATAAATCAGTCGGCTTCTTCTCTTAAATTTTATAAAGGCTATAAAAGAGTTATTAAGGGTCTTGAATTGGTGATGGCTTCAAGGCGCTGCTTTCCAAGAATATGCATTACTCAATCAAGTACTGCTGCTCTTAGATTTCTAGAAGACATATTACAGATGTATTGATATGATAACTTTCAACTTTCTTTACAACATCAACCTCTATTTCTTCATCAATTTCTTCTCCACTTTCTTATTTTTCGTTGGCTCAACCAATTTCTCAAGCACGAATTGAGGTGTAATTTGTTCTGTCACATCAACAGATATTTCTTCATAAAGGCTTGTAGTGACTTCGCAACCCTCTTGCAACATATTTTCCTTTGAGTCCTCTTCAATATCAATCGAAGACTCATGATGCCTGCTTTTGATTATGATAGTCAATTGCTCCACTTACTTTTCTATGTTCTTATTGAATTTCATTTGACTTTGTATGAATTCTAAGAACACGTTCTCCAAAGATGGCCTGTCTTTAGGTGGTGATGGTTCCCCTATTTTATATGTTTACAATTCCATCGACATCATATACTCTTATTGTTGTGGTCTCCATGATGGTCCCGTGCATTAGTTCGATGATCAAGATAGCTCATGGATGTTGAGTAATCATACATTGATTTGATAAATGTCCCCCGCCTTCACACAAATCGTAGCAACTTGAATAAGAATTTTCCATGTCCTGCATTTGATTATCGAAAGTTGAAAATTGAGCTGGAGGTGCCCATGTATTATTCAACTCATGTAAACCGGAAGTTCTTGGTGTTGCAAATTTTGCATTTGGCCTATGGTAAGCATTTGAAGTCATTGAAAAATTATAATAAAGAAGACCCCTGAAATAAAATTTCAACAAAAGCAAAGAAAGAAAACAAAAACTATATAAAATATATACAAATTCACATAAGACAAATGAAGTTATCAGGTACTAAGTTTAAAGCATCAATCCCCAACAACAGCGCAAAAAACTTGACGAGCTGCATATATGTCTAATTAAATACTCTTTTTAAAGCAAGTATACATGCCGATCAAGTAATAAAGAGTGAGTAAAATATCGTTCCCGCGAGGATTGTGTTAAATGAATTAGTGCCTTAAAATTCAATTGTCTAAAGTGAATTGGTTAGTTAAATGAGAGTTGTATTAAAAGATTGAATTTCACTTAACTAAACTAAGCAAAAATTAACCAAATATGGAGTAGCTACTAGTGAAATTTCCTTGAGATGATTTTGGATGGATGGGGACATGAATTCATTGACTCATAGTTATGTCATATTGGATCCTATTTAAGTTGGTTGTGTAAAGATTACTAATCTAGGTTCATTTATATCCATATCTTCCAACACATATAAACCTAACCCTATTTTAGTTATTTGGTATGTTCCCATGCACCTAAGTGAAAGTAGGCTAATAACCATATAACCTAATCATGATTTCACAAGGTTAATAGGTATATTTCTATCCATACTAACATACAACACAAACAAGGCTAGAAACTTGTGCCTTATATATGGATCTCATCCAAAACTCACTCTTTTAAGAATAGATTTTGATATTAAATCAATCTATAAGGTTATAAAGCTTGTAAATGCATTAAGCATGATATATAAGGATAATTTCAAGCAACACATGTTGCAGCACAATCATATAATTATTTAGCACAAAGGAAACCAAATAACATAATCTATGAGTTCAAATCATCCATATCTATCATCACAAGGAGATTCGGCCCATAAACATGGTATTAAATCCCTTCAGCATCAAGTTTACAATCATCCCAAGGGAGGAGAATAACAAAAATAAGAAGAGATGAAACTTGATGGATTTGAAGTATATAGCTTGGTTTCCTCTTGGTCTTCTCTCCTTACTTTGAAGCCTTAGTTTTTCTCCTTCTCCATAGCAGCCACAAGCCCTAAAAGTTATGACTAGAAAACCCTAAAAGATATATTTATATCCCCAAGGATTGGAGTGCAACACGTGTGAAAATTCACACATGAGGAGTTTGGCGTCGTGGCTCCAACAAGCTGAAGCTGCGGCGCTAAACTGTTTAGAAGCTTGTAAACTTAAGTTGTCTTTAAAATTCTAAAATGGCAGTTTGGTGAGGCCGGGGCGCCAGAATGTGAGGCTGGGGTGCCAACCTTGCTGGAATGAAAATCATCTTTAATTTTTAATGCACTTTCTTCTCTCCATCACTTCACTTGACCATGAAATTCAAGAGTCAAACCACACCATTTTGCCTACAACAAAAGATAAAATAAGTGAATGCATTCCTAAATGATATAATGCAATTACTAATAAGTTAAAATGACATAATTTACATGAATTTTAACTCAAAATGCATGAAATGCAAAAATGATAAAAACTAATGCAAAACCTATATAAATTCATTTGTTTATCTTAAATTAGCATTCTACATGAGTACAAAATGAGCGTTGATAACTCTGTTTTCATAGAGTTATCACACCTCATCTATTCATCTAATCTCCAACAAATGCAATAGCGTGTCCGATTTTAACTAATCATCATTCCAGCCGAGCGGATCTGCAACTATAATTTATCAGCATCAACAAGAGTTGTATATTTTGTTCTAAAAGCCAACAACTCATGATCCTATGGTTCTCCTCTACATGAAATTATAGAAAGCTTCCAAATTGCATGTATATGGCCATTTTGTAGGTCCTGAGTTATTGGCAAAATCCAAGAGGGGAGAGATGAATTAGGTTATTTAAAATTCTTTGGTAATTATAAAACTTAATCCCTTGTATTTTTTATCCTCTTGAATGAAGCAGAGAGAGCTAGAGGTAACACCAAATAAGTAATAACAACAATCACAAAAGATACAATCAATTATAGTGGTTCAAGCAACTTTTTCTATTCTACTCTTCCAAGCACACACTCCCATAAGTCTTGGGTTTTACTATTTCCACAGAGAATACAACTAGACCATCAGTTCCTACTAGATTCTAGCTCTAAAGGGCCTTTACAATAATCTTATAAGTAGATGGCGAGTCTTATTCCAACCGAACACTACTTATGTTTTAACTCGACCTTAGTCTCCAACACCAAGCCAAGTATCACAATACAATAAGAAATAATGAAAGAAAGAAATCTACACTTTATAGAGTCATGTAAAGCAGTTTTAGCACTTGAGAAGACCCTTGAGTATTTGAGGAAGATGAGAATGGGTAGCTCTTGCAATGTTGTTGAGAGTCTCTCCTTAAAGATCACTTAATGCACTCTTAATTGCTTGAAAATGAAAAGGCAAAGGATCATTAAATGCTCTAACTAATCTCAAAGCTCCTCTCGACGTGTCTTAAATAGATGTAGGAGAAACTTGAACATTAGAAGGTTGGTCGTGTGCATTAAATGCGCCAGTGTTTAAATTTTTCTAACCATTATGACAACTCAAGTTGCATTTGGAGTCGACTTCGGATGTGACTTCACTTAAGTCATCAATTGGAGTCAACTTGGCATGTGACTTTAGTCCATTTCATTTTAGAACATTTTTCTTTTTGTCTTTACTTTCTACCTTCCATCCTAAGTTGACTTAATCTAGTACTTAATCCAAGTCATAAGTGAAGTTGACTTGGGTATGCGAATTCGTTGTGTTAAAATATAAGAACTTCTAAACTCCATTCTTTTTGCTTCTTTTCTTCAAGTCTTGAACTTTGGTCAACTTTGCTTGAGACTTGACCCAAGTCACAAGTGTAGTCGACTTAGGATTGCGACTTCACTCCTAGTATGTAGTAGAATTTTTGTCCTTTCACTTAAGCCTTCAAGTTGTTATGTTTAGGTCAACTTTATATTTGACTTCACCCAAGTTGCAGTGAAGTTGACTTAGGTCGCAACTATATTCATTATGCTTTAGTTGGATGGAGTTTCAACCATTCGATGGAATCCAAGTTATAGACAGAGTCAACTTTGGTTTGCGACTTCGACCTATCAAGTGACCACATTGTTTTTTCTACCTCCAAAATGCTGTCCAAAGTCGACTTGAGTCATCGACTTGACTCAAGTTGATGCTGAATTGACTTAGCATTGCAATTTTGGTTGTTTCACTTGAAATCCAAAATTCTAACTTCAAAAAAAAAATTAAACACATTAGTACCTTCAAGATTCTTGAATTTAGTTGTTAATCATCAAAACATGGGTAAGCCTTGTGTTGCAAATTATCTAATTGAGTTCACAGTCTTTTCCTTTTTGATGATTGATAAAACCAACTTTGAGATTTACTTTTCTTTTGCTATGACCAAGGCTGAACTTGCCATTTGATTTCTTTTCTTTGTATTTGAATAGTAGTTGTGTTTGATACTTTATATTCAATAAGTTCACCATATTTTCAAGTTCTCTTGGCTTTATCTTTTGCAAAAATAGTTAATGGTTAGGATATATTATCCTTTATGTCCACGGTCAATTATTCAATTTATCATAGAATTCATTCAATATATAGACACCAAAAGAGCCAATGTATTGCATAGCATATATTATTATTCAAAAATATAACATCAGATTACATTTCATTCATTCGTATCAAGAACTTTACAAAATTTTCAATACATTTCTTTAAAAGAAATTTTCAAAACACAAATTCTCTTTCTCTCTTTCCTTTTTGTCAATTACCAAAAATAAGTCAGTAGAAACTTGAAAGCAAGGGATTCCTTGTGAAATACAAAAGGAGAGATGGAGTATGATTCATTGTCATGGGTGTAAATGGAATTCAACTTTCTCTGACAGTTGGAGATAAGAAAATGGAATTTAACCTCTTCTCGGCCATGAAAAACTCCTCTCTCGATAACTCTTGTTTACGGGTTGACATGGTCAATGAGTCAACTGTCATAGGAATTTCAAGCAACCTAACTCAGATGTCCATAAGTAAAGGAGAAACTTTGGATGACTTGAATCAACAAATTGCTAAATCAGTGGCAACATTTGAAAGCGGGAGATCAAAACAATAGAAATCTGATGAACGAAAGAGAAAAGCTGACAAAATGGTAACAATTTGTTCTCCTTCCTGTCGTTCTTTTAAAACTAATTGCAGCGGTTCATTGGCAGGAAAAGTTCTCAAGCAAATACGGAGGCCAATTCAAGGAACGACAAATGCTAGAAAATCTAGAGGCAAGAAAAAGAATCAGGAAAATGATAAAGTTGGAGTTGGTTGACATAAGATGATCAAACTATAGTTGGGTTGAGGACTTTAAACCAAGCGCTGCTTAGGAGGCAACCCAAGAATTTTTTTCCTTACAGGGGAGTTTTAGTTTTAGTTTTTCTTTTAGTTCCTTTTATTTTAGAATTTTGATACTTTTTAATTTGGAGCTTTATTAGTTATTTTTCAAATCTTACTTAGAAGGAAGCACCATGGATGAAAATTTGGTTCAATTCGCAAAAATAGGGAAGTTAACATCTCACATTTTTTTGTTACAATTACTTCCTTTTTTTGATGACTTGATTTACATTGAGGACAATGTCAATTTCAAGTGTGGGGGTGAATGCATTTCATTAATTTTCTTTGAATATTTCTTTCACTACCCTGATGATTATATTTTTGTAATGATTATAATTTTTGTCACATTTGAAATTTTTTTTTTGAAAATTTTGGGTTATTCTTGCATAAATTGTGATATTAGAATGATTGAGGCCCCACTTCGAACTCTTGTATGTTTTGTAAGCAAACCATACTTGGAATTTCAAAATCTTTGAGTTAGGAAAAGTTGAACCTTAATGAGATGTTAAATTTATTTTTGAGCATGTACTTGTTGAAAATACTTGGATTTTTGTCCTGAATCACTTGATGAAACTAATATATTAAGGAACCAATTTTGTTTTCTTTCAAAATCAGAGTAATCCTCTCTAATTTATCAAAAATTTTTCTAATACACACAATTATCATTTAAGAAGGTAGTTTTTCCCATATAAATGAAAATTTTTATTTTGGTTGAAGAATTTTTAAAGCGAAAACTCCATTTAACCAATTCATGGACATGATTAAGGCATTTTGTTCATGATAAGTCTATCTTTGAAGTATAACAGTTGTTTACCCCCATTGAGCCTGGACTTAAGTTTTTTCTAAACCTCAACTCCCACTTAGTTGAACCAACTTTGAAATTAAATTCTGAGCTGAAAAGTGAAACGGGAATAAGGTTTGATCTCCTGACTGTGCAAATAATGAAAATCACTTCCTAAATACCCTGAAAAATGGTGAGGGGAATTATTGCCAGACTTGGTTAAAAAAAACTACTAAACCAAGGGTAAGAACAGGCTTTAAAAAAAATTAAAAGCACTAAGTGTGAGGGTGGCATTATTTCCTGTTGTAAAATGAGGCTCAAGTCATGTGGAGACGGTTCAATTTTTGAAATTTTATTTCTTGTGTCAAACCTAACCGTCGTCCTACTAAGTCCTTATGATTCTATAAATTGGCTAATTGAGTTGGTAGAGAAAATTTAAATATAAAAATTTGATGAGATGTACATGAGGTAATTTAACTGATATTTTCTGCATTACTAGCATGACTTGAATTATTGAATATGTGTATTGAATAAACAAATAAATGGGGAAAATATCTGATAGTTAGGAGTTTATTGCGGGACTTTTTGAACTCTTAGTAATTGAAAGCAAAACAGGTGACAGAGTGTACAGTATTAGTCATGTGAGAAGGGATTGTTGACTGAGATTTTCAAAGAGTGTCATGTTTCAAAAATTTTAGTTTTATACTCTCATTAGTTTTGATGATAGGCTAAGCATTTGTTTTCATTTTTTTCTGCTCAAAGTTTTGAAATTCTGCAATTTGTTCTTGAATTCCTTTATATTTGCTTAAGGACAAGCTGAAGTTCAAGTGTGGGGGTATTTGATAATTGAAAATTAATAATATATTTTGTGGGCATTTTATACTAATTTGGTGGGTAAATCTTTGAGTTTATTGTGAAATTATGCTCTAAAATATGGTTTTGCAACATTTGGGTATTAAATATTAATTTCAAGTTATTTAAATAAGTTTTGTAATCTTTTGGCTTGAAATTACATTTTAATTTTTGCCATGAAATTAAATCGTTTGAAATAATTTTTATAGTGATAACCCACTAATGATTTTTGATGAATTAATGATTTAAATATTTTTTGCAGGTTTGCAAGTTCAAGTGGGCCCCACATGGTTTACAAGTCCAAGCACGGGCCCCACAAATTGTCCAGAAATTCAACGGCCAATAAATCATCTCGACCATCCATTTTAATGGCCAGAAATTTCAACTACACAATCAATGCAATCCAGTCGTTCAATCAGATTAATCTTCAGCCATCCAAGAATTTTAACATCCATCTTTAATCCAACCATCCAACCGTCCATTTGATTCATGCTGCTATTCAATATTTGATCATATTAAAGCAGCTGAGATTCAAGCACGCCCAGATCATGCAGAAATTTTAATGCAAGTAGATGTCCACTATTCAGAATCCAACCGTCCATTTTCCACCAGAATTTTCAGTCCTTCATTAAGCTGTCCATATGGACCGTCTAGAATTTCAGTGGCAAAAAATCAAATCCAGATGTCCATCATCATCCAGCCATCCGTTCATGTGCCCACCAGTGAGTTCCAAAATCAGCAGTAAATGAACGGCCAGAATCTCCACCTCCCAATCAGTGGGCCCACAAGTCATTCAAGTAGCAAGCTGCCCTTTCAGATCTCGTCCTGCAAGAAATTAAATAAATCTAGGACCGTTCAATCCATGAACAATTCAACATCCAGAAATCAAGAGGCAGGAAAATTAAGCTATCAAGTTGCTTAATCCACACAGTCCAAAGTTTGATGTTGCAGATCACCTAGGACGGTCCAGTTAATGGCTGAAAATTTCAAGCACGCCACCACCGTCCAGCACATCCACATTCAGCGCAAGTGAATGTAGGGTCCACCAGCTTACGCACATCAGCCAAATCCAACTCAAATTCAAATTGCGTTGAATAATGTGGGGCCCACCTATTACACAGTTAGGATGGCTATAAAAGGAGGACGGCAGGGATTTTCCAATGGAGATGGGAGGACAGCAGAAATTCATGAGCAGGGGGAATCAATTTTTAGGCAAAAAATTTGGAGAGAGATTTAGAGAGAGGGAGAGAGCAAGGAGGTGGAGAGCATGGGCAAAAGGCGGACCGGCGAGTTGCGTGGAGCGGCCGACACACCATCGGGAGCTTCAAACTAATAAGTCTTCCTATCTTTTTCCCTTTTTGATTTTAATTGTCGTGTTTAAGATGGATTTTGATTTTAATTTTATTTTGGACTTAAACATGCTTGGCTAAACTCTAAATCTAGGGTTTAGGATGCAGCATGCGTACAATGTAGCATGATAGTGGTTTTTAATTTATTTATGATGAATATTATTGTTAATTTAATATCTTATCATTTTTTATGCTTGCTTTGTACATGGGCCCGTACTTTGGCATGATTTCATATATTATGTGATGGAACCGAGAGGTGAAAATCTAATATACGATAATCAAGATATTAAACCTGAAAATCTAAGACTATGAGAATAGGCATGATGACCTTGAGGAATTTCATGAACAAACCACAGAACTTAATAGATTCTAATTAACTTAATCACATGAGAATAGATAGTTAAGAAAATTGGGGTATTCCTTGTAGGTTTCGAGATAAGGTACAAGGATAAATTAGGGTTTATTGTCCTTTAATAAACAATATCCAGATTAAATAATTATACCACTACCCGATGCAAAAGACGCATGTGAAATCCTAGACCCTAGGTACTCGCACTCTCGTTCTTTACTCGTTCTAATTTTTAATTCTCTTCCCATTTTTCTATTTGTTTTCCATTTTATTTACTATATTTTCTTCATACTTTTCTATTCCATTTTATATCCCACATGAAAGCGTTTAAAAGCAAAATTTATGTTCCCGAATTCCCTGTGGATCGATAATTTATATACTACAATCTACGACCCGTGCACTTGCGATGAGATTGCGAAAAGGTATTTTGGCGCCGTTGCCGGGGAATTCGGCGTTACTTTAAATTTTATTTTTAGATACTTTCTTTGGTTTTTTCTTCTCTTTTTCCTTTCTCTATTTTTTTGTCTATTCTTCTTCTCTTTCTAGTTTCTGTCTTTTGTCTCTATCTTTTTTTATTTTTTTTATTTTTTTTTATTTTTTTTTATTTTTTATTTTTATTTTTTTTTCTTCCTTTCCATCTCTCATTCTTATTTATTTTTATTTTTTCTGAGCTAGCTAGTTAATCTTTGTATGTACCCACATACTCGAAGTTTTGCAAAACAACTAGCTAAAAACCTCTTTGTTGCTGACCTTGAGATCGAATGTTCTTTTAGGATAAGAGTTTGTGAGTACAAGCAGCAACAATCTTTTCAAGACACCATGGTAGAACACAACAATCCAAACTGGCACATCAGGAGCAGGAGGAAGGTCAAGTTGAGAACAACACTCCTCCAATAAAGGTAATTCTTAGTGATCGAAACCACCCAAACCCTCGAGGATTCCGATCATTCATAGTGGAACCAGAAATTGATACAAGAAGCTTTGAACTCAATCCCGGGCTTATCTGGATGGTTCAATAGGACCAATTTGTAGGACTACTCTCTAAAAACCCGACCGTACACATTATTAAGTTCCTGCAACTGTGCAACACAATCAAGGTACAAAATATCCCACATGAGGTAATCCGTCTTCAGCTTTTCCCATTTTCTCTTTGTGATAGGGAAAGCGAGTGGTTCTATTCTATGCCACCCGACACCTTCAATACATGGGATGAGCTCTCTACTGCCTTCATAGAGAAATTCTTTCCACCCACTAAAACTAGGAAAATCAAGGACGAAATCAATCAGTTCGTCCAAAAAAATGGTGAAACTCTATAAGATGCGTGGGAGAGAATGAAAGATCTGCAGCGCAAATGTCCTCACCATGGCATCTCACAAAGTGACATTATTGAAAAAAATTTCAATGGACTCGACCGATCTAGCCGAAGCGCCGTCAATTCAGCCGCTGGTGGCCGATTCATGCGACTCACTGACGAGGAGGCTCTCGAACTCCTCAATGACTTGGCTCTTTATGATTCTCAATACGGCGACATTTGAGGACCCTCTCGGCGAGGTAATGTATATGATATCGAGTCTATAAATTCTCTTCATGACAAAATTGATCAACTTTTGCAGCAAAAGAAGTAGGAACCCACGGATCGGAATGCATCTTTTTCTCGACAAATTTCATATGAGATCTGTGGGGCTTCACACTGCACGTCTGAGTGTAGTTTTGCCATCCAGGACACCAGAAGCGAGCGAGCCAATGCATTCAACAACCAGCATGATACTCACATTTATGGTAACTCTTACTCAAACACTTATAACCCTGGATGGAGGAACCACCCCAATTTCTCTTGGGCAAACCAGTCAAATACCCAAAACTATGCTCAAAACAATAAGTCATCCGGTTTCCTAAGAAGACCACTGAGTCCTCCCTCATACCAAACTCAGTCCGAGCTACCTACACCACCTCAATCAAAAACCTCTAATCCCTTGATTGACAAACTACTTGAAAAAATGAGCCAAATGAAAACCCATATTAAACTGCTTGAAAACCAAATTGCCCGACATGCCACTACCACATCCCATAGAGAACAGGGAAAACTCCCTAGACAACCTGAAGTAAACCCTAGGGAACGAGTGCCAGCAGTTACCTTGTGGAGTGAAAAACAGCTCGACCCACCTCAACCACCTCAAATTGATACTAAAAAGGAGGCCGAACAGGTACACGAGCAAGAAGAGGAGCCACAACCTAAGCCACTGGTTGAGAAGCCATACGTCCCACCACCTCCTTAAAACCTCCTCTTCCCTTCCCACAAAGGCAAAGGTAGGGAAAACTTCCAAAGTAGTTTGAGAAATTTATTTCAACACTCAAGAACCTATCAATCAACGTGCCTTTTATTAACATGCTCTCCCAAATGCTAGCCTACACAAATTTCTTAAAGGAGATGTTGTCCAACAAAAGAAAGCTCGAAGAGCATGGAACCATTTCACTTATGAGGAGTGCAGCACCATCTTGCAGAACAAGCTACCTGAAAAGCTAAAGGATCTTGGGAGCTTCTCTATTCCTTGTGCTCTTGGGAATGTCCAAATTAGCAAGACGTTATGTGATCTCTAAGCTAGTGTAAGTCTGATCCCTCTCTCCATCTGTAAAAAGATGAACATCGGCGATCCAAAACCAACTTCTATGTCTCTCGAACTGGCCGATCGATCAATCAAATTCTCGGTTGGCATTCTTGAAGACGTTCCCTTGAAAGTCGGTAAGCTGTTTATCCCGGTCGACTTTGTAGTCCTCGACATGGAGGAGGACTGCCAAATTCCAATCATTCTCGGACGACCATTCTTAGCCACTGCTGGAGCCATCACAGATGTCAAGAATGGTCAATTTTCTCTGATAGTTGGAGATGAGAAAATGGAATTCAACCTCTTCTCGGCCGTGAAAAATCCCTCTCTCGATAACTCTTATTTACGGGTTGACATGGTCAATAAGTCAACCGTCAAAGGAATTTCAAGCAACCTAACTCAGATGTCCATAAGTAAAGGAGAAACTATGGAAGACTTGAATCAATAAATTGCTAAATCGGTGACAACATCTGAAAGCGGGAGATCGAAACAACAGAAATCTGATGAACAAAAGAGAAAAGCTGACAAACTGGTAACAATTCGTTCTCCTTCTTGTCGTTCTTTTAAAACTAATTGCATCAGTTTATTGGCAGGAAAAGTTCTCAAGAAAATATGAAGGCCAATTCAAGGAACGATGAATGCGAGAAAATCTGGAGGTAAGAAAAAGAATTAGGGAAATGAGAAAGTTGGAGTTGGTTGACATATGGTGATCAAACTGTAGTTAGGCTGAGGACTTTAAACCAAGCGCTGCTTGGGAGGCAACCCAAGAATTTTTTCCTTGTAGGGGAGTTTTAGTTTTATTTTTTCTTTTAGTTTCTTTTATTTTAGAATTTTGATACTTTTAAATTTGGAGCTTTATTGGTTATTTTTCAGAGCTTACTTGGAAGGAAGCACCATGGTTGAAAATTTAGTTCAACTCGCCAAAATAGATAAGTTAACATCTCACATTTTTTGTTACAATTACTTTCTTTATTTTGATGGCATGATTTATATTGAGGATAATGTCAATTTCTAGTGTGGGGGTGAATACATTGCATTAATTTTCTCTGAATATTTCTTTCGCTACCCTGATGATTATATTTTTATAATGATTATAATTTTTGTCACATTTGAAATTTTTTTTTGAAAATTTTGGGTAATTCTTGCATAAATTATGATATTAGACTGATCGAGGCCCCACGTTGAACTCTTATATGTCTTGTAAGCAAACCATACTTGGAATTTCAAAATTTTTGAGTTAGGAAAAGTTGAACCTTAATGAGATGTTAAATTTGTTTTTGAGCATGTACTTGTTGAAAATACTTGGATTTTTGTCCTGAATCACTTGATGAAACTGATATATCAATGAAGCAATTTTGTTTTCTTTCAAAATTAGAGTAATCCTCTCTAATTTATCAAAAAAATTTCTAATACACACAATTATCATTTAAGAAGGTAGTTTTTCCCATATAAATGAAAATTTTTATTTTGGTTAAAGAATTTTTAAAGCGAAAACTCCATTTCACCAATTCATGGACATGATTAAGGCATTTTGTTCATGATAAGCCTATCTTTGAAAGTATAACAGTCGTTTACCCCCATTGAGCTGGACTTAAGTTTTTTCTAAACCTCAATTCCCACTTAGTTGAACCAACTTTGAAATTAAATTTTGAGCTGAAAAGTGAAACGGGAATAAGGTTTGATCTCCTGACTGTGCAAATAATGAAAATACTTCCTAAATACCCAGAAAAATGGTGAGGAAAATTATTGTCAGACTTGGTTAAAAAAAATTGCTAAACCAAGGGTAAGAACAAGCTTCAAAAGAAAATTGAAAGCACTAAGTGTGGGGGGTGGCATTATTTCCTGTTGTAAAATGAGGCTCAAGTCATGTGGAGACAGTTTATTTTTGAAAATTTTTGAAATTTTATTTCTTGTACCAAACCTAACCGTCGTCCTACTAAGTCCTTATGATCCTATAAATTATCTAATTGAGTTGGTAGAGGAAATTTAAATGTAAAAATTTGATAAGACGTATATGAGGTAATTTACCTGATATTTTCTGTATTACTACCATGACTTGAATTATTGAATGTGTGTATTGAACAACCAAATAAATGGGGAAGATATAAATAGGAGTTTATTGCGGGACTTTTTAAACTCTTAATAATTGAAAGCAAAACAGGTGACAGAGTATACAGTATTAGTCATGTGAGAAGGGATTGTTGACTGAGATTGTCAAAGAGTGTCATGTTTCAAAAATTTTAGTTTAATACTCTTACTAGTTTTGATGATAGGCTAAACATTTATTTTCATTTTTTTCTGCTCAGAGTTTTGAAATTTCGCAATCTGATCTTGAATTCCTTTGTATTTGCTTGAGGACAAGCAGAAGTTCAAGTGTGGGGGTATTTGATAATTGGAAATTAATAATATATTTTGTGGGCATTTTATACTAATTTGGTGGGTAAATCTTTGAGTTTAATGTGAAATTGTGCTCTAAAATATGGTTTTGCAACATTTGGGTATTAAATATTAATTTCAAGTTATTTAAATAAGTTTTGTAATCTTTTGGCTTGAAATTACATTTTAATTTTTTCCATGAAATTAAATGGTTTGAAATAATTTTTATAGTGATAACCCACTAATGATTTTTGATGAATTAATGATTTAAATATTTTTCGCAGGTTTTCAAGTTCAAGTGGGCCCCACATGGTTTACAAGTCCAAGCACGGGCCCCACAAATTGTCCAGAAATTCAACGGCCAATAAATCATCTCGACCATCCATTTTAATGGCCAGAAATTTCAGCTACACAATCAATGCAATCCAGTCGTTCAATCAGATTAATCTTCAGCCATCCAAGAATTTTAACATCCATCTTTAATCCAACCATCCAGCTGTCCATTTGATTCATGCTGCTGTTCAATATTTGATCATATTAAAGCAGCTGAAATTCAAGCACGCCCAGATCATGCAGAAATTTTAATGCAAGTAGATGTCCACTATTCAGAATCCAACCGTCCATTTTCCACCAGAATTTTCAATCGTTCATCAAGCTGTCCTTGTGGACCGTCCAGAATTTCAGTGGCAAAAAATCAAATCTAGCTGTCCATCATCATCCAGCCGTCCGTTCATGTGCCGACCAGCGAGTTCAAAAATCAGCAGCAAATGAACGGCCAGAATCTCCACCACCCAATCAGTGGGCCCACGAGCCGTCAAGTAGCAAGCTGCCCTTTCAGATCACGTCCCTGAAGAAGTTAAATAAATACAGTACTGTTCAATCCATGAACAATTCAACATCCAAAAAATAAGGGGCAGGAAAATTAAGCTATCAAGCGGCTTAATCCCCACCGTCTAAAGTTTGATGTTGCAGATCACCTAGAACCGTCCAGTTAACGACTGAAAATTTCAGGCATGCCACCACCGTCCCCCACATCCACATTCAACGCAAGTGAATGTAGGGTCCACCAGCTTACGCACATCAGCCAAATCCAACGCAAATTCAAATTGCGTTGAATAATGTGGGGCCCACCTATTACGCAGTTAGGATGACTATAAAAGGAGGACGGTAGGGATTTTCCATGGGAGATGGAAGGATAGCAGAAATTCACAAGCAGCGAGAATCAATTTTTAGGCAAAAAATTTAGAGAGAGATTTAGAGAAAGAGAGAGAGCAAGGAGGCAGAGAGCACGGGCAAAATGCGGACCGGCGAGTTGCGTGGAGTGGCCGACACACCATCGGGGACTTCAAACCAATAAGCCTTCCTATCTTTTTTCCTTTTTAATTTTAATTATCTTGTTTAAGATGGATTTTATTTTATTTTTTATTTTGGACTTAAACATGCTTGGCTAAACTCTAAATCTAGTGTTTAGGATGTACCATGCGTACAATGTAGCGCGGTCGTAGTTTTTAATTTATTTATGATTGATATTATTATTAATTTAATATCTTGTGATTTTTTATGCTCGCTTTCTACATGAGCCCGCACTTTGACATGATTCCATATATTAGGTTATAGAACCGAGAGGGGAAATCTAATATACGATAATCAAGATATTAAACCCGAAAATCTAAGACTATGAGAATAGGCATGATGACCTTGAGGAATTTCATGAACGAACCACAGAACTTAATGGATTCTAATTAATTTAATCCCATGAGAATAGGTGGTTAAGAAAATTAGGGTATGCCTTGTAGGTTTCGAGAGAAGGTGCAATGATAAATTAGGGTTTATTATCCTTTAACAAATAATATCCAAATTAAATAATTATACCACTACCCGATGCAAAAGATGCATGTGAAATCCTAGACCCTAGGTACTCGCACTCTCGTTCTAATTTTCAATTTTCTCTTCCCATTTTTCTATTTGTTTTCCATTTTATTTACTATATTCTCTTCCTAGTTTTCTATTCCATTTTATATCTAACACGAAAGTGTTTAAAAGCAAAATTTATAGTCCCGAATTCCCTGTAGATTGATAATTTATATAGTACAATCTACGACCCATGCACTTGCGGTGAGATTGCGAAAAACTACTCGTTGCAAAAGTTGCATGTGAAATCCTAGACCTTAGGTACTTGCACTCTTGTTTTCTACTCGTTCTAGTTTTCAATTTTCTCTTCCCATTTTTCTATTTCTTTTCCATTTTATTTACTATATTCTCTTCCACTTTTCTATTACATCCGACACGAAAGGGTTTAAAAGCAAAGTTTATAGTCCTGAATTTTCTGGTGATCGATAATTTATATACTACAATCTACGACCCGTGCACTTGCGGCGAGATTGCGAATAAGTATTTTGGCACAATTGCTGGGAAATTTGGCGTTACTTTAAATTTTGTTGTTAGATACTTTCTTTATTTTTTTGTCTCTATTCTTTTTCTCTTTCTACTTTCTTTCTCCTGTATCCATTTATTTTTTTCTTTTTTCAATCTCTCATTCTTATTTGTTTTTATCTTTTCTGAACTAGCTAGTTAATCTTTGTATGCACCCACATACTCAAAGCTTTGCAAAATAACTACCTAAAACCCTCTTTGCTGCTGACCCTGAAATTGAACATTCTTTTAGGAGAGAGTGTTTGCAATTCCACCGCAAGTGCACGGGTCGTAGATTTCAGTATATAAATTATCGATTCACAGGGAATTCAGGACTATAAATTTTTCTTTTAAATACTTTCGTGTCAGATATAAAATGGAATAGAAAGTAGGAAGAGAATATAGTAAATAAAATAGAAAAGAAATAGAAAAATGGGAAGAGAAAATTGAAAACTAGAACGAGTAGAGAACGAGAGTGCGAGTACCTAAGGTCTAGGATTTCACATGTGACTTTTGCAACGAGTCCTGGTATAATTATTTAATCTGGATATATTTTTTTGATGAAAATCTGGATATTGTTTGTTAAAGAAGAACGAACCCTAATTTATCCTTGCACCTTCTCTTGAAACCTACAAGGCGTACCCTAATTTTCTTAACCACCTATTTTCATGGGATTAAGTTAATTAGAATCCATTAAGTTCTGTGGTCTGTTCATGGAATTTCTCAAGTTCATCAAGCCTATTCTCATGGTCTTAGATTTTCAGGTTTATTATCTTAATTATCGTATATTAGATTTCCACCTCCCGGTTCCATCACCTAATTTATGGAATCATGCCAAAGTACATGCCCATGTACTAAGCAAGCACAAAAATCATAAGACATTAAATTAATAACAATATCCATCATAAATAAATTAAAACCCACATTACACTACATTGTACGTGTGCTACATCCTAAACCCTAGATTTAGGATTTAGCCAAGCATATTTAAGTCCAAAATAAAATTTAAAAGAAAATCTATCTTAAACAAGATAATTAAAATTAAAAAAAGGAAAAGATAGGAAGGCTTATTAGTTTGAAGCTCCCGATGGTGTGTCGACTGCTCCACGCAACTTGTCAGTCCGCCTCTTGCTCGTGCTCTCCACCTTGCTCTCACTCTCTCTCTAAATCTCTCCTTAAAAATGCAGCTCTAAAATTCCTGTTGCCCGTCCAATTCTCCTCCTAGAATCTCGCCTCTTCTAGGCGTACCTACTACCCCTTTTATATGTGTAAGATCGACCCCTGAATTTGCGTGAAACTATGTGCAATGCGTAGCTTCTGCATCTATTTGAATTACGTAATTTGAATTGCATGCGAAATTTCCTAGACGTATAGATTGCGTATGATAATCAAACAGAAGCCTTCAAGCGGTGGATTGCATGGGACAGAATAATCACACACGTGAAATTCTTATGGTGCGGCTGAGATTAAATTAGAAGGCTGACATGGGTGATTGAATTGGTGGAATTTTGCTAGACAAAAATCAAGCCATTGATCTAGCATCATCAATATTGGATGGTTGTTGATCTACATGAGGATGGACGGCATGGATTGATTTGGGCAGTTTTGGACGTGGAATGGACGGCCGAAATGCTGAATTTCTGGACGGTGATGAATGGCTTGAATTTTTAGCCACTAAAGTGGGTCCCACCAGAAATGTGGACGGCTGGATTTGTTTATATTGTGTAGCTGAAATTTCTGGCTGTTAGAATGGATGGTCGAGATGATTTATTGGCCATTAATTTTCTAGACAGCTGGTGGGGTCCACTTTTGAACTGCTTGGACGGTGAAACTTGCTGGAAATTTTTGGTTTGAATTATCTTGAGCAATTGGACGTGATCTTATGGGTCCCACTTCTGTTTAATACAAACCTGCAAAAATATATATATATTCCAATTATAAATTTATCAAATTGGTAACAAGTGATTTATTTGACACCCAATCATTTCAATAGTTATTTTTTTAATATCAAACACATATGATTTTGTGGCAACAAATAAAAATGTAATTCCAAGCCAAAAGATTACAAAAAATTGTTTAAATAACTTGAAATTAATATTTAATAACCAATTGTTGCAAAAACATATTTTAAATCAAATTTTACATTAAACCCAATTAATTACCCACCAAATTGGTATAAAATGCCACAAAATATATTATTAATTATCACTTATTAAATACTCCTACACTTGAACTTTTACTTATCCTCAAGCAAATACAAAGGAATTCAAGAACAGATTGCAAAATTTCAAAACTTCAAGCAAAAAGTAAAAATACATGTTTAGCATATCATCAAAAACTAATGAGAATATTAAACGAAAAATTTTAAAACACGACACTCTTTGAAAATCTCAATCAACAATCCCTTCTCTCCTTCTCACATGACTAATAGTGTATACCCTGTCAGCTACTTTGCTTTCAATCATTAAGAGTTCAAAATCTCCCGCAATAAACTCCTAATTATCAGATATCTTCCTCATTTATTTGATTATTCAATATACACATTCAATAATTCCAGTAATGGTAGTAATGCAAAAAATATCAATCAAATTACCTCATACTTCTCAACAAATTTTTTACATTTAAATTTCCTCTACCAACTCAATCAGCCAATTCATAGGATCATAAGGACTTAGTATGATAACGATTAGGTTTGGCACAAGAAATAAAATTTCAAAAAATTTTTAAAAATTGAACCATCTCCACAGAACTTGAGCCTCATTTTACAACAGGAAATAATGTTACCCCCACACTTAGTGCTTTCAATTTTTTTTCAAACTTGTTCTTACCCTTATTTTAGCATTTTTTAACCAAGTCTGGCAATAGTTCCCTTCACCATGTTTAAGGGTATCTAGGAAGTCATTTTCATTATTTTCATAGTCAAGAGATCAAACCTTATTCCGTTTCACTTTTCAGCTCAGAATTCAATTTCAAAGTTGGTTCAACTAAGTGGGAACTGAGGTTTAGAAAAAATTTAAGTCCAGGCTCAATGGGGATAAACAACTGTTATACTTTCAAAGATAGGTTCATCATGAAAAAAATGTCTTAATCAAGTCCATGAATTGGTTAAATGGAGTTTTGGCTTTGAAAATTCTTCAACCAGAATAAAATTTTTCATTTATATGGGAAAAACTACCTTCTTAAATGACGATTGTGTGTATTAGAAAAACCTTTGATAAATTAGAAAGGATTACTCTGATTTTGAAAGAAAACAAAATTGGTTCCTATGTATATCAATTTCATCAAGTGGTTCAGGAAAAAACCTAAGTATTTTCAACAAGTACATGTTCAAAAATAAATTTAACATCTCATTAGGGTTCAATTTTTTTTAACTCAAAGATTTTGAAATTCCAAGTATGTTTGCTTATAACACATACGAGAGTTCAAAGTGGGGTCTCAATCAATCTAATATCACAATTTATGCAAGAGTTACCCAAAATTTTCAAAAAAAATTCTCAATTTTTTTCTTTGTTTTCAAAATGTAACAAAAAGTATAAACCGGACAAAAAATATAATCATCAGGGTAGTGAAAGAAATATTCAGAGAAAATTAATGGAATGCATTCACCCTCATACTTAAAATTGACATTGTCCTCAATGTAAATCATGTCATGAAAATAAAGGGAGTAATTGTAAAAAAAAGTGAGATATTAACTTCTCTGTTTTGGCGAGTTGAACTGAATTTTCATCCCATGGTGCTTCCTTCCAAGTAGGCTCTGAAAAGTAACCAATAAAGCTCCAAATTAAAAATATCAAAATTCTAAAATAAAAGAAACTAAAAGAAAAACTAAAACTAAAACTAAAACTCCCATGAAAGAAAAAGGAAAAGTTCGGGTTGCCTCCCAAAAGCGTTTGGTTTAAAGTCGTCAACCCGACTACAGTTTGATTATCTTATGTTAACCAACTCCAACTTTCGCATTTCCCTGATTTTTTTTTGCCTCCAGATTTTCTTGCATTTGTCGTTCTTTGAATTGGCCTCCATATTTTCTTTAGAACTTTTCTTGCCAATGAACCACTGCAATTAGTTTTAAAAGAACGACTAGAAGGAAAACGAATTGTTACCAATTTGTTGGCTTTTCTCTTTTGTTCATTAGATTTCTGTTGTTTCGATCTCCCGCTTCAGGTGTTGCCACCGATTTAACAACTTGTTAATTCAAGTCTTCCGCAACTTCTCCTTTACTTATGGACGTCCGAGTTATGTTGCTTGAAGTCCCTTTGTCTGTTGACTCATTGACCACATCAACCCGTAAACAAGAATTATCGAGAGAGGGGTTTTTCATCGCTGAGAAGAGGTTGAATTCCATTTTTTCATCTCCAACTGTCAAAGAAAATTGGTCATTCTTGACATTTATGATGGCTCCAGCAGTGGCTAAGAAAGGTCGTTCAAGAATGATTGGAATTGGCGATCCTCCTCCATGTCTTGGACTACAAAGTCGACCGGGATGAACAGCTTGTCGACTTTCAAGTGAACGTCTTCAAGAATACCGACCGGAAATTTGATTGATCGATCGGCCAGTTGGAGAGACATAGAAGTTGGTTTTGGATCGTTGATGTTCAGCTTTTTACATATGGAGAGAGGTATCAGACTTGCACTAATTCCGAGAACACATAGCGCCTTGCTAATTTGGACATTCCCAAGAGCACAAGTAAGAGAAAAACTCCCAGGATCCTTTAGCTTTTCAGGTAGCTTGTCTACAAGATGGTGCTGCACTCCTCAGTGAGTGCAATGGTTCTGTGCTCTTCGAGCTTTCTTTTGTTGGACAACATCTCCTTTAGGAATTTTGCATAAGTTAGCATCTAAGAGATCATGTCAATAAATGGCACGCTGATTGATAGGTTTTTGAGTGTTAAAATAAATTTCTTGAACTGCTTTGGAAGTTTTGCCTGTCTTTGCCTTTGAGAGAAGGGAAGAGGAGGATTGTAAGGAGGTGGCAGGATGTATTGCTTCTCCACCACTAGCTTAGGTTCTAGCTCATCTTCTTGCTTCTGTTCCTGCTCATCCTCTTTTTCAGTGTCAATTTGAGGTGGTTGAGGTGGGTCGAGCTACTTTCCACTACACAAAGTAACTGCTTGCATTTGTTGTGAAACCCCGATTTTAGAAACGTGTATGAAATCCTAGAGTTATAAACCCTAGGTAATGTAATGATATTTATATGAAATATATATTAATAATATTTTGCAATATATGGCATTGGAGAATTAAATAGCTAATTATGGAATGTTAATACGGATGAATAGTAAACGTGGGATTAAGGAATATGTTAAGTTAATCACTTTGGATTAAATTAATCATAAAAGACAAAAAAGGAAGCTTCCCACTAAAGGACAAAAGTGCTTTTTGGATTAAAATATTAATTTTCGGATTTTTATGGATTTTTGTATAGAAAACATAGGAAAATTCATATTTTGCAATCTGGACATCGGATCAAGGTGAAATTTTTTATAGATGGCCAAAGTATTATGATGAACATGATGAGTAGTCCAAGATTGATCAAAAATCATAAATCAAGGGTCAAGATTAAACGTCATTTGAAGATCAAAAATTAGCTTTACTTATCATTAAATTAGGATTGACTTTTGATTAATTTTAATTAATTAAAATCAGCACAAGGCTCAAGGAGGGCAGGGGCATGGGATTTGGAGCCAAAATCAATGGCCCAAAATCATCCTTATCAAGTGATCAAGGGTTGAGATGAAACTAGCTTAAAAAAATCCTTTTAAATAAATCAAAATCATTAAATAAATAGGCAGCTAAGGTGGAGACGTGAACAGTAGCTAGGGAGGCTTCATTTGGGTCAAGAAAATTGCATGGATTTTGGAAAAAAATAATAGGAATTTAGCCCATGGAGCAAGAGAGGGTAAAATGCAAATAGATGAAAAATGGAATGCTATAAATAGGGGGCATGGGGGGACATCTAAGGCACTCCAAGCCCAGCTCAAAGTGAGAAAAATTCAGGCATTCCTAAACCCCCACACGTTCAAGCCAAGAAGGAGAAGGAGGAAAGAAGGAAAGAGAGAGAAAGTGAGAAGGAGATGAGGAGTTCTTCACTTGAGGTAAGTGAACTCTTCCCAAATTTCTTTTGGATGTTAAGTAGAGAAAAATCATGCTTAGATAATGCCTAAGCATGAGAAAATAAGTAAATTTATAATGCCCAAATGGAATTATGCCTAAACATCAAAAATTTGGAGTGAAGATAGAGCATTCGAGAAAATCATGTATAAAATATGCAAATAATGCTCCAATATTGCTAAATAATAATTTGGGATGAATTTTTATGATAATTATGATGTGTAAATAATGATATATTAATTTCATAATTTTTGGATTTATGGATTATGCTTAAGTGAAATTATGTTGATTTTTAGTATATGGAGAAAATAATTTATTTAGACAAGTTAATGATGATGAATTCAAAATTCATGAATTTTCCATGATATACTAACTAAGAGCTATGCCATGGTATTTTTATTGTTAGAAAAAATATCGATTTTTAGAACCCATGAATAGTACCCAACTCGCTGTGACAGTAACCCGGATGAACAGTAATCGTAAACAGTACGATGAACAGTAAACAGTGTAAATTAAGTAAAAATAAGATTGATATTTATAAGGAATGATAGTAGTTCTATAAAGCATTAGGGTAAAAAACCCATAAGGAGTAGAAACCTAATAACTTTTAGGTTTAACCTCTATCGGAAGTATGGAAGGTCACAAATGATTATGACGCATATATGATAAAGTGTAAAATATCCTTTTCACTTGTATAAGAAAAGGAAAAGAAATGATAAAGGAGTCAGATTGAAGCAAAGCAAAGGTAAGCAAGCAAACTTTTTGAAAATGATTTTATATATTTTTATATTGCAACCATGAAAAATGTCGAAATTGCTTTATCATAAGCAAATCCTTATGAAAATGAGGAGAAATGTAGAAATGGTTGCATTATGAAGGAGAAAGGAAAATTTTGATTTTTAAAATAATATTTGGTTTTATCGAACAAATTTGAAATGATTTATTAAAATGTTTTGAAAGGGATTTAAGGAAGGCCAACCGATAATCGATTTGAATAACGACTTTTTTCAAAAAGTAATGACCAAAGGATCATACAAGCTTACCTTCATATAGAAGTAACCCATGTGGCATGTGGACAAAGAATATGATATCGTATGAAAAATGAATTATATGTTTGTATATCCTTTATTCATGGAAAACCCAAAAATGGGAAGAAAAATGTTTACAAGGTCTTTTGTTTTCAAATATTAAAATATTTTTCAAAATTATTTTACCATTCGAAAATTATTTATAAACATTTTAGCAATATTTTGAATTTACTATTTCACAAACGTTTCTTTCAAATATTTCAAATGATTTAGAAATGTGTTATTTAAATGTTTATTAAATTATTTAAGGTTGGTCATCCCTACAAAAATTTTTTATTAACTTGTTAACTTGGGCTGTACCAAGTTTTCAAGTTATAAAAGGGAATACAGGCCAAGGTCTGTACTATTTTGGAATGACATACTAGCATTAAGTTTTGAAAAGGAAAAGTCACAGACTAGGGTCTGTGGAGTTTTATAAAAGCATACTAGCATAAGAATGTGAAGAAAGAAATGTGCACATGAGTTATGTACTAAGTCTACTATAGAGGATATGCAGACAGGACGCGGTTGCAATATGGGCCCCCTCTACATAGGCTAAGTCGTTTCAAAAGGCGAAATGCCGGCGGCGCCCTCCCTGAAATGGGAGAAGGACACGGATAATTGTCTGGCTTGTGAGTTATCAATTGAGATGGTTTCTCTCCTAAGGAGGAAGGATAGTCCTTGGTAAGTGTCACCTACCAGACGGACAGAAACATCAAGCATGATGCATACGCTTGTTTTAAAAAGATTTTATGGGAAATGTTTTAAGGACATGAGAATGTCCTTGGAGGATGGAAGTTTTATGAAAAATATCTTAAGACATAAAATATGTCCATGGGAAAAAGAGTTTATAGGTAAAGTTTTACAAGCATATGTTTTTGGTGTGAAATATGAAAGGTTTTATGAAAAGGTTTCCACTGATTGATAGTAGATCACTTGATAAGTGTCTACTATTAAACGGGAGAAATGCATTTAAATGGAAAAATGTTTGCTTATTGAGTTTCGACTCACGTTTTGCTTTTCAAATCATAGATAGATACAGGACATGACATGATGGAAAAGGAAAGGATGATATGAAGAAAGAGTGATGACATGTTGGTTTGTATGATATTAGAAAATTTTCAGAAGTCATATGTATGAAATGATCAAAAACCGGCATTGTAGAAAAACAAGTTAGAATGTTTTAAATAATATTTGCAAAAAAAAATTATGCCAAGAATATGTTTATATATGATGATATGATGTTATGTGATGAAAGAAAAGAAATTTTTTTTGGGTGAAATCCAATTAAAAATCCCGCTGTGTGATCAGGGCAACAATCCTGAGTCACGTTTACCAATCAATAAGATCCCGGAGTAAAGCTTCTAGGCACCCCAGTTTGGGGCGCCACATTTGTTCTCTAGGGTTTACTTCATGTTGGCTAGGGAGTTTGCTCTGGTCTCTATGGGATGAGGTAGTGGCATGTTGGGCAATTTGGTTTTCAAGCAGTTTAATGTGGGTTTTCATTTGGCTCATTTCTTCAAGTAGTTTGTCATTCAAGGGATCAGAGGATTGTGCTTGAGATGAACAGGTAACGCAGGCTGAGTTTGGTATGAAGGAGAGTTTAGTGGTCTTCTTAGGAAATCAGGTGGCTTATTATTTTGAGCATAGTTTTAGGTATTTGACTGATTTGCCCAAGAGAAATTGGGGTGGTTCCTCCATTCAGAGTTGTAAGTATTTGAGTAAGGGTTACCATAAGTGCGAGTATCATACTGGTTGTTGAATGCATTGGCATGCTCGCTTCTGGTATCCTGGATAGCAAAACTACACTCAAATGTGTAGTGTGAAGCTCCACATATCTCACATGAAATTTGCCAAGAAGAAGATGCATTCCGATCGGTGGGTTCCTGCTTCTTTTGCTGCAAAAGTTGATCAAGTTTAGCACGAAGAGAATTTATAAACTCGATATTATACACATTACCTCATCGAGAGGGTCCTCGGATGTCGCCGTATTGAGAATCATAAAGAGCTAAGTCATCAAGGAGTTCGAGAGCCTCCTTGTCAGTGAGTCGCATGAATCGGCCACCAGGGGCTGAATTGACGGCGCTTTGTCTAGGTCGTTTGAGTCCATTGAAGAAATTTCAATAATGTCACCCTACGAGATGCCATGATGAGGACACTTGTGCTGCAGATTTTTCATTCTCTCTCATGCATCATATAGAGTTTCATCATCTTTTTGGACAAACTGATTGATTTCGTCCATGATTTTCCTAGTTTTTGTGAGTGGAAAGAATTTCTCTAAGAAGGTAGTAGAGAGTTCATCCTATGTATTGAATGTGTTGGGTGACATAGAATAGAACCACTCGCTTGCCCTGTCATGAAGAGAAAATGGAAAAAGCTGAAGACGGATTACCTTGCATAGGATATTTTGTACCTTGATTGTGTTGCACAGCTGTAGGAACTTAGTGATGTGTACAGTTGGGTTTTCAAAGAGTAGTCCTGCAAATAGGTCCTGTTGAACCATCCGGATAAGCCTGGGATTGAGTTCAAAGTTTCTTGCATCAATTTTTGGTTCCACTATGCATGATGGAAATCCTTAAGGGTTCGAGCGGTTCCGATCATTAAGAGTTATCCTTCTTAGAGGAGCGTTCTTAGTCTGGCCTTCCTCCTGCTCTTGATGTGGCGGGTTTGGATTGTTGCGTTCTGTCATGACCTCTTGAAAAGATTGCTGCTGCTTGTACTCACGAACTCTTCTCCTAAAAGAATGTTCAATCTCAGGATCAACAACAAAGAGTTTTTTTTCACCCAGTTGTTTCGCAAAGCTTCGAGTATGTGAGTGCATACAAGGATAAACTAGCTATTTCAGAAAAGATAAAAAAAATAAGAACGAGAGATGGAAAAGAATAAAATAAAATAACATAAAATAAAATAAAATAATAAAAATAATAAAATAAAAATAAATAAATAGATAAAAATAAATAGATACAAAAGACAGAAAGTAGAAAGAGAAAAAGAATAGATAAAAAATAATAATAACAATAGAGAAAGAAAAGTACAAAAAAAGTATCTAAAAACAAATTTAAAGTAACGCCGAATTCCCCGGCAACGGCGCCAAAATAGTTGTTTGCAATCTCACCGCAAGTGCACGGGTTGTAGATTATAGTATATAAATTATTAATTCACAGGAAATTCGGGACTATAAATTTTTCTTTTAAACACTTTTGTGTCAGATATAAAATAGAATAGAAAAGTGGGAAGAGAATATAGTAAATAAAATAGAAAAGAAATAGAAAAATGGGAAGAGAAAATTGAAAATTAGAACGAGTAGAGAATGAGAGTGCAAGTACCTAGGGTCTAGAATTTCACATGCGATTTTCATAACGGATCGTGGTATAATTACTTAATCCGGATATTATTTATTAAAGAAGAACAAACCCTAATTTATCCTTGCACCTTCTCTCGAAACCTACAAGGCGTACCCTAATTTTCTTAACCACCTATTCTCATGAAATTAAGTTAATTAGAATCCATTAATTTCCATGGTCTATTCATGGAATTCCTCAAGTTCATCATGCCTATTCTCATGGTCTTAGATTTTCAAGTTTAATATCTTGATTATTGTATATTAGATTTCTACCTCTCGATTCCATCACCTAATACATGGAATCATGCCAAAGTACGGGCCCATGTACTAATCAAGCATAAAAATCACAAAACATTAAATTAACAATAATATCCATCATAAATAAATTAAAAACCCACATCACGCTACATTGTACGTATGCTATATCCTAAACTCTAGATTTAGAGTTTAGCCAAGCCTGTTTAAGTCCAAAATAAAATTAAAATCAAAATCTATCTTAAACAAGATAATTAAAATTAAAAAGGGAAAAGATAGGAAGGCTTATTGGTATAAAGCTCCCGATGGTGTGTCGGCCGCTCCACGCAACTTGCCGGTCTAACTATTGCTCATTCTCTCCACCTTGCTCTCTCTCTCTAATGTTCTCCTTAAAAATCCAGCTCTAAAATTCCTACTGCCCGTCCAATTCTCCTCTTGGAATCTCCCTGCTTCTAGGCGTACCTACTACCCCCTTTTATATGTACAAGATTGACGCCTGAATTTGCGTTAAACTATGTGCAATGCGTAGCTTTTGCATCTACATGAATTACGTAATTTGAATTGCATGTGAAATTGCCTAGAAGTATAGCTTGCGTATGATAGTCAAATAGAATCCTTCAAGCGGTTGATTGCGTGGGATAGAATAATCACGCACGTGAAATTCTTATGGTGCGGCTGAGATTAAATTAGACAACTGACATGGGTGATTGAATTGGTGGAATTTTGCTCGACAAAAATCAAGTCGTTAATGTCGCATCGTCAATATTGGACGGCTGCTCATTTGCATGAGGATGGACGGCATGGATTGATCTAGGCCGTTTTGGATGTGGAATGGATGGCTGAAATGCTGAATTTCTGGACAATGATGAATGGCTTGAATTTCTAGCCACTAAAGTGGGTCCCACCAGAAATGTGGATGGCTGGATTTGCTTGTATTGTGTAGCTGAAATTTCTGGCCGTTAAAATGGATGGTTGTGAAATCCCGATTTTAGACACGTGTATGAAATCCTGGGGTTATAAACCCTGGGTAATATAATGATATTTATATGAAATATATATATTAATGATATTTTGCAATATATGGCATTGGAGGATTAAATAGCTAATTATGGAATGTTAATTCGGATGAATAGTAAACGTGGGATTAAGGAATATATTAAGTTAATCACTTTGGATTAACTTAATCATAAAAGACAAAAAAGGAAGCTTCCCACTAAAGGACAAAAGTGCTTTTTGGATTAAAATAATATTTTCGGATTTTTAGTGGATTTTTGAGAGAAAATGAAGAAAAATTCATATCTTAAAATCTGGAAGTCGGATTAAGATGAAATTTTGTATGGATAGCTAAAATATTATGCCGAATATGATGGATGGATTGGATTAAGCCAAATATCATGAAAAATGTGTTTCTTCGAGAGCAAGTAAGTGAAGCTTAACTTTTCCAAAGCAAGTCATTAATTCTACTTTTTACTTTTGAAAAAGTAGCTTAAGATATGATATTTTAATGAAATAAAAAAATACAAAAATCCCCAAAGTCCACCATGGGAAAACATGAGCTAGCATGGGGATTTGTGCCAAAAATTCAATGGTTGAGATGAGCTCAATCAAGGATAATCAACGGTTGAGATTAATCACGTCTTTTGATGAAAATCAAGCAATTAATAGATGGATCAGCTATGGAAACTTGTGGCCAGCAATTTTTCACCTAGGATAATTGGAAATTTCTTGGAAATGAGGAGGAAATGACCCGAGCAAAAATATTTGCAATTTGGCCCAATTTCAAGTGGATTTAATTGCAATTTCATGAAATTTGGAGCACTATAAATAGGGGGCCATGCCTTGAACGAATTCACATTCATCCCAAGCTCAAAAATCACTTGAGCAACTTCATTTCCTATCCCCCACATGTTCTAGCCAAGAGAGAAGAGAGAAAAAGAAGGTTAGAGAGAGAAAAGGCAAGTACGATGAGAGTTTTTCTACTTCAGGTAAGGAAATTCTTCCTAAATTTCTTTTGGATATTAAGTAAGGTAAAATTATGCTTAGATAATGCCTAAGCATGAGAAAATAAGTAAATTTATAATACTTAGTTAGAATTATGTCAAAACATCAAAAATTTGGAGCAAAGATGGAGCATTCGGGAAGATAGCATATGATATATGAAAATAATGCTCCAAATTTGATAAATGATGATTTGGGATGTATTATTATGATAAATATGATGTTGGAATGATGATATATTAATCTCATGATTTTTGGAATTAAGGATTATGCTTAAGTGAATTTATATTGATTTTTAGTATATGGAGAAAATATTTTTTTTCGCCAAGTAAATGATGATAAATTCAAAATGTATAAAATTTCCTATGATATACTAGGCATAAGCTATGTCATGGTATTTTTTATTTTTAGAAAAAATATCAATTTTTGGAACCCATGAACAGTGATCGTGAAAAGTGATGATGATATATTGATAGAATTTTTAAAGGATTTATGAATAAAAATCCATATAAATGAGTAATGACCAAGTATTTATAAAAGGATAACCTCTATAAAAATGACGTAATATGTGATCGTAAAGCATGCATGGAAAGCAAGCTAAGACATGGAATAGATGGATAAAATATCCAATTTTCTTGTATAGGAAAAGGAAAGGAAAGGATAAAGGAGTCAGGTTGAAGCAAAGCAAAGGTAAGCAAGCAAATTTTTTTAAAATGTTATTTTATTGCTTCATTGTAAGCAAGCAAACCCTTTTGAAAATATGTTTTATTCTCAAGTGTTTATGAAATGTGTTTAAGGGTGGCCATTCCTACAATGTTTTGAAATGATAAATGCTTATGAGTTTTTATGAAAAGTCATGCCGGCGTATTGATATCATGTGATGTTCATGGACATGTGCACATGTATGATGTATAATGAAGAGGCTTTAATGGAGGTAGAAAGCGGATCAAAGGGTCCTCCTTCACTATTGCCGAGTCGTATGGGCTGTGTGCCGACGGCGTCCTCCCCAGAGGTGGAGGTAAAGAAATGTTATGTGTGAATGAATGCATTGCATTTTCATACATAGATTGAAAAGAAAAGCATGGATTTAAAATTATATTTTTAAGGGATGGTATAAATAATTCTGTATATGAGAATGACAAGTCACCTGGTGTAAGAGGTATATAATGCCGGAAAAATCAAAAGTCATGCATGTAGAAACCATGTAGGCGTCAAGAGGAATAGAGGTTCCCCTTGATCAGGCCAAGTCGGAGACAGCCGGCGTATTGGACCATGCTATGTGAGATGTTCCCTGGGCTAGCGTACCCGCACACGAAGGTTTACGTCAGGAGTGGAAAGGAAGCATTTGCACATCCAATATTTATGAAAATATTTCTATTCCATTGATAGTTGATCACTTGCTAAGTGTCTCCTATTGAATGGAGAGAAATGCATTTATGAATGATTTACACGAATGGTTTATGAAAAGGTTTTCAAAAATGGTTTACGAAAAGGTTTCTATTCCATTGGTAGTTGATCACTTGGTAAGTGTCTTCTACCGAATGGAGAGGAATGCATTTAAAATGAAAAATACTTGCTCATTGAGTTTCGACTCATGTTTTGTTTTCTCAACCTCAGACTGATGTAGGGAAAGCAAAGAGGTGAAGGGCATGTGTTGCTAAAGGAAAAGAAGAATCTACAAAGGTTAGTAGATTTTTATATGAATAGATTCCCTAATGGAATATAATGAAAAAGGACATAGGTTGTATGAAATTGTGAAGTTATGAATAATATGAGAAGTTGATGATTAATGATGATATGGATAAGTTCATTATGAATGATGATGAGTATATGTTTATGTGATGAAAGAAATGAAAAAAAATTTGGACGAGTTCCAATTAAGAACCCGCCGTGTGATCAGGGCAACAATCCTGAGTCACGTTTACCAATCGACAAGATCCCGGAGTAAGGTCAAATGTGACGCCTCGGTTCGGGGTGGCACAATGGTCAAGATGATTTATTGGCCATTAATTTTCTGGACAGCTGGTGGGGTCCATTTTTGAATTGCTTGGACGGTGAAACTTGCTGGAAATTTCTGGTTTGAATTATCTTGAGCAATTGGACGTGATCTTATGGGTCCCACTTCTGTGTAATACAAACCTGTAAAAATATATATATTCCAATTATAAATCTATCAAATTGGTAACAAATGATTTATTTGACACCCAATCATTGCGATAGTTATTTTTTTAATATCAAACACATATGATTTTGTGGCAACAAATAAAAATGTAATTCCACGCCAAAAGATTACAAAAAATTGTTTAAATAACTTGAAATTAATATTTAATATCCAATTGTTGCAAAAACATATTTTAAATCAAATTTCACATTAAACCCAATTAATTACCCACCAAATTGGTATAAAATGCTACAAAATATATTATTAATTACCACTTATCAAAGAGTTCATGAGTACAAGCAGCAGTAATCTTTCCAAGACACCATGGCGGAACGCAACATTCCAAACTAGCCACATCAAGAGCAGCAGGAAGGCCAAGTTGAGAACAACACTCCTCCAAGAAAGGTAACTCTTAGTGATTGGAACCGCCCGAACCCTCAAGGATTTCGATCATGCATACTGGAACCAGAAATCGATGTAAGAAACTTTGAACTCAATCTCGGGCTTATCCGGATGGTTCAACAGGACCTGTTTGCAGGACTACCCTCTGAAAACCCAACCGTACACATCGCTAGGCTCCTATAGTTGTGCAACCCAATCAAGGCACAAAATATCCCACGCGAGGTAGTCCGCCTTTAGCTTTTCCCATTTTCTCTTCGTGACAGGGCAAGTGAGTGGTTCTATTCTATGTCACCTGACACCTTCAATACATGGGATGAGCTCTCTATTGCTTTTTCTGGAGAAATTCTTTCCACCCACCAAACCCAGGAAAATTAAGGACGAAATCAATCAGTTCGTTCAAAAAGATGGCGAAACTCTATACAATGCGTGGGAGAGAATGAAAGATCTACAGCGCAAATGTCCTCATCATGGCATCTCCCAGGGTGACATTATTAATAAAAAAATTCAATGGACTCGACGACCTAGCCAAAGTGCTGTCAATTCAGCCGTTGATGGCCAATTCATGCAACTTACTGACAAGGAGGCTCTCGAACTCCTTGATGACTTGGCTCTTTATGATTCTCAATACGGTGACATCTGAGGACCCTCTTGACGAGGTAATGTATATGATATCGAATCTATAAATTCTCTTCATGCTAAACTTGATCAATTTTTGCAGCAAAAGAAGCAAGAACCCACGGACCGAAATGCATCTTCTTCTCGACAAATTTCATGTGAGATCTGTAGAGCTTCACACTACACGTCTGAGTGTAGTTTTGCCATCCAGGATACCAAAAGCAAGCAGGCCCATGTATTCAATAACCAGTACAATACTCGCACTTATGGTAACCCTTACTCAAATACTTACAACCCTGGATGGAGGAACCACCCCAATTTCTTTTTGGCAAACCTGTCAAATATCCAAAACTATGCTCAAAACAATAACCACCTGGTTTCCTAATAAGACCACTGAACCCTCCCTCATACTAAACTCGGCCCGCACTACCTGCACCACCTCAAGTATAATCCTTTGATCTCTTGATTGGCAAACTACTTGAAGAAATGAGCCAAATGAAAACTCATATTAAACTGCTTGAAAACCAAATTGTCCAACATGCCACTACCTTATCTCATAGAGACCAGGGCAAACACCTAGCCAACTTGAAGTAAACCCTAGGGAACAAGTGCAGGCAGTTACCCTGCGGAGTGGAAAGCAGTTCGACCCACCTTAACCACCTCAAATTGATACTAAAAAGGAGACCGAGCAGGAACAGAAGCAAGAAGAGGAGCCCCGACCTAAGCCAGTGATGAAAAAGTCATACGTCCCGCCACCTCCTTACCAGCCTCCTCTTCCCTTCCCTCAAAGGCAAAGACAGGCAAAACTTCAAAAGCAATTTGAGAAATTTATTTCAACACCAAAGAATCTATCAATCAGCATGTCATTTGTTGACATCATCTCTCAAATGCCAACTTATGCAAAATTTTTAAAAGAGATGTCAACTTAAATTTGTATTTGAACATGTACTTATTGAAAATACTTAAATTTTTGTCCTAAATCACTTGACGAAACTAATATACCTAGGAACCAATTCTATTTTCTTTCAAAATCAGAGTAATCCTCTCTAATTTATCAAAGGTTTTTCTAATACCCACAATTGTCATTTAAGAAGGTAGTTTTTCCCATATACATAAAAAAATTTATTCTGATTGAAGAATTTTCAAAGTCAAAACTCCATTTAATCAATTCTTGAACATGATTAAGGCATTTTTTTCATGATGAGACTATCTTTGAAAGTATAACAGTTGTTTACCCCGTATTGAGCCTGGACTTAAATTTTTTCTAAACTTCAATTCCCACTTAGTTGAACCAACTTTGAAATTGAATTTTGAGCTGAAAAGTGAAACGGGAATAAGGTTTGATCTCTTGACTGTGCAAATAATGAAAATGACTTCCTAGATACCCTTAAACATGATGAAGGGAACTATCGTCAGACTTGGTTAGAAAAAAAATACTAAAGCAAGGGTAGGAACAGGATTGGAAAAAAAAATTGAAAGCACTAAGTGTGGGGGTAGAATTATTTCCTGTTGTAAAATAATGCTTGAGTTATTTGGAGACGTTACAATTTTTGAAAATTTTTGAAAATTTTTCTCTTGTGCCAAACCTAACCGTTGTCCTACTAAGTCCTTATGATCTTCTGAATTGGCTAATTGAGTTGGTAAAGGAAATTTAAATGCAAAAAAATTGATGAGATGTATATGAGGTAATTTGACTAATATTTTCTGCATTACAGCTGTTACTTGAATTGTTGAATGAGTATATTGAATAATCAAATAAATGGGGAAGATATTTGATAATTAGGAATTTATTGCGGGAGTTTTTGAACTCTTAATGATTGAAAGCAAAGTAGGTGACAAATTATACAGTATTAGTCATGTGAGAAGGAATTGTTGAATAAGATTTTCAAAGAGTGTCATGTTTCAAAAATTTTAGTTTAATACTCTTATTAGTGTTTGATGATATGCTAAACATTTATTTTCACTTTTTTCTGAGAGTTTTGAAATTTTGCAATATGTTCTTGAATTCCTTTGTAATTGCATGAGGACAAGCAAAAGTTCAAGTTTGGGGGTATTTGATAATTGAAAATTAATAATATATTTTGTGGGCATTATACCATTTAGTGGGTAATTAATTGAGTTTAATGTGAAGTTTGATTTAAAATATGGTTTTGCAATATTTAGGTATTAAATATTAATTTCAAGTTATTTAAATAATTTTTGTAATCTTTTAGTTTGAAATTACATTTTAATCGTTGCTATAAAATTAAATGGGCTCCAAATAATTTTTATAGTGATAACTCACTAATGATTTTTGATGAATTAATGATTTAAGTATTTTTTATGCAGGTTTGTAAGTTCAAGTGGGCCCCATAAGGTTTACAATTTCAGCAAGTGGGCCCGACATGAATCAGCGCTGTCCATCCATTTCAATCTCAAGCCATTGATCAAGCTGTCCACCGCCTTAGCTAAGCAAATCAGCCATCATACGTCCAAAGAAACCATGCAAAACAACAAATTCCAGCCGTCCATTAGTTATGCAACGTCCAGAAATTTCAAATCCTTGTAGAAATTCCAAGTTCCGCAATCATCCACCGTCCATCTATTGCAAGCAGCAACTGTACCATTAATCCTAGCCGTCCAACACATTCAGGAATTTGAATCCAGCAATTTCATGCAGATCACGTCAAGCAGCATCCTGCCATCCATTTAATCGGTGGCCAGAAGCAATTTCATACGGCCCAAAAAAATTAGCTGTCGTCCATTTCCAGCATCCATCATACCTTAAACCTAGGATATTTTACCCTACATAACATGCTTAAAACATGCAAGTCCATTTCCATAACATTTTTAACCCAAAACTAAGAAATTAGGTCAAAATCCATGCTTTGCATTTCATAACTTTAAAAATTCATCACTTAAGCATAAACCCTCATATATTTGACATAAATACATGATTCATAGCTTAATCACATCATCATATCAAAACAGCAACTTGTCTTGGAGATTTAGGGTTTAACAACTTGGATTTTCCACTTAATACACATGCTTAACTCCACTTTCATCAATCTTAACTTAGAAATTCATTTTTAAAACTTAATACTCATTCCATACTCATGCAAAGGCATGTTTAAACATCATTTTACAGATCCTTTAAGTATCCTTTTCATTTCCAAGTTTTGAGTTTAAGAACTCAAGTTAAACAATCTTAAAATCATCACATACTTACTTGGTTTTGAGCCAACTCAAACCCTAATCCTTTGAGATGATTTCTTCTTCAAATTTTCCTTCTTTTTCCCATGGTTTTCCTCCTCTTTTTTGCTGGAATTTTTGGATGTGAGCTGCTGGTTCCCCTTGGACGTTTTCAGCACTTAGAACTTTTCCTAAAATCCTCTTCATTTCAACGTGCAAGGGAGTATATATGTTGCTGGATTTTTTTCCATCTGTGGGGCCCACTTGGTGCTGCAATTCCACACCCCTTTAATGCACCCTTATCTACCATATGAGGTGGGTAATTCTCAGCCAAGTAAAATTGCATTTTACCATTTACAAAAATAAAAAATCTGCATCATCTTTGACCGTCCAATGCATCTCCATTTCACGTCCAGCTTTGCATTCATTTTTACATTTTTATTTTATGAAAAAACGTGAGTAATTTATACCTCTAATTACCTTTAATTCATGTATTAATTTTATGCAAATAAATTTAACAAATATTGCAGCAACTTAACACCAAAAATCACATTTTTCTCCACCATAAGCTGTCCACATTTTCAGCAGTATATACCTACCTTTTTCCATTTTTTAATTGCTGCGAATCTCCATTATTGTATGCACATATCATGTACTTACATCCCTGCAACATTTAGGCATTTTTAAGAAATTTAAAAAATAAAAAATTGGCCACCTAGCAGCCCTTGGACGTCCCGCATGGCCACCTTGGCTACCTCCACCTTGCTTCATCATTCCATGCATTGATTGAATGGATAATTCCCATATTTATGCTTTTTGAATAATTACATAAAATATCCAAATAATGGCCTGAAATTTGCCACCTCAAATTCCCTTTCCATCAAGCATTTATGTATGGTACTCTAGCATTAATGTCATGGTACTTTTGTGGAGCATAGGTCAAACTTGCTCACCTTTTTCAATGCAGGAATTTTCCCAATATTCCATGCTTAATCCAAGACATCCAAAATAAATATCTCACCATTCCATTCAACCGTTTCAAATTTCAACTCAATCCGAGTTTTCTAGCTCCCGATATAGTCGTTTAAAGTTAACGGTTGAAATGAACATATACTTAAAAATTCATAATTCTCATTTTATCAAGGATTTTCATAATACATTAATTCCATAATACCAAGCCCATCATTAACAATTTTCATTTCAAATTTCACTTGAATCCGCCTTATAGGCGTTGAGTTATGAATTTTCCAATATTTTCCCTCACACTTGTCAATTTCCATAATATCTCCCATAATTCATTTTAAATAATGGAAAATGATTTTTCATGATATATTTATATATTTAAATCACAAATAATTCATTCTAAACTCATTGTCTCATTTTAGCTCAAAATGCTTAATCACATCATTAATGCTAACCCATTACCTTAATTGTCATAATTAGCAAAAATCATATATTGCCTTCATAATTCCATAATCCACAAATAATCATCATATACATGTTCAATACATACATATGGATCCTACATGGGTTAGGTTTTCACAGGATTAAACCAATGACTAGATAAATGAAATGCGCGACTAAGTTGATGGTCCTAACGAGTGTCTATGATTGAAAGAATAGCTTCACGATTGATCGCATTTTTGTTAAATGTCTTAACTATTGCAGATTTAACTCTTTTGTTAGTTTCATAGATGTATCTCATTGCAAGTCTCTCATCACTATCCACCATTCTTAAAACACAAATAAGAGGCTCAAATGCCTATACAATCATGAAGCAATTATTCCAAAATGATGAACAAAAAATTAAATTTGTCACAGCCATTCCTTTCTTATCTTTTTTCCATCTGCTCTCAATCCATTGTTTGCTTGTAACCATAGCTCGTACTTGATCTTTGCAATGACATAGACTTTGAAGGGTAAGAAAATGAGTTGCAAACGTAGTAATTGCAAAACAAACAATCTCTTTCCCTTTGGTAAACTTTTTGATCAATAACAAAACAAAACTGTGATTATATATGAAACAACTAATAGAATGAGCTTTGTCGATCACATCTTTGATATCATTCATCTTCCCAATATCTTCCAACATTAAATCAATACAATGTACAGCACATGGCATCCATACAATATGTGGAAACCTCAAGTTTAAAATTTGACCAGTAAGCTTGTAATTGGAAGCATTATCTGTACAATTTGAACTGCATGTTTATCTCCAACTTCCTCCACAACTTCAGATAGTAAATTAGCAAGCACTTATATAAATATTATGTTTTAGGTTGGTCATCCCTTACTAATTCTTAAACTTGTATTTTTCTGAAATATTTTCTTTTTTAATTTATGAAATGATATATTTTAACATTCACATGTTTGAATTTAAGGTAACTCTAATATTTCAATAATTTTTTTATACTCATAAAATTAGCTTAAGAGGCCATTAATACCCACGTTATTATGGTCGTCGTAAATGAGTTATTAACCCATTTGTAAAATGACTGATATGCGCAAGCTAATATTGTGATACGCTAATTCCTTCCCTAATTTATAATTTACGAGAATTAGTGTAAATGAAGAAAAAAGAGTACATTTAAAAATATGTGATAATTTGAATTTAATGATATATTATATGATAACTTTTGAGTGTGACATTACCGAGATAAATTTAATAAAGGTAAACTGATTTTATTCAGTTTTGTAAATCATCGAAGTGAGCGACTTGGGATTTCCACTGATCAAATGAATACCAGAAATAGCTTTAGTATGTAGATATAAGAATTTGAAGGATAAGATTTATGATCGGTTCGTGGGTTGATAATATGTGGCAGTGAGTTGTCTAGCCAACAACCACTTAATGTCTATATCTCAGCCTAGTAGCAAATTTTAATCGGGGAAAAAAAGAAGTCTAGTTGCCTAAATGGAGATGAAAGCTTATCTAGATGTAGTCCAAACCCTCTAAAAGCAACTCTCTACATAAAATGAAAAAAATAGCTTCAAATACACTACAGTGAAATGATAGGATACAAATGAAGAAGTAAAAATCACCAAAATATAAAAAAGAAATAAGAAAAGATTACAATAGTTGTTACAATAATCAAGGATGTGTTAACAGGTAACTTTTCAAATTATTACTATAACCTTCTTTTTATAGTATTAAAAGATTTATAAGTTATGAATAATAAAATTGGGTGAAACATGCAATTATGGAATGAAAAGTAGAAATAGTATAGCAGAATGTTTCTACTATAGTTGTTTGTATTTATAAGGATTTTTGCAAATATGCCTATGAAGTTTGACTAATATTGCATTTATGTTCTTAAGTTTGCCAAAATTGCAAATATGCTCACAAAGTTTGCATAAATTTGCAAATGTGTTCATTCCATTATGATGTCATTATTTTTATAAAATGACGATAATGTCGTTTAAGAAAGTATTACACTTGCAATTTTTGCAAATATTTGCTAATATTGTAAGTATATTTGTAAAATAATCTAAAATAATAATATAGGTAAGTACATATAAAATAATGAAATAGCAAATATATCTATAATAATTGAAAATATTACAAGTGTATTACTTGGTTTAAAGGACATTGTGGTCATTTTATAAAAAATCTAACGGTGTCATAACGGAATGGACATACTTCCAAATTTATGGAAACCTTATGGGCATATCTGCAATTTCGGCAAGCTTAGGGACATGGATGCAATATTGATCAAACTTTGCAGGCATATTTTTTAGTGCCCCACTTAACAAATTGAAGACTTAATCAGCAGTCACATGTGGACTACAGGATTGAAGATAATGGGAAAAACATGCATAATGTAATAACGTAAATCATAATTTGATATAAAATCTATCAAAGGTCACACTAGCCCCGATGTCTCTTCAAATTCCAAGTAACATCTAGATGATGATGTTTGTAAAATATATTGCATGATACGTCCTTACTACATCTCTCTTAAAGGTCAAAAAAATAACTCTTGACCTAGATTTATTAAGTCTTAGCTTGAACCGGTGCACCAATCTCACGTTGGTCTCCATCGGCATGCCTGTCATCTAAAAATGATAAAGATAGGATGAGTTCAGGTGAACTCAGTAAGTAGTACCATAAACGTAAATTGAATAAAATTAGCGTTAAATAATATGAATATTTTTTCATAAGTCATAAATCACGATCAAATCAGTGTCATATATATGCTTAGGATCAAGCATCAAAATAATACAACCTTCACACGATTTCCACATCTATACAATAGGTACAACAAGGGGAGGTCGATATCTTGCCCCATATTACATCAATGCTAAGCACGAGTTAATTAAATGTGGAAAACACCTCATCAAGCCAGCAGACATGAAAGTGTAATGGATATCATACCCTCTCCACACATCCATGGCTGCCATGAACTTACACTTGTGGCTTAATCCAGACACTCATGTCCACGCATCGGTCTCTACATACTAATCCCATATTGAGTGTTACCTATAAATAATTGGACACTTCACAGCTCCAAATATAACATTTTAATGGCTAGTCACGTATCCATGGCCCCGGTCACAATATAACAAGATCACATTACCAAAATAGCTCGATCGTTAGGTCATGGCCCGCACCCATTAAAAGCTAAATCATACCCTCTATCCTCATTCGATGGCACATCATCGATCATCATCTACAATTATAAGCAATACTTCTCGATTAACCTCTATAGTCATGGATCATGATTATGCAAGCATATAATGCATCACATGCATATATCTAAAACTACATTGTTAACATACTCAATTCATAATTTAAGTTCCAAATTCAGCATTACACTAAATCATCTTTTTAACAAAATTTAATCATTTTAATAAAATATAAATCATCAACCTCCAAAATATGCATGCTTGAGAAATACATCAAACATTTAAATTTGTTTAAAGCAGAGTACTACTTTCCTCTTTTGCCTTCAAATTCCTATTCTCCTACCCCTCTATGTGCAAATCTAAATCAAAGCACATAACTCTAGTTAAAATAAATTCCTAACTATCAACCTTGCTTTTCTAATTAACATTGCATGACAACTCAATTTCATAATTCCAACTACTCGAGATTGCTACATTCTTAGACCAATTTCCAAAGTGGTAATATCTTTGCTTATATTATTTTATTTATTGTTATTATTTATTATCATCATTATTGTTATTATTATTTTGTTATTCATAGTTCAATCAAGTCTTTCGTTTGCAAACTCCTAAAATATAAAATACATAAATTTCCAAAATTCCATAATTTAACAAAATAATAATTTAATATTAACTAGTAAATTAATGACTTAATTTAATTGTACAAATACTTTTAGTACTATTTTAGAATATGATTTAATTGCCTAAATAGTAGTTAATATTATTATCGTAATAACTAATAAATTATTGATAAACTAAGAACAAAATTTTTTAGATTCCAAAGCATTAAAACAGAACCCATTGAGTCTAAAAAGTTTTATATATCTATATGAGTTATGCATAAATCTAAACCACCTTGCACTCAGACCCTCAACCTATGATATATACATACAATTATTCACACTCCCATGCATGGCTTGAACGTCCATGCACGGGCATAATAATGTTTTTTTTTCTAGATAATATTTATCATCTAGAATTTAGATATAATGGACATTTAATATCTAAAATTCGCAAAGTATACATGTTTTATAATAAAGTAAAATCAACTATTTAAACTATTTTACTAATTATACATTTGTTCATTAATACAAGCATAATATCCTACTTGCACGGCACATTCCAGTATTGCGATTAAATACGTCCACCTCTATTATCATACAATAAAATATTATAGAATATTTCGCTTAAAGTGACTCAACACCTGGACATCATGTATAGTTACAGTATATCAAATAAAAGCAACCTATTAAATATCATAACTTTATGTATTACAAAATCATAACAACTAACCCATGGCCTTTTATGATAGTATTATATTACAATATCTTTTATCAATCACTAATGAAAATATAATAATCCGTATTTTCTATTTGGTCCTCCATATCTTTTATTAGAAACACCCTTCTATAAAAATTATATACTTCATCAACCATAGCTACTAAGTGATATGCATCCCATTAAGTCATATCAGTCTCATTTAATCGCCCATCTTATGCAAAGCTCAATCAATTAAATTTAAAATTTAAAATTTCCGATCAAGTAATCCACACATACCCGTTTGTTTACGTGAGAAGGAAAATAAAACCCAAGGATTCCTCAATCCTCTCCACACTACAACCTCTATTGATTGAGAATCCAATTGTCCAACCAATTTTTAAAATGAGAACCAAATACTGGCGTCCATCCTATTTTATATACTCACACGTCCAAGTTTCAACCGAATCTTCTTTCCATTATCTATCACTCACCACTAAAAGAATTCTAATAAAAGAAAGAGTCCTTAATAATATCAAGTAATGCATCTTTTAATAGCCTATGTCTTCCTATCCATCAAGTAACATTCCTACCAATATTTAATAGCAATTCATGTACTGAAATCAATTGAAACCAACACCATTTAATTGTACGGAGAGCAATGTCCTCATATATATGTATAGATATCATTTATGCATGTAATCATAAAACTAAAATCATTCCACTTGATTCATGATTATTAGCTTTACACATCTAAATTATTATTATTATTTGTTAGTCCTGAATTTGTGACGAAAACTAAGATGGGAGGGGTGAATTAGGTTCTTTTAAAATTTTTTTAGTATATATAGCTTATCCCCTTGTAAATTAAGTCCCCTTCAATAAAGACGCAGAGAATAAAAATATAAGCAAAGCAATAATGTCAAACACACAAGATTATAGTGGTTCGGGATAACCTTCCCTACTCCACTCCTTCAAGAGCACACTTTTGTGCCTTGGGTTCCACTAAATTAGTAGTATTACAATTAGCTCTTGCTCTCTTCTAGATTCTATCTCTAGGGGGCCTTTACAAATATTGCACAAGTAGGTGGTGAGTTACACTCCAACCACACACTACTTGTCTTTACTTAACCTTGGACTCTAACATCAAGCCAAGTAAAATCACACAAGTACGAGTAAAAGAGAGAATCTACACTTTACAGGTGGTGTAGAGAAAATTTCAGCATAAGGAAGAACTTGTAGAATGGTTTGAATGAGGTAGCTTCAGCACTTGTAATGAATGACACAGTTCTTCTTATAGAGCACTTGAATGATCACTTGAATGCTTATAAGTTGGAAGGTGGAGGCTCAATCAATACTCTAGCTAACCCTCTCCACGTCATTTCGACTATTACAATTCAAGTCGCACTCGAAATTGACTTCGGGTGCGACTTCACCTAAGTCGCAAGTTGAAGTCAAACTTGGGTTGCAACTTCGGTCTTTAGCACTTTCTTCTCAGGGGTTTCCTCCATGTTTTTAGCTTTAAGTTACATTCTAGGGTCGACTTGTTCTGAGACTTAATCTCGACTTGGGTTTCGACTTCACAGTTTAACATGCTTGTTGAAACTTCAAGACTTCATAATTTGAGTGTCATGACATATGTGCCCTTTGTTTCTTCATAATATTGCTTCATTTATCTCAAATTACTTTATACTTTGCAAATGGACCTTTGTTCATGTTTGCTATGTACTTGGTCATCATCCTTTTGAAATTTCATCAATAAACTTTTGGCTTTGGTCTTAGATCATAGCAGGGTATTAGTTGCTTGAACCTTTCTTATTTATCTTGAACTTGAATTTTCTTGTTTTGAACTTCCTTGTGCTCAAGTCGAATGTTGGGGTCAACTTGAGGTGTAACTTATCTCAAGTCACTTAACTGAGTCGATTTCATCTGGGACTTCACCCAAGTCTCATATCGGAGTCGACTTGGGTTGCAACTTGACTTCATCTGATTCTATATCAGAGCCCTGAAGTTCATCCAAGTCCTTGCGGATTTGACTTGGGTTGCGACTTGACCTAAGTCACATGTGAAGTCGACTTCGAGTGTGACTTCGCCTGCTCATGCATCCATAATTTCAACGCTATCAAAAAATGGTCTATTGAAGTTGATACTAGAGTCGACTTGGGTATCAACTTGACCTAAGTTGATGTCTGGGTCCACTTGGCTTTGCGACTTGACCTATCATGCTTTGAATTTGAAAATTCCTAACTTGAAACAACTTCGCACTCTTGTTAGTATCTTAAAATTCTCAAATTTGAGTTGTTAATCATTAAAATATGGATTGTGCTTGATTTGCTATTTAATTCACAACATTATTATTATTATTTTCTTTAATAATTAATTCTATAAGTGTTTAAATTTGGCTGCCTTATTTAATTACTTTTTTTTGCTCCACTTAAAAATTACACGACCGGCCATACCAGATTCACATGGCCCATCCATGTATTTTTACCAATGCATTTAATAATTATATTGAGATATAGAAATTTAATCATATTTATGAAATTAGATTCCTAGTCCCATTGTATATACTAATCAACTAGATATATTTATCTAAATTACACCTTCTTATTTTATTTAAATATTCCATTTATAGAACCCACATGATACATCAAAATTTTCATCTCAGATAATACATTTATAAATATCAAGTTAAGTTCACTCCAAATAGAATTACTACTTTTCTTTCATAACTAAACTCACCCATATGTATTTATTACTTCCAACCTATTCTCCTTCCCAATTATCTTCTACTAGTCTAATATAATTAAAAATTCACTAATATACAATAGATCCACATTTTTCAATCAAAAATTTCTCTTTTACCTACATTATAAAATTCTTTCATGTATTTAAAATCAACCCTTACTAACTTGAAAATGTAAAGACATTTAAATTTACATAATTATTATATTTTGATTCACTTATTTGCATTACATGAATTTATAAAATCATCCAAATTTTAGGACTTACATATTTGCAAAAATCTTGTATTTATAATACATAAAGGATAATTTAATCAACGATAATTAAAGGAAAGGTTGGTCATAAGATCGTGAGAAAAGTAAGATTTAAGTATAATAGGAATGACCAACTAGGTCGTAGTCTCATTGGTCGTGAACGCGACCAATGATGCTGTAGATGTGAGTTTAACCTTTCATGAAGTTGAAATTGTAGTGGGAGCTTATTGTCTCCTATTTAGAAAGTAGGAGTTTGTTGTCTCACCATAAATAGGTGAGAGCTTATTATCTCTCTTATAGATTATTGTGCTTTATTGTAATATAAATTAAATGTAATATTATACACTAAATCAAAAGAAATATGTTAGGAATGCAATAATAAGGGAGGTTATGGTTAATCCCTAGCAAATTAATGGAATGAATTAGATATTTAATAATTATATAATAAAGGTACTAAAATTAGCATATACTTCTCTAAATAATGAAAACAATTCACATAACTGAAATTAATAATATATAAATAAGATAAATAAATCAAAATAAGATGGAATTAATAATGGTAATAAAAAAATTTATCATGTAAGTTGGAATTTCAAATGTGTTGTGCTGGGTTAATTCTCCTTCGTATATGCAATAGATTTTATAAAGATCTTTACTAATTATATGAATAGAAGAGTGGAAACAAAGAGTGAAAAGATGACTAGTTGCTTAATTACAATTTGAAATATTAAAACTGATTTCTACAATTATAAAAAAAAATTATTTCTCAATAAAAACTTAAAATACTATAGCATAGATCAATAAAGTTAAACCTGTGGTGGATAAATATTAAGGTTATATATGGAATTTTCATGGACCTATTTAACTGATAAGATATTAGAAGAATTTTAGTATCAAGTGTATATTAAAAGAATAATACTAATAGATAAAAAAGAGTTGAACTTATTAGATATATGTTTTAAGACTATTTTCATAAATAAAGTATAGTAAGGGTATGTTTGGAAAATAATAAAACTTTTAATAAAAAAAATTTGGTGTATAAACTTTAGAAATGAGAGAAAAATTTGATATGACAGAGGTAATGATGAAGAGTAAATACGATAAAATTAAAACAGATATGTTAGATATATAGGTAATTGTGTAGAAATGATCGAAAAGTAGGATAATTGTATAAAAAAAGTGAACAAATATTTAAAAATAAAGTAGTTGTGAATAATGAAAAGTTTTAATTTAAAAAGTTTTTTTTGTCAACAAACACTCCTTAAATAAGTAAAACTAACCTAAATAACTTGGCCTAGTTTCAAAAAAACTCTAAATATCATTAAACAAATAAATAAAGTTATTTTTAAAAATATAATAATAATAATAATAATAATAACTAACATGAAGAGGTGTGAAAGTTGAACACATAAAGTAACGATCTTGACATATTTAAAAAATACATATATTTCCAACCAAGAGTCATGAGCTCAAACAACCCTGCATCTCAATTTTAATATTTTTTATTACTAGTTTCTAATTAACATTAGAATATTTAGAGAGAGGGTTTTTAAAAATATTATTTAATTTAAATAAATTATTCTTACAAATTTATTATAAGATTTTAATATAAAATATTATTTATTTTTTAAAAAGAAATTCCTATAATAATTTTTTTAAGAAGCATAAGATATTATAAGAAATCATGAAAATAAAATTAAAAAGGTACCCTAGAAAAAGGAATAGTTGGCTTATATATTTTAATCATTAAAATTAATTTAAACTAGGTCTCTGATATTAATAAAATTAATAAAATAAAATTTAAGAAAAGTAAGATAAATGCAATAAAATCAAATTCAAGAATAAGATTTGAACACAAGTCATCTATGTCAACCCTTTGAGATAAGATGATAGGTATGCAATGTTACACTACAAAAAAGTTTATAGGGGTTGATAATTTGTAATGAATAAGGTGCATGGATAAGATGAGAGGTCATACCAATTGATTCCTTTCTACTATATGACACTTAAGAGGATGAATCTCAGCATGATATTGAGTATCTTATCAATCTCAACAACGTATTTGGATTAATTTTTTTTTCTTTAAGAGCGTTCTAAATTGCTTTCTATCAAAGTTGCAGACCTTTATTGATTTGGATGACACTCGTTTCAAGACAAAGTCTGATGGGGTGTTGTTTTCAATAGTAATTTTGGTTGAAAATCATGGTATCATATCAATGGGGTTAGCAGCGTCAAGGCAAAATGTATGAGTAGTTAACAATAATAGTTAATAATGGTTCTGAGAGTTAACCTTTTACAACTAGGGGTGCGACTCGGGTCGGTTCTAACCGTACCTTCTTCGCAAAAGGCCTATCCTATCCTACTCGGTTGTTGGCTCAATTCTTAGTGTACCCTACCTTACCAATCACCCATAGGTTTTGTTTTGTTTCCAAATTGATTCCTTTAATACTTAAATGCAATATTTTAAAAAAAATATTTCTATGTTATTTTAAATAATATAAAACAATACTCATTTATATTTTAAAATTATAGGTATATATATTAATGTTTACATTAATTTATGAAAATATAAAGTATAAACTATCACTACCCAATCATTAAAATTATTAATTATTATAACCACAATTCACAAGCTTATTTATAAAAAGATTTTTGAAAGTCAATAACATATATATATAACCAAACTGGTTTATTACTTCATAAATTACAACTCTACAGGGCACAAGATTCACTTAAATTCGAATTTGTTAAAATGGATGTGCACACAAGACGTCGCAGATAAAACACAAGATATACTATATAATATATATTATATACATATATAATTATATACCTAACTAATTATCTCTGTGAGTACCATGCAAGTCAATTCTAGGCACCCAATGAATCTACCCTATTCATACAATATGTGAGGGAGCAGATGATAATTTGTACCTTACCTATTCTCAAAAGTAATATTTACCCATATTATGGTCAGATCGATGGGTACCATGGATACCCTGGGCCTTTCATCTTTTGTTTAAATCATTAAAAGAAACGTTCAAAAGTTGTGCAGTGCATATTTTCTAACCTTTATCATAGCTATTGTGCATGTCTTATTAATAATTATTATTTTTTATGGATAATATTGTTAATAACTTAAAGTTGAAACTATTTGGAAAAGGGCCCCAACATGGAGTCATGTAGGGATCTAGTGAGATGTACACATGCAAAGTTTGAGGAGAAGATTAATGCAATTAAAGTTATATCAGAAGATGCTAGGAATTAAGTTTTGGAAATTCATAGAAAACATTAATGCAAGGCTTAGTTTTCAAAAGATATATCATCTAACCACACCAACAAAAACATAGTTGAATCTTATAACCGTAAAACCATAATTTCTTGCAATTGTGGATTATTTGTAATGGAAATTTTCCAAGAGAGAAAAGAGAAAGTAGTGCATTAAAGACACAAGGTCATGCCTTGTGTGATGAAGATTATAAGTGATTTATTATCTAAAATAAGAAATGCAGTTATGCCACAAACCGTAAAGTTTCGGTTTGAAGTCACCTAAAGGTAAATTCAAAGTACAATTCACATTAATAAGAAGAAATGCTCTTGCATTTATGTATTGATATTTATCATGTGGCTATTAAGGGTAGACTTTAAAGATTTTCGTTTCCCTTACTTGACAATTGCTATATATAAAGTTGTATATGAACTAATCTTACATAACATGCTTGATGCATCAGGACATGACCAAGTTAGCAGCCCATTATCCACCCTACCCATGAATATTATAAGAGTTCTAGGTCTTCCAAAGCAAAGAAAAGTAAATGTGTGAGAGAACCGATAAGAAACACTGAAAGAGGCATAAAGATGGTCCAATCGTGTGGGCAACTTGAGCATAGTAAGCAAATATATAAGAGTGAATTAGTTTCCCTTATTTTTAATCCAAGCAGAATGTAAGGAAGGAGCAGAGGAAGCATGATGTAAGAAAGAAGTTCAAATCACTTGTGTATAGGTAGATATCTTGGATTAATGTCATTATATAGTTCTTATTTATGCAAGTTCAATAATGCAAGCAAAACTTGCAGATCAAAGTCGTGCACTTTCAGACAAAATTTTAAAATTACTAATTTTTCAACTAACCAAGCATTGATTCAAGAAACCCATCAAATTATCATAAGATATTTTGAGACCTATATAAAGACCATGCATCTAACTAGAACAACATGTGCAATCTACAGCTATAATTATATCAACTTTTGAATTTAAAAGTTGAATGTCTATCATCTCTCAATTTTGACATTGTCGATTAGTTTTTTGAGTGTTTTAGTGGAGCGAGAGTTACCCACTCAATTACAATAATAGTGAAATTTGGAAGTAATTTCTTTTATGATGTATTAATTATGAAGGCCTGATAAAGCCTTCTATTTTCTCTTAGTTTGCTTACAGATTAAAAAAAGACATGAAGGAGCATTCATTAATAATACACTCTTGATGACTTCTGTAGATTTCTATAAAATACAAACTAGTTATTTAGATCCAAACCATGAATTGGATGTTTCTCTTATGAATGAAAATATAAATTGAATATGTTTTGACGAGGAGCATAACCTTGAGTGACAATAAGAGTACTAATGACTATTAAAATCATTATTATCATATTTTATATCAAAATTAGGTTATCGTATTGAGTTAATAGAAGGAAAACAATCTATCAACAATTTAATATATTGACATTATATATGAAAAATAACAAGTCCAAAAATAAATCATATAGAAAATAAGCCAAAAGGAATAATAAAATTATATTTTTAGATTGTGCACATAAAATCTAAGAGGATTCAAGATAATAGATGGAAGCAATCTGACATTTCAAGCTGACAAAAGCAAAATCAATTTATGCAACTTTAATAGAAGAAGAACAAAATGAGATAAATGAGTCATGATTTAATTGATATGAAAAATGACTTTTTCAAGTTAATTTAAGAGATTTCTAAGTTCGAGACTTATTTATCCCATCTACTATTAAAGTACAAATCAAGTAATCAAGTTAAAGCAAGCTAATAGAAGGATGATATAAAGAAACCTACTGCCAGTAACACCTAGCAACAGCTGTCTCTGATAGGTAATAGAGTAATGACTCAAAATGCATTAAAGCATTTCTAGCCATTCACCTACTGCTAAGGTAGCTTATTATTGACCAAATAACTATGAAAATCAAAATTTAGGGTAAAAATCGAGTTAGTTGAAACATTCATTAAGCCTTAAACTACACATTCAACAAATTCTAAATAATCTTTAGACAAAGTCATTGCTCTAGTCCACCAAAAGAGTTCCAAATCTTCACTCTCTTCTTTTCATTTTCTTATTGGAGTTATTACACTCTTTAGAGATTAACTCATATTTTTGTATTTACGTTTACTAATTTATTTGCTTACTTCAAGAGCATCTTTATTTAAGGATCTCAAATCAATATTAAGCATACCTACCACATCAACAACCCATAAAAAAATATATAACATAATTCTTAAAGTACAATTACTACTTTAACAACTCAAAAATTAAATAACTTATTTTTTAATGTTAGAATCCAAATTTTTACGTCTAGGGCTTAGCTAAAGCAGAGTCGGGGCTCCAAATATCATGATTAGAAATTGTTTCCAACATATGGTGTTAGAGGCTAAGTCTAAGCCTAGTCCAAGCTCCATCAAACTGAGTTAAGGACCCATGCTATCTGGATGGAAAGGGTAAAAAGAGAGTAAATAGAAATAAGAATTTATGTAAAAAAATGATCCATGAATTCTTGATCACCTAAAAATCATGGGACCTATGGTGACTAAAAATCCACTATTTAGAGTTTCGAGGTTAGAAGGACTGAAATATAGAGTCAAGGTAATTTTTCTTATTGTGTACTCCTCTTTCCACTAAGAGGATTCCCCTGATAAGGACTCTCAATAAAACCTCCTAGTAGAGAAAGCATATGGGTTTAAGTCATCTTCACAGACAGTAAATTCATACGAGAACATTGGCTCTTACTCCAACCTAGTATGGGAGAATTTCGCATCTTGTATCAAGTTTAAATTTTTATCTTCAACTCGAACCTCCCAATCATGCAATCCCAAAAACTCTTCTAACTTCCCCAGTGTAGAAGTTGAACTTGGACACTAAGTAGGAGCTTGGATGGTCTAACCAACCTTGCTCTAGTTAAGAACCTAGATGGTCCAACCAACCTCTTTCATCTAAAAGTTTGGTGGTGCTTTTATACATTACTAAGTTGATTGTGGCACATACTTGGTACCAGAAAAAGATCTATAATTATCTCATTAAATCTTTTTTAAGTCGACATGTTTGCTTTTGACTTTTCAAGAGTAGAACAAGGCCTATCTCAAATGGATTATGATAACTTAAGTTAACTTTGCCTTCTTAGGATGTCAAGGTTGCCATTAATACTAGGTGATGTTGCCTCACTTTAAGACTACATTGTTAATGGCCTTTCTTATGGAGAAGTAAACTAATGTTAAAGTGATTTCTCAATCTTGCTTTCTTGAGGAGGGTCCGCTCTCCAACTCCAAGTGCACAGGCATCAGGAGAGGCCAAGCTTAGGCCCTTAACCTTCAAAACTTCACCACTCCTTGTGGCATTATTAGCAGCTTCTTTAAGATGAGGGGTTGGTCATTTACCCTACTCTTATACTTTGAATTCTAAATAGGGTCATCCATTCATGGACCAAGGGGAATGTATCTATTCAGACTTCCCAATCTCCAGCTCCTTTGATAGCATGTGATTTCGTCAAGTTAATCCCATATGATAACACACTTTTTTGCAATTAATACTCTGACGGGCTTTGAGTTGCGTTTTGACTAATTTTTGTTCTCTTATTGCTATGCATGGGTCAAATCTATGAGAGTCTTCATTATCATGGCTTTTCTTGCTTCGAAATATAGTGGCGTTCTTCTTAGTAAGCTTCTAGAAGAGTAGTTGTTTGGGTGGAATGACCAATCAATGGTAATTGATCATTCATGATCAGAAACACTAGGTTGCTTTATGAATAGATTCGAAGGGTAATTGTCCTTCTACACGCGCAATTAAATTTCAATTTCGTGGATTAAGGGAGGTGGCAACACTTACAGTAGTCGGTTGGTCCTTTAGGACATCTCGTAGTTGTGGAGGGGCTCATTGATCTAGTGGCCCTAGTTCGGCATCTACTTCTGCAATGATCCTTTTGCTTGGGACCTTAGTCTTATTATTTCCATTATGTTTGAGCTTCCCTCCAGGGATGCAATGGTGGCAAAAGCATCTATTTTCCACAATTTTTCATTTAGTTGTCCCTTTTTCCAGAAGATCTAGTTTTTTTTTCTAGATTTTGTCTTTTTTGCCACTTGTAATGTGAAAAGGATCAGACCTTAATGTCCTTCTTATTTGAGTAGTTGTATTATGTTCTTCTCTATAATGAAATCGATATCTTCTTTTTCTTAATATCTTTTTCTCGTTCTTATTGAGGTCATCTAGCGACTTTTGTATGTTAAGCTATCCGCAACCTCTGAGTAGTTGGGAATGTGGCCTTGTTGTCGACTTGTTTATATACCCTATGAGGGAAAATGGTTAAGTTGTGTCCAGCCCTTATTGAGGGGCAAGTGTATTCTGTAATGTGAGTGTTTCATGGTCAGAGCAATTTGAACCTTGTTGACATTATTAGGAGCAATACATTATGTACTTAGTTTTACAACTCCGGTAGGGAAGGCAGGAGAATAGCTTAAACGTCACCCCTTATATATTGTTTCCTTTTCATCATAGTGGGGTCCCTATGTAGTTTTTAAGACTTAGCATAAAGTATTTTTTTATTTAAGCTTGCACGTTTCTTGCCTAGGCTTTATTTGGAACTCACTTGGGGTCAGTTAATGTTATTATTACTTGATTAAGTGGCTTGGTTCATCAAGTTCTTGGAGTCCATGGCCTACACCATTTGTCATTTAGGATTTTTGTGAGATAGCGATCTTTTGGCCTTTTTTGTCAATTGTGATTGTGCCTTGTAGCCTTGAAAGGAATGATCAATCATGGATACTCTATGAAGACAATAAATGATTTGGATCAACCAAGATTACCAAGTGGACCCTATAAGAACTAGTAAACGAACAGTGATAAAGTACTTAACACGACTAACTATGGTTAGCTACGTTACCTATTTATCCTTCTAAATAGGGTGTAGCCACCCATTCTAGCATAGTTTTCGAGGCTTCCTTCTAGCCTTTCTTCACCACTTTGCCCTTTCTACTCACATCCCTTAACTTTGAGATCTAAATCCTAGTTCCCTTATCTTCTTCCCTTCAAAGGTATATAAAAGAGACTTAGCCCTTATGGATCTTTATGGCTTGGATGATCTGAAGTAAGGGACTAGGTTCTTTCCCTTTTTTGATTTTCTGAAGTTGTTATGTTGCCAATTTCTTGTCATCACATTATCCATATCTGATTGTTATTCTACCAAATTTAAGCCTTGATGTTGCCTGATTTGAGTCTCGACTTGGGATGATTGTAGTCATGATGTTATTCAACCTAAACTATTATGTTGCCTGACTCAAGTCTCACTTTTTTTACTCCTAGTAGTCACGCTATCTAAGTCAAGTTGTTATGCAATAGACTTGAGCTGTCATGTTGATCAACATGAGTCTCAACCTCAAATGACTTTAATCTTTTTTTCATGCTGCCTAACTTGAGTCATCACTTTATTAAATAAAATCCTTTATGTAGTCCAATAAAGTCATCATGTCATCATGCTGTCAGATCAAAGTCAACAACCCTCACTTAGTTTCCATAGTCCGAAAAATCAATCATGGTAAATCTACATACTAGATCCTATAATTGCTTTGGCAAGAGGTTATTATAGTTGATTCCATATTAGCACTTTGTCTTCTATATCACAAAATGCATGATCTACATGAACCGCTTATTGATAGTGTAACCTATAATTTTGTACAATCTAGTAAAGGTAAAGTTGCCGAGCGTTGATAGGTTATAACATACTCTCTAACTAAGCTGGGACTAAGTCTGTGCTAGACCTATCATGGCCTATGCACATGTAATCTCTACAAGGCTCAAACTTGGAAATCAAGTGTTATTGTTTAGCTCAAGAGTTATTAGGTTAACCTAGTCTAGCCTAAGTTTCCTTTTTTATCCCAAGTTAGCTTGAGTATTTTAAATGATCTGACCTGACCCAAGACTTATCACAAAACTCATTGTTAAACCTAGTTTCCTTAGTAAGACTACTTAAAAATATTCGAAAAGTTATATGCAATTGACACTGATTTGTTATGTATCTCCAAGAATCGTATGTGAAGTACATCAGTTTGTTGTGTATCTCTAAAAATTGTATACAAAAGGCATTGGTTTGCTATGCATATCCAAAGATTAAATGCAAAACATGTCGGTCTATTATGTATCTCCAGGAGTTATGCACTTCGTGCACAAAATGTGCCAACTTGTTGTATAGGGTTATTAATGTAGCCAATGAGCCCTTTGCTAATCCCAAACTGAGCCATTATTGATCAATGGGCTAAGCATAAACTTTCTTAAATCATAGTGCATGGTGATATGTACTTTAATTTTTTGAATCACAATTCATGGGGACATGTACTCTACCCACTTTTATTAGTCATGTCACATGGTCGATATACAATTTATTAGAATCATTGTGCATGACAACATATAGTCACCCATATAAGTCAGCATGTGGCAACATATATTCTTTCCATATTAATATCTTTTGTTAGTCATGAGTTTTTCTCGTGTACTTATTGTTGGTCCAGAGTCTGTGGCAAAAACCCAAGAGGGGAGGGGTAAATTAAGTTCTTTTAAAATTCTTTTAATATATTAACTTTAACACCCCTTGTAAAATAAAGTCCCCTTGAATGAAAACGTGGAGAATTGAAGTGCAAGAAGAATAATAAAATCAAAGACACGGAGTTATAGTGGTTCGGGACAACCCTCCTTGCTCCACTCTTTCAAGAGTACACCTTTGTGTCTTGGGTTCCACTATATCAATAAGATTACAACTAGAGCCCTTGCTCTCTTTTAGATTCTAGATCTAAGAGGCCTTTACAAATTTCACACAAGTAGATAGTAAATCACACTCCAACCACACATTACTTGTCTCTACTTGGCGTTAGTCTTTGACACCAAGCCAAGTAAAAACATAAGAGAATGATTGAAAGAAAAATTCTACACTTTACAAATTGTGTAGAGAACATTTCAACATGAAGAACTCATAGAGTGAGATTGTTAGAAATGGCTTTAGTACTTGCAATGACTGGCGCAGTTCTTCTTGTAAAACACTTAAATGATCACTTAAATGCTTGTAAATTGGAAGGTGGAGGCTCAATTAATGCTCTAGCTAACCCTCTCCACTTCATTTGATGATTCTTGAATAGAGAGGTAATAAATTCAAACATTATAAGGTAGGTGGTGCATATTTAATGCGCTAAAGTTTGAATTTTTCAGACTGTTACGATCCAAGTCGCACTCGAAGTCGACTTTGGGTGCGACTTCACCCAAGTCGTAGACTGGAGTTGACTTGGTTTGCGACTTCGGTCCTTAACAATTTCTTCTCGGGGGTTTTCGTCTTAATTCTAGCCTCAAGTTCCATTTTGGAGTCGACTTAATCAGAGACTTGACCCAAGTCGCGGGTGAAGTCGACTTGGGTTGAGACTTCACAATTCATCATGCTTATTGGAACTTCAAGACTTCATAAACTAAGTATCTTGACATATGTGCCTTTTATTTCTACATATTGTTTATTCATTTGTCTCAAAATACTTCAATCTTTGCAAATGAATATTTGCTCATCTTAGCCATGTACTTGGTCATCAACCATTGAAAATTGCATCAATAAATTTGTGGCTTTAGTCTTAGATCATAACAAGGTATTAATTGCTTGAACTTTTTCGGGCTTTTGAGCTTGCATTTGCTTGATTTGAACCTTCCTGTGCTTAAGTCGAATACTAGGGTCAGCTTGAGGTACAACTTAAGTCGCATGACTGAGTCGACTTCATCTGAGACTTCACCCAAGTCGCATGTCGAAATCAACTTGAGTTGTGACTTGACTTTATCAGATTCTATATCGAAGCCTTGAAGTCTTTTCAAGTCGCTTGCTGAGTTGTCTTGGGCTGCGACTTGACCTAAATCGCATATAAAATCGACTTCGGATGCAACTTTGTCTGCTCACGCATCCACAATTTCAATGTTGTCTAAAAATCATCTATTGAAGTCAATACTGAAGTCGACTTGGGTATCGACTTGACCTAAGTCTATGCCTAGGTCGACTTGGATTTGCAACTTGACCTATCATGCTTTGAATTTGAAGATTTCTAACTCGAAACAATTTACATACTTGTTATTTCCTTAAGAACACTCAAACTTGGGTTGTTAATCATCAAAACATGAATTGTGCTTAATTTGCTATTTATTTCACAACACTTATAAAGTCATAGAAAGACATTCCATGCATTTTATTATCATACCAATAAAAGAATATTAGTAGCAATACGCTTTAGTATTCTACTTTTTAATTAAGATTTTTCTCTTCAGAGATATAAAATCTGATTATATAATACAATGTAAAACCTTTCTACGATATTCCTCTCAAACTTAGTTAAAAGATTTAAATGCCTTATTGATAACTCTATGCAATGCTCATTCTGCACTCATTCGCAATGCTAATTTAAGAGAAACATATAAATCTACATAGGTTTCGCATTAATTTTCATCATTTGGGTAATTCTTGTATCTTTTGTGGTTTTCGTGCATTTTAGGTTGCATCTAGTTTAAATTCATCTCATTTTAGTTGTTTCAGTTTCATTTGATCATTTAAGAATGTATTTACTTGTTTCACTCCTTTATTGTAGGAAATGGTGAGCAATTCTCATGTAATTTTGAGCCAAAAAGAGGATGAAATGAGGAAAATTGCTTAAAGCCGTCAAACTGTGCAATGTTGTCTCCAGCAGCATGGAGGCTACAGCCACAGGTTTGGAGGTTGTGGCGATGGATTTAACTGCCTTATGCAGCTTTGCACCGACATTGTCCAGCAGCATGGAGGCCGCAGCTACAAAGGCATGCATGTGTAAACGTCCACATGTGCTAGCTCCAAATACTCGGAGTTATAAATACCTCCTTTAGGGTTTTCAAAAGGAGAGAGGGAGCTCATGGGAGCAACTAAAGAGAAGAAAAGAAGAGATTTTCAAGTTCGCAGAGATTTTGAAGTGGAAATCTCATTTGTGTGGTGAAAACTAGCAAATATTATTTCTTTTTTCTCTTTCTCTACATATTTTTCTATTTCTCCATCTCTAAGATGTATTTAAACTGGTGTTTAATCAGATTTGCTACTATGTTCTTGAGCTAAACTCCTTTTGATGGGAGATTGAGAGGATTTGACCTTTAAATTATGCTTGGTTTGATTTCTTTTGGAATGAATGATTAACTGTCTTTGTAGAAATTGGGTTGTGTGGGATTGCCTCTATACATCATTTTTAATGCATTTGTAAGCCTAGCTACCTTGTGAACTAATTTAATATCTAAATTTATTCTTGAAAAAACAAGATTTAGATGAGATTCATGTATGGAGCACAGGTTTTAACACTTGCAATGTTGAATGTTAATATAGATAGGAATAAATTTGTTAACCCTATGTAATCTTGCATAGGTTATGAGCTAATCAATCCTATTTCACTTGTTTGCATAGGAACATAGCAATAAGTTGGAGTAGAATTAGGTTTTTATGCATTAAAAGATGTATAAAAATACATATGAACCTAGGTTAGCAGTTCTTTACACAACTAAGTAAAATGAAATCAACTAACATAGCTTAAGGTCAATGAATCCAATTTTCCATCCACTTTGATCAACTCTAAGAATTCAAACTTGCTCCTACACTGCCGTTAGCCCTTTACTAATTCAATTTTTGTGTTCAAATTTAATTCTTGTTCAATCAATCATTTACCCTGTCTACCAATCAAAGGCAATTGAATATTGAAGATATAACTAGTTTAACCTAGTCCTCGTGGGATTGACACTCTATTCACACTTCATTACTTGCATGGCACATATACTTTCATTAGAACGAGCATTTTAATTAGATATATACACGGATCATCAAGTTTTTGGTGTCGTTGTCGGGGACTAGTGCTAACTTATTAGTCTTTAACTTCTGTTGCCTTTTTGTATAAATTTGTAAATATATTCAATTTGTATAAATTATTTAGTTTTATACTTTTCATTTTAGTGTAGTTAAATTGGTCTTTGCAGGGCTTATCGCTTTTGAATGCGATAGGGTCCTGAAGGAAAGGATAATATTGTGGCATTTGATCTTGAACTTGAAAGAATATACTTAAGAAGGCGTTGTAGGAGCAGAGAGGCTCGAGTTAAAAATATCCAAATGGAGCACGCAGGAGGTCGAGGAGAAAATATTAATGCAAATCAGCAGGAGGACTAGCATGTCGAGGTCCCTCATCCTCCATAACAAGATGATTTGGACCAGCTTATCTGGAATCTCATTGCAATGGGACAAAATGCTGTGCAAATCAGCATTCAACCTCCTCTTATCGACACCAATAATTTTGATATAAAGCCGTGGTTTTCAAATGCTAGAGTCCATAGGGCAGTTTGGGGGTTTGCCCTCAGAAGATCCACATCGTCATCTCCTCAATTTTCTGCAAATCCTGAACACATTTAAGCAGCATGGAGTCTTCGACAAAGCTATGAGGCTAAGAACTTTTCCATTTTCTCTGAGTGATGGGGCATCGGAGTGGTTGGACTCATTGCCACCCAATTCCGTTAACATTTAGAATGACTTGGCGTAGAAATTTCTTAAAAAATATTTTCCTCCCGCCAAGTTAACCAAGCTAAGAATGGATATAGTTTCATTTAAGCAACATGGAAAGGCGACTTTGTCAAAGGCATGGGATCGATTCAAGGACCTACTTCACAAATGTCCACATCATAGGATTCAGCCATGGGTGCAAATTTAGATATTTTATAACGGTCTCCAAGATTCCACCTGTCATATGGTATATTCTTCATCAAATGGGTCATTACTATGGAAAAGCTATCGAGAATCCTAAGCACTGCTGGAAAACATGGCGGCAAATACCTACCAATTGCCTTCTGATAGAAGCAGAAGTGGTGGCCTACTTCAGTTGGATGCAGTCTCATCCATTAAAGCTCATATTGATGCTTTGTCAAAGCAAATTTAAAATTTATCCATGTCTACCAATGTCAATGCAATAGGGACTTCCTCATCTTCATCATCATTAACAGCGTATTGCCCATGGTGCAAATAATTCGGCCACCTTTGTGATCAATGTGACTCCTATCCGGAGTCAGTTAATTATTTGGGCAAGTTCCAAAGGAATCAAGCAAACTCATATTCCAATACTTATAATGAGGGATGGAGGAATCATCCTAATTTTTCTTAGAACAATTAGGTCAGGCCAAATTACCCACTAGGGTTCTCATAGTCACCGCAGCAACAACCGATGAGACTAGCTCTTTCTACTCCACTACTATGAGAAGAAAAGAAATTTAATTTGGAAAATATGCTTATGCAATTTATGCAGTCCCAGATTACCACAAACAGAAATTTGGAGGTATAAATAGGACAACTTGCTTCAATCATAAATAGTTACCCCCAAGGAATATTGTTGGGTGACACTGAACAAAACCCAAAGGAAAAAGGCAAGGAGCAAGTGCAAGCTATCACTTTGAGAAGTGGTAGGCAATTGCATGAAGTCATTGACCCAAAAGAATCGGCTAAAGTTGTTGATCCTTCTCCAAATAATTCACAAGAAGCAGTAGAAGAAATGACTGAAATTCCTTTGAAGCATGCAGCTGGTACTCCTACCACTATTCAAAGGTTACCTTCTCTATTTCCTCCAAGGCTGGAAAAGCAAAAGAAGGAGGGCCAGTTCAAGAAGTTTTTAGAGGTATTAAAGCAATTGCACATCAATATACCTCTTGTGGAAGCTCTTGAACAAATGCCTAGTTATGCGAAATTTATGAAGGACATCTTGACAAAAAAGGTGATTAAATGAGTTTGAAGCAGTGGCCTTATCTGAAGAATGCAGCGCCTTGGTGCAAAGGAAGTTGTCGCTTAAGCTCAAGGATCCAAACAGCTTCACCATTCCATGCACTATTGGAAATCACTACTTTGGGAGAGCTCTTTGTGACCTAGGAGCCAATATTAATTTAATGCTAAAATTAATATTTAGGAAGCTTGGAATAGGAGAGGCATGACCTATAACAATCACACTTCAGTTGTCGGATCGTTCCATGACATAACCAGATGGAATTATTGAAGATATGTTGGTTAAAGTCGATAAATTTATATTTCTCATAGATTTTATTGTTTTGGACTATGAAGAGGATCGAGATGTGCCAATTATTTTGGGTTGACCATTCTTATCTACCGATAAGGCGATCAACGATGTTCAAGCTGGTGAGCTGACAATGCAGGTGCAAAATGAAAAGATCATATTCAATGTGTTTAAAGCGATATAGTTGCCAAGTGATCCGAATGAATGCCTTATGATTGATAAGTAGATTTAGTTGTACAAGCTGAATTTCAGACTACTTCACATAAAGAGAATCTAGAGTCATCATTAGTCGGTGAAACAAATGAGGCTGATGAGAAATTAGCTGAGATGGACATTATTTACAACAATCTCTGACCTTTACACGCTATCTGCAAAAGTTTGAATCATTAGAGCTCAATCTGGATTCATTCAAATACTTAAAGTCATCAATTGAGGAGCCGCCAATGTTAGAGTTAAAACCTATCCCTTCTCATCTAAGGTATGTGTATTTAGGAGTAGACTTATCGCTCCCGGTTATCATCTCAGCGGCATTAGATTTTTCGTAAGAAGAAAAGTTTCTTAGAGTGCTCAGAGATCACAAGAAAGCTATAGGATGGACCATTGTAGATATTCGGGGTACTATTCCATCCTTTTGCATGCACAAGATTATATTAAGAGAGAATTCAAGGTCTTTCATTGAAGTGCAAAGAAGATTGAATCCTATTATGAAAGTAGTCGAAAAGGAGATAATCAAATGGCTTGATGCAGGTGTTATCTATTATATCTCTGATAGTTCATAGGTTAGTCTGGTGCAGTGTGTTCCAAAGAAAGGAGGAATGATGATAGTATCCAATGAAAATAATGAATTAATTCCAACTCGAACAATTACCGATTGGAGGGTGCGCATGGACTACCGAAAGTTGAATAAGAATACCAAGGACCATTTCTCACTCCCATTTATTGATCAAATGCTAGAATAGCTGGCAAGACAGGAATTCTATTGCTTTCTGGATGATTATTCTGGCTACCACCAAATTATGATCGTGCCCGAATACCAGGAAAAGACTACCTTCACTTACCCATACGGAACATTTGCATTCAGATGAATGTCATTTGGTTATGCAATGCACCTGTCACATTCTAAAGCTGCATGTGACCATTTTTACTGACATGGTTGAGGATTTTTTGAAAGTATTTATGGATGACTTCTTAATGTTTGAAAATTCATTTGACGAGTGTCTTACCAATTTATCGAAGATGTTGCAACATTGTGAAGACACTAACCTGGTTCTAAACTGGAAAAAATGTCATTTATAGTGTAAGATGGTATAGTACTCGGGCACTGAGTTTTCAGATAGGGCATCGAAGTAGACAAAGCGAAAATTGAGGCAATTGAAAAGCTTCCTCCTCCCACTTCAGTTAAGGGTATTCGTAGTTTTCTGGGGCATGCGGGATTCTATCGGAGGTTTATAAAGAATTTTTCAAAGATTGTTAAGCCACTCTATAATCTACTAGAGAAGGATGCGCTATTTAATTTTGATAATGCATGTACGCAATCATTTCAAAATTTGAAGAGAATGTTTTATCTCTGCATCAATTATCATTTCTCCTGATTGGAATCTCCCCTTTAAATTGATGTGCGATGCTAGCAACTTTGCAATCGGGGTAGTCTTGGGGCGGAGGAAGAATAGGGTCTTTCATTCCATTTATTATGCAAGCAAGACCCTAAATGAAGCATAATTGAACTACACCACTACAGAGAAAGAGTTATTGGCAGTAGTGTTTGCATTCAATAAATTTAGAGCTTATTTGATCAGGACTAAGGTGATTGTCTATACTGATCATTCACCCATCAAATATCTAATTGAAAAGAAAGATGCAAAACCACACTTAATCCGATGGGACTTATTGCTTCAAGAGTTTGACCTTGAAATCAAGGACCGGAAGGGAGCGGAGAATCAGGTAGTTGATCACCTATCCCACCTTATAAGCAATCAGCATTTTCAGGATCCAGATCATATCAAAGAAGTGTTCCTAGATGAGTAGTTATTTTTAATCTCTCACAGCAATATACCTTGGTATGCTGATTTTGGGAATTATATAGTCAACGGAATATTACCTTCGGGACTTAATTCTCACCAAAAGAAAAAAAAATTGCATGATGTCAAATTTATTGATGGGATGAGCCATATCTATTCAAACAATGTTGTTCGCAGTCTCACTGCAAGTACACACGTTGTAAATTATAGCATATAAATTATCGGTTCACATGGAATTTAGGACTATAAACTTTTCTTTTTAAATGCTTTCTTATAAAATATAAAAAGAATAAAGTGAATAAAATGGAATAGAAAGTAAAAAAGTGGGATGAGGAAATAAATTTGAAAACTAGAATGAGTAGGAGAAAATAAGGATGCGAATACCTAGGATCTAGGATTTCACATGAAACTTTTGCAACAGGTAGTGGTATAATTATTTAATCCAGATATTATTTGTTAAAGGAAAATAAACCTTAATTTATCTTTGCACCTTCCCTCGAAGCCTACAAGCGTACATAAATTTTCTTAACCACCTATTCTCATGGGATTAAGTTAATTAGAATCCATTAAGATTGCGACTGTTCATGGAATTCGTCAAGGTCAACATGCCTATTCTCATGATCTTAGATTTTCAGGTCTAATATTTCGATTATCGTATATTAGATTTTTATCTCTCGGTTCCATCACCTAATAATATATGGAATTATGTCAAAGTACGAGCCCATGTACAAAGCAAGCATTAAAATCACAAAATATTAAATTAACAATAATATCTATCATAAATAAATTAAAACCACACATCACGCTACATTATACGCATGCTGCATCCCTAGATTTAGGGCTTAGCCGAATATGTTTAAGTTTAAAATAAAATTAAAATTCAAACTCATCTTAAACAAGGCAATTAAAATTAAAAAGGAAAAGAGATAGAAAAGCTTATTAGTTGAAAGCCCCGATAGTCTGTCGGTCGCTCCACGCAACTTGTTGGTCCGCCTCTTACCCCGTGCTCTCCACCTCATCTTCACCCCTTGCTCTCTCTCTTTCTTTCTGCTCAATTTTTCTCCTCAAATCTGCTGTGCTTTTTATGTGATTCTCTATGTGCTCCCTAAATTCTGTGTCCGCCTCCCCTTTTATAACCTTCTGAAATTGAGTTTAATTAAAGTTGCGCAACCTATTTGCACTAGATGAGTAGTAGGATTACTTACCACTTTCTGCCTGAATGGATGGATGGCCTTAGGCAGTGCTGAATTAACGCAGAAAATTTTTGGAAGGCCTGGATGCATGCTTAGGGATGGACGCTTGTGGTTAATACTTAAGGGCAGTGACTATAGCTATATTATATGGTTAGAAAATTCTTGACGCTGAATAAAATTTGCACCCAACTAGATGCATGATGGATTGACATACGGATCTGCACGTGGGACCCACTGGTGGAGCGGTTAGTTTACCGCACTCAAAATAGATGGACGACTTTAAGCCAGCTTAGGTAGTGGGCTTTTCAACTTGAGATTTCGACAGCCTAGATCAAATGGGCGCTGCTGAAATTAAATTGTGGACGATTGGATCTTGCAAAAGATAAAAGCGGTGGAAATCTGGATGGTTGATCTTGAACGTTGCATGCTGATCACGTGATCTGCAAAGGGCTGAAATGGACGGCTGAGATTGAGCTTCGGTTGTTTAGACAATCTGGATGCTTCTGACATTTAATTGCTGGTCGTTAATTTGCTTTCTAATTGGATTGCTGAATTTGAATTTCTTGGGCGGTTCAGATCAGCTTTGGATCTGATGAACGGTAGGACGATTTCTTGGGCAGTTAGATGTGATCATGTAAGATCCACTCGCTGAAATCTAATGAACGGCCTGGATTTGCATGATAATCTGCACAAAATAAAGATTTAAATTATTAACTCATCTAATTAACAAACAGGTGATAAATTAAAATTATTTAAAGCTCAAAATAATTATTTTTAATATCAAACATATTTGATTTTATAGCAACAAATAAAAATATAAACTATAAAAAATATTTAAATCACTTGAAATTAATATTTAATGCCCAAATGTTGCCAAAACATATTTTTAAAAAAATATCACGTTAAACTCAAATAATTACCTACCAAATTAGTATAAAATACCCACAAATATATTATTAATTTTCAATTATCAAATACCTCGCACTTGAACTTTTGCTTGTCTATAAGCAAATATAAAAGAATTGAAGAATAAATTGCAAAATTTCATATTGGTCTTTCAAAAACTTTGAGCAAAAAGCAAATGTGATTGAGTAATTAATGAGGATGTTAAATCAAAAAATTTTAAATATGACACTTATTAAAAACCTTGGTCAAAAATCCCTTCTTACTTAATTCATACTACGCACACTGTCACTTACTCTGCTTTCAATCATTAAAAGTTTAAAAATTCCAGCAATGAACTCCTAATTATCAGGTATTCTCTCCTTTTATTTGGTTGCTCAATACACACATTCAACAATTTAACTGATGGTAAGAATCAGAAATATCAGTCAAGTTACCCTCATATACATCTCATCAAATTTTTACATCCAAATTTTCTTTACTAACTCAATCAACCAATTCATAGGACCATAAAGACTTGGCGGGACGACGGTTAAATTTAGCACAAAAAAATAAAATTTCAACAATTAAACCATCTCCTCATTGATTTCAGCCTCATTTTGCGGCACGAAATAATGTTACTCTCATACTTAGTGCTTTCATTCTTTTTTCAAAAGTCTATTCTTACCCTTGGTTTATCAATTTTTTATTTAGAATTTTTTTAAACTAAGTCTAGTAATAATTCCCCACACCATATTTTAGGGTATTTAAGGAATTTTTTTTCACAGACAACTCTCCTCTCCATTTTTCAAGGTATCTAAAGAGTTATTTTCATTATTTGCACAAGCCAAGTGGTCAAACCTTATTCCTATTATTCTTTTTAGCTCAGAATTTAGATTAAAAGTTTGTTCAATTAAGTGGGAAAAGAAAATTTTAAATTCAGGCTCAATAGGGGTAAACAATTGTTATGCTCTCAAGGATTGGCTCATTCGGAAAAAATGCCTTAATCATGTCCACAAATAGGTCAAATTAAGTTTTGGCTTTAGAAATTCTTCAATCAGAACAAGATTTTCATGTATATAGGAAAAACTACCTTAACCAATTGTGTGTATTAGAAATGTCCTTTGACAAATTAGAGAAAATTACTCTGAATTTGAAAGAAAATAGAATTAGTTTCTTGATATATCAGTTTCATTAAATAATTCAGGACAAAAATCCAAATATTTTCAACAAGTACATGTTCATAAACAAATTTAACATCTCATTAGAGTTTAGTTATTTGCCTAACTTAAAGATTTTGAAATTGCATATACTGCTTAAAAGACTTACAATAGCTCAAAGTGAAGTCTCAATTAGTCAAATGTCAAAATTTATGCAAAAATTACGAAGAGTTATCAAAAAAAAAAAATTTTAAATGTGACAAAAATTTAGTGAATTTAATTATCGGGGTTGTGAACGAAATAGTTAGAGAAAACGATGTAATGCATTCACTCCCACGCTTGAAACTAACATTGTCATCAATGTTAATCAATCAATCAAAAAGATAAATCAAAATTAAGTGAGTTATTTTAAGGAGTGTGAGATGTTGACTTCCCTGTTTTGGCAAGTTGAACTGACTCTTCATCCTATGATGCTTCTTATAAAAGTAGGCTTTGAAAAGTAACCAATAAAACTCCAAATTAAAAAGTTTCAAAATTCTAAAACAAAAGAAACTAAAAGAAAAACTAAAACTCCCCCAGAAGAAAAAGAAAATTCTTGGGTTGCCTCCCATGAAGCGCTTGGTTTAAAGTCATCGTCCTGACTTCAAATTCTTAGTTTAGTGGTGTGACTTCAGAGAAGGAGTAGATGACTCCTATTAGTATTTAATCCCCTGTGAAGTAGGGCTTGAGATGCTGCCCATTGACTTTGAATGTTCCAGTCTTCTCGCTCCAAAATTTGACAGCTCCATGAGGAAACACTTGTAATACCTTGGAAGGTCCCAACCATTTCTACTTCAATTTACCTAGAAATAATTTAAAATGAGAGTTAAATAGCAAAATCAGGTCATTCCCTTTGATTACTTTCTATTAGATGTATTTGTCGTGCCAAAATTTTGTCTTTTCCTTATACATCATTGAATTCTCATAGGCATCAAGTAATATCTCTTCAAGTTCATTAAGTTGTAGTAAACACTTTCCTCTTACAGATTTCATATTAAATTTAAAAATTTGATTGCACAGTATGCTTTGTGCTCTAGTTCAACAGGAAGATGGCAGGATTTGCCATAGACAAGTTGGAAAGGCGTTGTCTCAATCAGTGTTTTGAATGTAGTGCAGTATTCCCAAAGAGCATCATCGAGTTACCTTGACCAATCTCGTCGTGACTGGGATACCATCTTCTCAAGTATGTGTTTAACCTTGCGGTTCAAGATTTCAGCCTGGCCACTCGTTTGTGGATGGTATGGGGTAGTGATCTTGTATGTGACACCATATTTCTTAAGCAGTTGCTCCATTTGCTCATTGCAGAAGTAGCTTCCTCTGTCGCTTATGATTGCTCATGGTACATTGAATCTAGAGGCTGAGGATAACCGATGATGAGCAAGGAGACTGAAGAGATTATTTTTTCAGCACTACAGTTTTAATTTCCATTTTTTTTCAATTCAGTGAATACGATGGCATGATTTAGCTTGATTCGGATGGTTTTTTCAAACCCAGTTTCAAATGGGCCATGGATGGCTACTGCTATTGTCATGATCATGGCTGTCGGCAACGATTTGGATATGGAGCCATGATGCCAGCTATACAAAGGGTGGTGGCTAGTGATGGGTCATGGTGGCTGGCAGCAAGGGTTTTGCAGGTTTGGGGGAAGAAGATGGGTTGTAGTAAAATTTACAGAAAACCCCATGGCTAAAGACATTTCGCAAATGGGGTCAGGCTAGAAAATTTTGTAAAGTAGCCCCAAGCTTGCATCTCTTCTCCAAAGCCTGGCAAGCTCCAACACTATGCAGTCTAGACCATCAGGCCCAAATGATGCTCACCTTGGCTTGAATTTTATTATTTTTATTTTATTTAAAATAAAAATTATTTTTATTTTTATTTTATTATTTTAGCTTGGATTTTAATCAAAAATAAAATTTAATGTTTTTATCATTAAATAAAATTTAATGTTAACATAAAATTCATTAACAAAAATTCTTTTCATTAAATGAAATTGTTCTATTCTCTATTTGCAATTTTAACTTACTAAATTTTGATGCAATTAACACCTCAACTTTCTTGTGATCCTATTCTGAGTAAATTTTGATGCAAAATATTATTATTTATATAATAGTAACTAATTATGTTAGATATTATAAGCAATATATCTTTTAAATTTAATAAATTAAAAATGATATATATAATTATAACATACTCTGCCATAGTTCACTATGGTTTGAACAAATAGTTGGGCTAGTTAAACCTGAACCAAAGTTAACAACGATTCAATTTACAGGTTAGTTTTGATAACATTGCTTAAAATAATGTGAAATTTCAAACAACCCAAAAATTAAAATTGCTTCCTCGATCTAGATCAAATTTACAAATAAAAATTAGAGATAGCATTGAAAAATTTTGCTATAAAATGTATACTTAATGTAAGTATTTATTAACTTCAATGATCTACATTTAATTAATTTACATTGATTTTGAAGTGAACACTAAAATTTTTTATAAACTTTTTGTTTAATGCAATTTTTTGTTAAATTGATAATTATATATTGATTTAATATTTTAATATTCATTTTAATTTTAATTTTATTAATTTCACATTGAAACAATTGGATTGAGAGATAGGTGAATCCTTTAAGTTATTGTAGGTTAAACCTACTAAGTTAATGAAATAACTTAATATATTAAATCAAGTATGTTTATAGTTAATTAATTTGATATTCATTTAATTGAAATTGGTATACATTTTTAATTTACATTTATTAAATCTACTTTGAATTTGATTTACATAGAGTTTATAATTAAACAGCAAGGGTGGTGTACTAGCAAATAGTGCGCTGGTAAACAACTTTAGTGTATGAGTATTAACACGAAATTGTCTCTTTCTCAATTGTAATCATGTAATTAAAAAAAGCATAAGTAGTATAAAATTAGATGTTATTAAAATAATTTAAATATTTTTATTTATATGCAATTACACAATGATAATTTAATGTCAATAAAAACTTAATTTCCTTATCATTTTTATTTTACTTTTATTATTTTTTGCTTAAATTTTGATTTACATGAATTTGCAATAAAAAGTATATGCAATATAAATTTTAGTTATAAAAATAATTTACATATCTTTATTTGAATTTAACTAAAAATAAAAAATTAATGTAAGTATAAACTTAATTAAAAATGTGATCATTTTCGATGAAGCTTCTATTCAAATCAGTTTAACTCACAAAAATTGGAGAAGACATTAGATGATTTTGAGGAATCTTTTTATTTAGTACACATTTTCTTAAATCAATAAAATTATATTAATTTAAATTAATATTAAATTTATTAATTTTAGATTGAAATGACCAACTGAAAAGATGAGTAAAACCTACGAGTTTTTGTGTATTTAACTTAATAAGTTGGCAGAATAGCTCAATATAATCAATAAATAACATTTATCATAAATTAAAAAATTACGTAATAAATGTTAATTTGATTAGTCTAATTAATTATACTATATTCTTATGTGCAAATCATTTTTTTTCTATTAATATTCATTTCAAATTGTGAACCTAGTCATAGGTCAATTAGTGTCGCTTGTAGGCACATGTGCCCACCAACGTTGGGGCATCAATTCCCCGCTCCTGCATCTGCATATACCATGAGTAGTGGTGGCTCTAGCTAATTCAAAAAATATATTCATTTCAAATTAATTTATATTATAAAAATTGAAGAAACATCCATGAATTTTGTTACAAACTTTCTAGTTAACAAAATGCCTGTTAAATTCATAATTTTATATTCACTTAAATTGATTTAAATTAATCTTTATTTTATTTAAATTTCATTAATGTAAATTAAAATGAGCAACATAAGATAAGTAACCATACATGTTACTTATTCCTTGAAATCCACTTCTAATAAAAATAAATATTTGTATATTTATTTATATTAAAAATAAAAATAGTAATTTATAATGTTTTAAGCTAATAAAATTCAATAACTAATATTTTTTATTTTTTCATAATTAAAGTATAAATGACCTTATAAAGGGCTTAGGATCATATTATAGGTGTTAAATTAGGATTAACTTATTAACATCAAAAGTTAGATTCAGTTAGATGTCGTTAGATGCTATTAAATGTCGTTAAATTTGGTTAGATACTGTTAGATGTCGTTAGATGTTGTTAGATGCAATTAGATGTTGTTAGATGTCATTAGATTAAGGTGGATTTCATTAAATCTAATTATCTAGGTTTCAAATTCTGTAATTAAGGTATAAATGAGCTTCTAAAGGGCTTAGGATCATATTACAGGTGTTAAATTATGATTAACTTATTAATATCAAAAGTTAGATTCGGTTAGATACCATTAGATGCCATTAGATATCGTTAGGTGTTGTTATATGCAATTAGATGTTGTCAAATGTCATTAGATTGAGGTGGATTTTATTCAATCCTATTATCTGAATTTTAAATTATGTAATTAAGGTATAAATGAGCTTATAAGGGGCTTATGATCATATTATAGGTGTTAAATTAGAATTAACTTATTAATATTAAAAATTAGATTCGGTTAGATATCGTTAGATGTTATTAGATGTCGTTAGATCTGGTTAGATGCTATTAGATGTCGTTAGATACTATTAAATACGATTAGATGTTGTTAGATACCACTAGATTAAGTTGGATTTTATTAAATCCTATTATCTGGGTTTTAAATTCTATAATTAAGGTATAAATGACCATATAAGAGGCTTAGGATCATACTACAAGTGTTAAACTAGAATTAACTTATTAATATAAAAAATTAGATGTTGTTAGTTGTTATTAGATCCGGTTAGATATTGTTAGATGTCGTTAGATGCTATTAGATACGATTAGATGCTGCTAGATTTCATTAGATTAAGGTGGATTTTATTAAATCTTATTATTTGGGTTTTAAATTCTATCATTAAGGTATAAATAACCTTATTATGGGCTTAGGATCATATTACAGGTGTTAAATTAGGATTAACTTGTTAATATCAAAAGTTAGATTCGGTTACATGTCGTTAGATGTTGTTAGATGTCGTTAAATCTGGTTAAATAATGTTAGATGTTGTTGGATGCTGTTAAATGCGATTAGATGTTGTTAGATGCTATTAGATTAAGGTGGATTTCATTAAATTCTATTATCGAGGATTTTAAATCTGTAATTAAGGTATAAATGACCTTATAAGGGGCTTAGGATCATATTACAGGTGTTAAATTATGATTAACTTATTAATATCAAAAGTTAGATTCAATTAGATATCGTTAGATTCGGTTAGATGTTGTTAGATGTCATTAGATGCTATTAAATGCGACTAGATATTATTAGATGTCGTTAAATTAAGGTGGATTTCATTAAATCTAATTATCTCGATTTCAAATTCTATAATTAAGATATAAATGACCTTATAAGGGTCTTAGGATCATATTATAGGTGTTAAATTAAAATTAGTTTATTAATATCAAAATTTAGATCTGGTTAGATGTCATTAGATTTTGTTAGATACTGTTAGATGTCGTTAGATGCTGTTAAATTCTATTATATTTGAAAAATAAAAAAATATTATTAAATTTTCAAAAATTTAGAAATAAATATTGAAATTGTTAATTTTGAGAGTACCGTAATTACATGAACTTTAAATAATATAACATAACTCCTTATATAAAATATATTTTTCAACTTTACCAATTATAATGAAATTTTATTAAAAAATATTTTTTTCTGCACAAATATTTTTATAAAATGTCAAATAATGAAAAATTATGTTTACATATGTTTCAATGGTTGATCTAGCAAATGAATGGAATAGATTGAGATTTTGTATACATATAATACAAATTTTATCAAAAAACGAAACATACTCACGTTTTCAAACAAATATACTCACACAGTAAAATTACTATAATGCCCCTACTTTTTTTTCATGAAATAGCTTCCCATGGGTTGGGCCCTATCTAATGTATGGTTTTGGTATGAACATGTGGCAAGTAATGGTATAATTAATGCATGTGCAGTGTTTGCATAAATGATGGTTTGAATAATATTGGATGCTATGAAATCAAGTCTCAACACTAGATGGGGGCATGCGGACCCTCCGAAGCTAGGTGTGTAGGCCATTAATGAGTAGACATATGCCAAATAGTTAAGTCAGTCACGATAATAGAACGAGCACTGACTATGTGCTTGAGGCATGTTCATAGTGTGATATGCAATTGAGTTGTAATACTTTTGGCATGACATGACATGGTTGTTTAAGGCTAGTGGGAGCCCGATGTGTAAATTGCACGTGGTGACATGACATATATAATGCATTTGACATGATTTTCCATTATTTTTATTGACCATGTGCCTACTTATTGAGTTTATCCAGACTCATGTATTTGTTATTGATGTTTTTTAGTAGGATTGTTGTTGTAGGCACCTAGCTACGAGCTAGATCATGTTTGATCCTAGGTTATGTTCTAAATTATGGTCATTTTGATATTGTTGTCACTATGAGATGAAAATATATACATTCATATGTATATTAATTTGAGTGATGGGTTATATGTAATACACTGGGTGTGGTTATTAAATGTATAACTTGTTAAAACGCTATTATTTATATTTGTAGTTTGTAAATTTAGTATTCACTTTCGCTATGAGTTGTAGCATTGCTTCCATGTGTTAGGTAAAATGTTGATGAAATATAAAAGATAGAATGATGTGATTTTAATTGTTTTCACCTTTGTAGATTTAATTGTTGCATTAGTTATGAATATTTAGTATTGATACAAGTGTATTATCATTTATGTAGTCCCTTGCCTTTAAAATTATGGTAGATCCTAAGAAGATTGTAATACCCAGACCTAAGTAGGACTCATATAAGTGTATTTAAGGTGTAATGATGAATTATGTATGAATTGATTGATTTTTGAATGATTTCATGAATTTATGAATTTTGCAATTAGGGTTTGCAATTAAGAATGGTGATTAAGATTAATCGCCATAGCCCGATGTGAGCCAAGATGACTAAAGGAGCTTAATGAGAATTAGAATATGCTAATGTAGCATGAATATTTATTTTAATTTTCATGATTTAATTAATGGAGATTAAAATGAAAATTATGGGATTATGTTGGAAAATGTAGAAAATTCACAACTTGACGCCTATAAGGCAAACTGAGATGGAATTTGAAAGGTAAGCTCACGATTTTGGGCTCGAACTTATGATTAGATTGGATTAAGGAAAAAGTGATGGGATTAAGATGATAAATATTTGATTTTAATCTCACACTCTAAGGTTATTTTCAAAGGCTCATAACTTGACGTAGAAAAGTCGATTTGAAATGAAATTTGAAACGATTGAATAAAATTATGAAATCTATGATTTAGAAGGATTGGATTAAGCTAATTACCATGGGAAAGTGTTTAATCAGAAAAATATGCCTAGCATTGACTTTGTGCACCCTAGACTACGATAGCATTTAATAAAAAATATTTGAGTTAAATGACTTGGTTTAATGCTATGAGAGTGTCAAATGGAGGTGAATGGAGCTGAATTTTTTGGATTTATTTAAGGGTAAAATCCATGGAAAAGTGGGAGCTTAAATGCATGGTTTAATGACCTAATATGTAGCTAAATGGAGACACAGATAATGTGGCATGACCATGGACATCCAAGGGCATATATGTCATGAAATTTGAATTTTTAAAAATCCTAAAATGCATATTTAAATAGCCTAACACCTAGGTGAAGTAAATGGGCACTTAAATGTGTGGAAATTGAGTCATAGAAATGTTAAAAAGCATGCCTAAGAGGGGACGCCCCTAGTGGACAACAATGCACTCCATCAATGTGTATTTTTTATGATTTTTGTTAATTATTAAATGGGTATTTTACTTAGATATAAAACTGTCATTTCAACAAGGGATAAGTTAAAATTAAATTACCCTCATGACATGTGCCAAAGTGGGTCCCATGGGCTGGTTAAAAATTATAAAAAGGGGGTCTTATCCTTGGAAATGTGCACATGAGAGGGTGAGAGAAAAATCTCTCAAAAATTTTCTAAGTGAGGAAAACTTGGGCACGTCCAAAACCAGCAAGGAAGAAGGAGAAAAGAGGAGAAAAAGAGGAGGAAAAAGGGGAGAAATAGAAGAGGAACAAAGCTAAACAAGTTGAATTCAAGTTCGATTCAATCCAAGTAAGTGAAATCTAAGTTTTGAATCATCTAAATTAAGATTACCTCTCTCAAATCATGAGTCATGAATATGGTTCATAAAGAAATCTTAAAGGATGAATTATGATGCCTTGATAAGGGTATTGAATGATTTTTGAAAAGTATAAATGAAATCAAGAGTTCAAGAGAGTGACAAGAGAAGTTAGGGTTGAATTTTGAAAAGAAATCTAACTTGGAAATTCTCGAAATCCTAAACCAAGTTGTTGTATGATTAAGGAATGATGATTAGGATGTAATTCATGTTCTTTTGGATTTCATAGGTTGTTTTAGTCAATTGTTAATGATTTTAGCAAAAATGGAACTTAGGGTTTCAAGTATTACCTAATTTTTTCATTTTTGAGTTAAAAATGATACAAAGAGGATCTTAAATGGTTTATGGATGAATTATAGGTTAAATTAACCTAAATTAAGGACCCTTTGGATGAACTAAGTATCTTGGATGAGTTTGCCCTAAATCTGATTTTTTAAGGTATATGTATAAAACGTCCAAACGGGGGCCAAAATGGGTGCTTTACATGTGATTTTTGTTGCTCTTTGTAACCAAATAATTTATGAATGTTATGGAGGGTAAATTACCCTAGGATTAGGATAATTTTAATGTCCAAAATTTCTTGAAAATATTTTCCCTAAATTTGATTTTAAGGACACGTGTATGGACACGTCAAAAAGGGCCAAAAGGATACCCTACAGCTTGAAATGTTGCAGTTTTGGAAGCAACTAAATTATGAATTTTAAATATGTAATAATACTCTAAATTTGGGTTAAGAAAATCATGTTTAGTTTCTAGAAATTATGACTTAAAAATCTGTTAAGATTTAAGTCTTGAAAGAGGCGTTGAAAAGATGAAAAACGAGTCCTAACATGGCTGTTTTGGAACCCAATGATAAATGGATTAAAATTCCAAAATTATACCATAAATTATGTGATAATTAAAGGGTTTATTTATGTCAAAATTGGATGTAAGTTTCTGTGTTAAGAAATTATAAGAAACACATAATCTATGTGTTGAAAGTTGAACGTATGTGGAACGTATGTATGAATGAATTATAAATGACTTATGTAGAGTTGCTAAAATGCAAAATATGCATGAATATGTGATGAAATGCATAAGGATGTTTTTGTATGGATGATTTTTGAATTATCTCAAATTTTGAGATTAAGTTATGAAGCTTAAGACGTCACTTATGTACTTAAAATGAGCATTGACGTAGGAAAAAAATTGGATGAAAAATGATAAATGGGAGATATAAATCCCCACATGTTGATAAACTAATGATTATTATGTGTTTACTCTAAATATGGGTTTAAAACACAATATGAATGGATGTTATGATGCATAAGTGAATGTTATGTATGTATGTTCAACTTGAAATTCAAGTTGGTTATGTATGAAATGGATCATGGGATTGAAAAACTAAGTAAAGGCAAGCAAATAGATTGTTATGAATGCAATGCTATGTTTATGTATAAGCAAAGAAAAAGAGATAAGCGATACGGAAAGCTAAGCGAATAAAGTAAGCAAGCAGTTTTCTAAATACTTTTGTTTTATCAAATGTGATCAAAAGATTATCAATGATATTCTAACTATTTAAAATGAGTTGGCAAATGATTGATTTCAATTCTTTTTAGGTTGTTTAAGGATGACCATTCCTTATCTAAATGTGTATTGAAATGATATTTCAAATGAGATAAATGAATTGCTTACTGCTTTTCAAGTATTTATGTTAAATGATGAATCATGAATTTATGAATGAAAAATCATGCAAGCATATCAAAGTTCATGTTTATAAAAGGAAGCATGTGCACAAAGTATGAGTTCCACCTCAAAGGTGTAAGCGAACCGAATGTCCCCCTTTGGTGCGGCCAAGTCGCTAAGATAGGCCTCGGGCACGGCACCTCCCTGGAATAGGAGAAAGGATGAAAGTAGATGGTTGTCTGGTTAGCTTCTATCCAAAGGAATGTCATGATTTCAAATAATGCATCGCATTGTTTATAACATACCCTAGACGGGTATAAGAAGCATGTTTTAAGATATACCCTCGAGTGGGTATAATGTGGCTTTCCAAGTTATTTTAAATGAAAATGAATTGCCTGAAAACCTTATAGTTTGCTTATTGAGTTTCCACTTACGGTTTTGTTTTTCAAATCCTAAAGACAGGTGAAATGAAGCACCATGCAAGGAGCACAGGTGAAGATTCAAGAAAATATGAATTTCTATAAGTTATATGTGTATGAATTTTATGAATTCTATGGTTGTATGAATAATGACATTAAATTTAGAGTCTAATGATGTATAAGAATTATGATAAGTTTTATGACTATAAATAGCGAAAAATTTATGGTCAAATGATAAGGTATGATTGATCATGATATGACTAAGTATGGAATTTATGATATCATATGTGTACGCTAAATTGATTTAATGTCCTAAAAAGGCATTTGATGAAAAGTGAATCGAAAGGAATGATTAAACTCCTAAGGAGTTAGGATAAAATGGATAAATATTTAATAAGTCCACCGTGTGCAGGGCAACAATCCTGATTACGTTTACCAATCGATAGATTTTGGAGTAAGGTTGTGACGCTCGGGCTGGGGCACCACCAAGATACAGTCTAATCTCCACTTTAGTAACCACCAGTCCAGAGATATGGCCAGTGGAGCGCTATATTAGGGTACCTAATGAGTTGACCCATGGGTATCCTACTTGAGTTACATCCATAGCCAGGAGGTAGGGGATCCCATCATCATGATCAATAGTAGTGATTATTTCAATGGGCTAGCTCGGCCCTATTATCACTATTAGCATTAATGGTTGTAGTAATGAGTCGAATGGACCTTGTTAAAACAGACACATTTTTTATCGATGCCCATTAGTATATATGTAGTCTTTTAATTTTGTCTTCCTCAAATTTATAATCTCTTAGTTGTACGACTCATCATTCTCATATGCACCAAGCCATGACTTCCAAGTTTTTCATCCTATTTGATTAGCTACTTTCATTTTCACTTCATACTTTGTAGTAAGAGGATTAACATATTCACCTCTCTTAACAAAAAAAATTCTCTTTGGAGATGTAAAATATGAATACAGAATAGCTACATAATTCTAATTTATTCAAATATTATGAATTAACAATGTAATTCCATGTTTACTTATTTTTATCGTGTTTACTTTATTTTATTCAATATTAAATGGAGCTTGATTATATATGATTGATGCCCAAATCACAGCCATTTACCCATCTTGTTTCTTTCGACCCATTTGATTTACATCGATTACATTTCTCCCTCTTATATGATAAAACCAGGGGTAAAGTTGACGTGGCATAAAGCATCTACTACAACCAGGGATAGAGTTGTGATTAACAAAAACTCTCTCTTGTCATTTTTGAATAGCTTCTCCCCTTCTACTATAAGTACTTCTTCCCACCTTGCTCTGTCTAGAGAACCAAGTATCGACCAAGATGAGCTTAGATAAAAAGATACCCCTCCCTCTAAGAAGCTTATGAAGGATTTGGATATAAACTTATCATTGCATATAGATTCATGAATCATATGTTGGTCCTGAATAGTTGCCTTAATCCAAGAGAGAAGGAGTAAATTAGGTTATTTAAAATTTCTTTATAATTTTAAACTTAACCCCTTTAAGACTAAGTTCTCTTGAATGAAACTCATAGAGTCAAATCAAAAGAGTAAAAAAGTAAAAGTGAATGTATAAGAAGACATACAAAATTATAGTGGTTCAGGTAATACCTCTACTTCACTCTTCCAATCACACACTTCTTGCCTGTTGCATTCCACTATCACTTCAATGAATACAACTTAAAGCCTCAGCTCCTTTGTAAATTATAGCTCTAGAGAGCCTTTACAATAACACACAAGTAGTTATGAGTACCGCTACAAACAACATTACTTGTTCCCACACTTTGACCTTAGTCTTCAACACCAAGGCAAGTGTTAAATTATAATAAAAAATTTAAAATAGGAATAAACTACACATTAAAGATTTGTATAAAACTTTGATGAACAAAAGCAAGCTCTTAAGGATGAGGAGAATGCATGAACTTGAAGTTTTTTCGGTGAACTTGTGTAATACCCTGAGTACTAGCAACTATGTAAATAGATTGTTGTAGGTGAGATTTTACTAGTAGATTTGGATGAATGATGGAAATGGACCTAATTGTAGAATTATGACAATGAAAATGATTAAGAATCATTAATGAGAAGCATGATTTTTATGAGAATCATTCTAGAATTGATTGAAATGTTCGTGATGCTTGGGAATGAATTTGGTATGACAATTTTGATGATTGAGTCATTTGAGGCTAATAGTGAAAATTTGGTAGGAAATGAACATTATGTGCAAAACTTTGGAAATGACATAGAACATAATGACTTCTAGCATGGATATAATTGTAGATGTATTTGTGATGTATGAAAAATAATTTTGAAGACATAAAAGGTAATATATGTGATTTGGGTAAATGAGACCCATCGTAGAAGCAAAACGGCTAAAGAGTTGAGTTGATTGGTCAAACTTTGTATAAGACATATTTTGAACAAATAGATAATATAAATGTGATATTATGATGATAAAAGATATACGTGAATGATTGATTTAGTGTTGAGAATGTTTTAGCATGTTATGACTACTTATTTTATGAACGGATGAAAATTGTCAGTAAAGTTGTTTAGTAAAATGTATGCCAAATTCTATGATAATGGAATTTTGAGATGAAATTTTGTGGAGAGATAGTACTTGAAGTTAGGAATTCAATGCAAAAAAATCATCTCAATTAGAATTGACTACAGAAAATTATGGGTAAAATGGTGTAATATAGCTAAAAATAGGCCATTTGTGGGCCCACACAGCCCAAATGGTGACAACATCTTAAACATGTGAGTGGATTTATTTCATGTCATTTCTTTCTCTTCTTCCTCTCCATGACCTTAGTTCTCTGACCCTATGAACAACCACTTAAAAGTGCTTGGATTTACCTCATTTTCATATCAAGGAAGCTTTTTAGATCAAGGAGAGAGCTTGGAGCTTAAGAGATCTTGAAAATTTTTAGGTAAAACTGAATTTGAAGTACGTAGGTTGTTTTGTTTTGATTCAAAGCATGAATTTGTTCTAAAATCATGTTGTTTTTATAATTGTTTGTGGGTACCTTATTTCTTTTATGATTTGGATGAATCATTGAGAGATGGGGCTTTTGTAGAGATTAGAGTGAGGTTGGAAATTGGGGATTTTAATAGAAATACGTGTAAGGGATGAAACGGAAGTGTTTAGAAGTGATTTTGTATGATATTATTATGTGTTAGATGGAATCCCATGAATTTTAAGTGAATTTAGTTTGATTTTCATATGTTGCCTTTTAGGTGTTTATTGAAATGTCCAAGTGAAGCTTAATGCCCAAAACCCATGTACAAATGAATGTATAGAATGTTAATAATGTGTTTCAAATGCTTGGGGGCATATGTCATGTTGAATTATTTAGATTGGAACTTATGTTGAGCTTGATGAATATGGGTTGTATGAATTGAGATGAGACTTGAACTTTGTGCTTAAAGATATTGTTGGATATTTGTTGGAATTTAATGGAGATACATGTAAGGGATGCAGTGGAAGTGTTTAGAAGTGGTTTTATATGATATTATTATGTGCTTAGTGGAATCTCATGAATTTTCAGTGAATTTAGTTTGATTGTCATATGTTGCTTATAAGGTGTTTGTTGAAATGCCTAAGTAAGGCTTAATGCCTAGAAATCATGTATGAATGTATATGTAGAACCATAATTATGTGAATAATGTGTTGCAAATGATTGGAGGCATATGGGTTGTTGAATTATTTGGAATGGAACCTGTGATAGTCATGGTGAATATGGGTTGTATAAATTGAAATGGGGTTTGAACTTGTGCTAGAGGATAGTTGGATCAATGTTAAAATTGTGTAATTCCTATTTGAAATAGGAATAGAGGCATGGTTTGAATGACGAATGAGAAGCTAATGGATGGTGATCCATTAGCTAGGTTCCTTGTGTGGACGGGTACTATGTTGAACCAATTATTGATTTGGGGCTAGGCCCTTTGAAAATGAGTTGGCATTGTTGACTATGTATTTGTATATGATTTTAATAAACTGATGATGCATGATTTTAGTATGAGCATGATGCATATAGCATGAGTAGTGCACATGCATGGTTTGCATAGGGTTGTTCATGACTCTTTTTTGATATGAGGATAGGGTTGTTCATGGCCCTTGATAGACATGAGGTTAGTTTATTTCATGTGTGTGTTTGTAGCATGACATGATCGTGTAGAGCTAGTGAGAGTCTGATGTTTGCATTGCATGTGATGACATGACATATGATGAATTTGGCATGGATTTGTGCTTGTTTTTACCGAACGCACCTACTTACCAAGTTCTCCCAACTCATGTGTTTATTTTTAACATTTTTAGCAGGACTAATACTGCAAGCACTTAGCTATAAGCTATGTTTTCAAGTTAACGTGGAATGTTCTAGGTATAAATCATGATAGCTTTGGATTATAGTTATTTGAGGCTCATGTATCTGTGGGATATGATGTATACCATATGATTAGTTGTGAGAGATATTTGTATATTGAAAATGAGTCATAGATGTATGACTTGTTAAGGTTTTATTAATGTATTTAGAAATTGTGAAAATGTATTTTACTTCTGTTGAGATGTGAATGATGAAAATAATTATAATTTAATTATTTTTATTGCTATATGTATAATCGATAAATTAGTTGTGAATATCTAGGTTGCCACAAGTGCATTTTTATGCAAATATAGTCCTTTGTTTTTGAAATTATGGCAGATCCTAGGGAGATGCTGCTGGATCTCTACCATAGTGACCACCGATTTGGGGAGATGGTCGGCGGGGCGCTATAACTTGAGTGCTTTGCTCAAGAATTCTTAAATAGGGCTTTGAATGCTTATAACTTAGAAGGTGAAAGCACGATAAATGCCTAAAGATAAGAGCATAATAAAAGTCTTAGCTAACTCCACTTGACATGGTTTTTAGCCTTGAAGGATTTTTGAGTGTTTGGTGGTAAATGGCGTGCATTTAATGCATTAACATTTAAAAATTTCCTGATCATTATGGCTGAAGTCGTAGTTGAAGTTGACTTGGCTTGTAACTTAAGTTGTAAGTGAAGTTGACTTGGGTATTGACTTCAATGCTTCATTTTACTAAGAGCATTTTCCTTTAAGCCTTGGCCTTCAAGTTTCATGTGAAGTTGACTTCAAGCTAGGACTTCACCCGAGTCGCGGGTTAAGTTGACTTCGGCTTCGAATTCATAGTATTTTGGGGCTTCAACTCCTTGGCATATATTTCTTCTTCATTTTAGCTTTTCAAGTTTCTTATTAAGTTGACTTCAGGTTTGGACTTCACCCAATTCATAATTGTAGTCAACTCAAGATGTGACTTCAAATATTAATCTTGAAATAGAGAATTTCAAGTCCCATTTGTTCTTCCAAGTCACTAACTAGGGTTAACTTTAACTTCAACTTCACCTAAATAGCAATTGGAATCAACTAGAGATGCAACTTCAAGCATTATTGAGACAACTTATTTTTGGGCAGCATTGGGATCTTCAAGTTGCAGGCTAAGGCCAACTTCATTTTTGACTTCACCCAAGTCGCATTTGGAGTCAACTTAAAATGCGACTTTGACAATGCAACTCTTCCTTGTAGTTTTTTGCTTTCCAATTTGCACTTGAAGTCAATTGCAGAGTTAATTTGGAATAAGACTTTATCAAAGTCGCTCTTGGAGTCTACTTAACTATGTAGCTTTGACTGTTTGAACTTGAATTTTGATTTTGCATCTTTCATGCACATGCCCAAAATTTTATTAGTAGTCTTTAACTTCTCAAATCATTCGTAAATTATTAAAATTTAATATTTGATTTGCAATTTCTATCAGTTAATTCACATCTTATGGGTTTATTCTATGAGCAATTATGAGTGGATGAAGTTCCTCTTAAAGGAGGGAACCTCTTGCACAAATCTTACTTCTTACAAGAATTCAAATCTAAAACTCAAATGCAACTTCCCTTTCATAGGGCTAAGTTTAAGAAAATGACCAGGACTCATATAAGATTATGTCCCTTGCCTAATCCTCTTAACTAATACACACATGTTGAAGCGATCAAGACATCACCAACATAATGAACGAAATGGATCAAGCATCAAATCAAAAGAAATCAATGAAAACGGATCCATAAGGGGGTACTTGGTCCCAGACATGTATTAGGCACACAATTTGGCTATTTTTCTCCAATAAATATCTCATGTTAGCTATTTCAAACAATTAAGCTCATCCGTTCTCCCACTCATCATTTTGAAGGAATTCTGAGTATTTTTTCTTACTTTATTTCTTGAAGAGGATTTTTTCTTAAGAGATGATTAGACTACTATTCTCAATAATAAAAGTTCTCTCATAATTCAACTACCTTCTTGAAATAAGATATAGTGAATTTCAAAAGAAAAACTCTATAAAAATTGTTATCTCATGGCCTTTCCTTATCCAAGTCATGCCAATAATTTGTAAGTCATTATGCTATCGAAAATGCTATCAACTTCAATCAAAACTTTATGTATATGAAGAAATCAAGTTTAGAGTCAATCTCTATTGATCCAACTCCTATGCAGAGATATTATCATAATCAACGTGAGAGTGGTTTGTCATCTACTCTTGAAAGTTAATATTGTCAACTTGATCATTTTTACCTGTAATCTTCATATTGCTATCTAGGAGAACAACATTTTCACAATTGCATCTCATTACATTGGATCTCCTTACTAGTGGAGGTTAGATTCATACTAAGATTGACATTGATCTCGATGAGGCAACTATCATAATATAAAGAGAGTTTTCTACCTCTTAAGTATCAAAGCATTTGATGTCCCACTTTTTCTTGACCCCGCCAAGGTTAACGCAGTCCCAATTAGGTCTCTCTAACTAAGTAGGTCAACTTGATGAAATTCTCATCCTAGTTAGTTGAAACCACACCTGCATTTTTACTCGAGTGCCATAATAAATGGTATATTGAGCTTGTTTCTCATCCATAGCGGGTCATATTAAGTGTCCAAAGAATGTCAATTCTTGAACCCAGTTAGTCTCAGCCTCCTATGTGAGTCAAGTCAGGGGTTGATTAGCCCCTTCGTATATACCACCAATTCTTCTTAACTTCACAATGGTCCCTAAATTCTATATAGGAGTCATACTTAATTAACTCGTGTTGGTCCATCTTTAGATCCAACTTTTGAGTCATACCTTCACATCAATTTTGTGGCGCCCTCGACCTGTGGCATCGAAACCTTACTCCAGAATTATTTTTGATTGGTAAATGTGAAACAAGATTGTTGCTCTAATCACGCAGCGGGATTTCTGAATCCATTTCGTTTAGCGGATTTTTTTTTTCATTCCATTTCTTTCATCCATTCTCAAGCAATATCTCCTTGAGATTTGCTATACTTATTCTTCTTAAATCATTAATTCATTCATAACTTGATAATTTCATATTAGTATAAAGTATCCATCTATTCTCAGCATACCAGCATTTTCAATTAACCTTTCTTTTGTCTCAATCATATCGTATCAATACAAGTCATTCATGAATTTTCGTAACTCAAACTACTTAATTATGTACATCATAAACTTTCATCATCTAGCCTTAATGTATGTATATCATATAATGATACACGGGCAATCTTACTTTTATGTTACAAATAATCATATGTTCATGAGCTGAATTTAAATGGAATTCTCAACATAAATACTTATCTGTTCACATTGCATTAAAGGTATTCACAACCTGAGACTTCATTATTAACACATTCATTCATCCACAACATGCAGGTAAATAATATTTTGCTTTGTTCCTCCACTTGTGCCATGTACCTGCCTAAGGTTTGGAAAAAATAAAACGTGAGTGATAAACTCAGTAAATATGCATTTTCATTTTAAACCTTTTTCAAAACTTTTTTTCCTATAAATATTTCATGACCCAAATTCTGGGTTTTTCAAAGGCGAAGCATATGTACGTAAACCTTTTCATAAAATTTTTTTCATTGAGACATTCTCATGTCCTAAAATATTTTGATATAAACCATTTTTCATGTGGACATTCTCGTGTCCAAAACTATTTTCATGAAGCTCATTTTAGGGCTTTTAAAAGCATATGCAAATATGCCTCTATCCCTCTGGTAGGTGACACTTACTAAGTGATCATCCTTCTATAGGAAATAAACTTTTTATGTGATAGCACCTTCTCCCATTTTAGGGAAGGCGTCACTGGCTTCCTGCCTTTCACTAGCAACTTGGCCACATGTAGAGGGGGTCTCAGCCATCTGCGATCGCCTCTACGATAGACTTATTCATCATTCTAGTGCACCATATATCATTTTTATTGACATCGACATGTTAGCATGATTTCATAAAACCATATAGATCTCGGTCTATGTCCTCTTAAAATCTCACAGACATCTGTCTGTGTCTTTTTTCTCAAAATTGAAAACTCGGCAACTCTGTGCCTTTTTCAAAACTGAAAGCTAGGCAACTTTATGCCTTTTTTAAAACTGAAAGTTGGGCAATTCTGTGCCTTTTTCAAAATTGAAAGTTTGGCAACTCTGTGCCCTTTTTTCAAAACTAAAAGCTGAGCAACTCTGTGCCCTTATTCAAAACTGAAGGTTGGGCAACTCTGTGCCCTTTTTATCAAAATTGAAAACTAGGCAACTCTGTGCCCTTGTTCAAAACTGAAGGCTGGACAACTCTATGCCCTTTTTCAAAATTGAAAACTTAGCAACTCTGTGCCAAGGTCATTTCATAAACAATGAATATACAAATACATCATTTCTATTCATATCATAATTCTTCATGTGATGGTACGCTAGCCTGGTGAAATCTTTGCCATATGGTAGAAGACACTAAGTAATCAACTACCCACGAAAATATGGTCATTCTACTAAAAGACGTTGGCCACACCGACTTGAGAATTTCAAGGGCACAACTACCTATGAAATCATGACTTTTCTTACCCTAACTAGCCTCCTAACTTTTCGTGCATGACTTTCGTTCACCCCGAAATTATATACCTCAATCACATGAAATATTGGTTATTCTTATATAGAGAAAAGCTTGTATATTCATTTTGAACACAATTTGAAAAATAGTATTTAGATCATAATTTTGGGATGACCACCCTTAAATGGTTTTAAAATCATCAATATAAAGCAGTTTTTAAAACACTTCAAAACTCAAGAAAATTCAAAACATGTCAATTTTTTTTAAAAATCAATAGTTTCAAAAAAAATTTTACTTATTTATTTGTAAACAAGTTTTAAAACTAATACAATAAAGCAATTCCCAAAATCTTTTAATATCTAAAAAGAAAGTAACATTTTCAAAAGCTTTTCTAGCAAACATTTTTATTCCCATTTTTGGGCTTTGCAAAGGATATGCAATACATCTTTTCCATTAATCTATTTCGGCATGTTATTTTTCATTTACACGACATCTCTGTCAGTCTTATATATATAAAAAGAAAAGCATGCATATTTTTAAACGTCATTAACAGACAAAAAATAAATCATCTAATACAATCAACTTATCGAGCTGACCATCCTTAAACTCTTTTAGAAACATAAGTATAAAGCATTTTTAAACTATTTTACTATTTAAAAAGACTCTAAACATTCCAAGAACATCCTTTTTCAAATGTTTTTCTTGCAAATACCATTTTCGTAAAAGAATCGAACTTTCTTTTCATAAACTCTTTTGAAATATTCAAATGAAAATAATTTCTAAACACTTCAACCTTTAAAAAAGGCATGCTTACAACGAAGCAATCCTAAAACATATCCATATTTGAAAGATAACATTTTTAACACTTCAAGTGAAATCAATATTTTTAAAAGTTTGCTTGCTTACAAGAAAACCTTAAAATCATCAGTACAAAATCCTTTCAAACATTTCAACATTTAAAGTGAAATCAATATTTTTAAAAGTTTGCTTGCTTACAAGCAAATCTTAAAATTATCAGTGTAAAGCCCTTTCAAACATAGCAACATTTGAGATGAAATCAACATTTTTAAAAGTGTTTCTTGCTTACCTGTGGGAAGTTCACTCGTCCCTTGGATCTTTTTCTTGCCTTCACCTAGACAAGTAGAAAATGATCATCTTATATGTTTGCATATCCTCATATACTTGCATGTCTTGCCTTTTAGTTAATTCATGTTCATATGTCACTCATCCCCAACCCTTACATGATCTCAATCTATATGTGACTCATAACATATTTTCCTTAATCATTTCTTCCTTCAAGATGAACACCATCATCTCATATCTCACATATATGCACATTTTTCAATGATGAATCATTCATTTGACTCAATACCCTCATCTAGGGTATTTAATCTCTTTTTAATCGTTCAATACACTTACTTGAAACTATAGTAAGCTGAGTTCAAGTAAAGTTTTTCAACTTCATATTTACCCTTCTAATACTCTCTTTTTCAAACACCTATATGACCTAGTAATTAATTGCTTTGAACACTAACTTTTGTAGTCATTCAAGGCAATTATCTATGACTTATATCAAGTCATTTCTTATGGTGTATTTGGTAATGAATAAAACTTTTGATGAAAACTTTTGAAGAGTGAAAGTTGTCAAATGATGTGATATAATGGGGTAATGATGAGTAATAAAGATGATAAAGTTAAAATAGATAGGTTAGTTGTATAGATAGTTGTATAGAAATGATTGAAAAGTAGGGTAGTTGTATAGGAAAATGTGAAAAAATGATTAAAAAATATGATAGTTGTGGAGAGTGACAAGTTTTATATTGAAAAGTTTTAACTTGACATTTTCTATGAATTGCCAAACACATAAATGCATATTTTCACTAAATTTTGCTTTCTCGATTGCACCTTATGGAAAATTATCAAACAACCACTCTTGTGGTCTTGTTAGGTGCTTATTCATAAGCTTTAACAACATAAATTCACTTTAAATTTCTGGATTAAATCATCATTCCAAAACAGCCATGTTTTGTCTCATTTTTGGTTAAATTCCACTTGTACAATTGCACCTTGATGATGTATATATTAAATACAATCTTTTCATAACTCTTGTGATCTTTCAAGGCACTTATTCATAGTTGATAGCAACCATTTTTGCATCAAAATTTTTGTAATAACTATCTTTTCTAAAACTGCCCCATATGTTAATATTTTTAAGTTTTGCCCTTCAAAATTCCACCTTAATCATACATATATGTTACCCCATAAATTCACAACTCTTATGGTCACATTAAGTGCTTGTTTGCACTTTATTATCAACCTAATTCCATTAAAATTATTGGAATTATCATTTATTTTCAAAACACCCATATTTTGCTAAGTTTCCTTTCCATACTAGCATATTAATCCAATATACATGTCATATCACAACTTAGCACTTATATTTGCTATCAACACTCTTAATTACACTCTTTACTAATCCACATATCATATGATAATTAAGAACAACTAAAAGAAAATTTTCTTTTTAATTAACACATACTTGAACATCTCTTAAGCATGGGATAAATCAAACATCAAACTCGTGATTTAACCTATTATTTGGACGTCACTTTGAGAATGGTATAAGCTAATAATTAATCAAAAAAATACCCATATAATAACCTGTTTTGGATGTCCAAGGGGCTGTTTTCTTGTTGAAATTTTTTCTCCTTTGTAAGCTTGCTAAAAACGTCCAAGGGGCTGCCCTTTTTCACCTATTTATAATGCTTGGTTTTACGCTTGGTTTGCCATCTATTAACCATGGTCAAAAACCACATTTATTGCCATTAATTGCTGCTGAAATTTGAGCCATACAAGTATCCTATCTTGCCTCCTTATCATCTTCATTATCATTTGTATTTAATGGCTATTGCCACCTTGCATTTCTTTCATTAACTGTACTTGCCACCTCTCATTTAATGCACCCTATGTGATATAAGGCTCATTAATGCGTATTTATTTTTTATCTCTTCCATTTGCACCATTGCTTACCATGTGTCCCTATCTTAGTGTAATTGTCAACTTCTCATTTATTTAGTTGACTTTAATCTTGTCCAAATGCACCCTACAATGCCACATGTTCAAGCTTGTTGTACAAGTCAACTTTAGCTTTTGCATCTCATTTATGACAAAAAGTCAATGCTCTAATTACACCATCATCATTAGTATTTAATCTCACTTAACACATGTCATTTAGGGCTTTCTAACAAAATTTAACATCATCTCATCCATTCACAATTTAGAGCACCTTAACTTAGTCATGCATGAAATTTTTTATCTCAAAATGATGCATATATGCTAAAATATCAGCAAAATGAATTTAATTCATAAAATATCATGTAACTCTAGTTATTTAACCTCTTTCTATTCATAATTTTCATGATCCAAACCGTTCATCATATAGGGCATGCCAACTAAGGATTTTCCGTAAAATTTCATATCATTCCACCTTATATATCATAAGATATTAATTAATCAACAATTAAATAAAAATGTAGCATTAATTATAGTGCCCCTAAGCATTCTCTACACCATTTTCGTCTTTTAGTGCACATTTATCTTGGTAATCATTGGTGATTAACTTAATCATCTCGCTTAGTTAGTTGACCTAATCTTATCCATACAAACTCTAAGCTACATTTGCTATGCTTTAAGATAGGCGGGGTTTCACAAATTCACTTCAAGTCATGTTGGTTCATCTTTTAACCATATTAGTTGATCATCTCTTAATTAAGTTAGCACATCACTTCATATTAGTACTCGACCTTGACTCTTATTTATCACTCTCTCAACTCTTGTTGGTCCTTAAACTTTATATACGAGTTATATCTTAATTCAACATTTATCGTTGGGTCTCTGAACTTTATATGTGAGTCATATCTCAATTTGAACTTTGCATCTATCCTTGCACTCTATCTTTGAATCATACCAATATCTTATTCACACTCAGACCCTAAACTTCACATTGGAGTCATACCTACTGTATTTTTTGCAGCTAAGAGTGCATTTGGCAATTAACAAAAAATGTCAAGTCAATCTAAAACTTTTTACTCTTCACAACTATCATATTTTTTAATTATTTTTTCACATTTTCCTATACAACCACCCTACTTTTCAATCATTTCTACACAACTATCCACACAACTAACCTATCTATTTTAACTTTATCCTCTTTACTACTCATCATTACCCCTATCATATCACATCATTTGACAACTTTTACTCTCCAAAACTTTTCATCAAAAGTTTTATTCATTACCAAACACACCCTAAGTCTCTAAATTTGGTAGACAAGATGCAGTCACGTTTGAGACACACCAGAGTTGTGATTCCACATTTTACTCTACATTGGAGGGCATGATCCTACTCTATCTCCATTCAAATTCTCAATGTAGTTGACGACGACTTCTCATTGATACCAACATATTGAATTAAAAAGCTAATCTACGAGTCAAGCCTTAATTCATTAGGCATTTAGTTGCCCCAACATGCAAGAGAGCAAATGATGTTCTTAACCACTCCAACATATAAGAATGTCATCCAAACTTTGTGTCACACCATGCACACATGCACTTATCTTTATTAATAAATTGTCATGAGTCTCTACTAGTCTGGTAAAACAATTTGTTATGCTTTGTATTTATACCTTAACAATAAGAATTTCCTTTCAAGGGCCTTGCCCTATTTTATGTTGCATGTTTTTCACTTTTAAGAATTAGTAAATTCTAACTATTATATTTAACTCTTTTAATCAAAGGTTTTTCTCTAAAAGATGTAAAATCAAAATTTCGAACTTTATGCAATTTTTTATCGTAATTCCCGGAGCTATCGAAAGATAACATGATTTGAATATTCAAATTACTTTCCTCATGCAAATAGGTGACCTTGAAACAGGCTGAAACACATGCCTCCTTAATGTTATAAATTTCTTAAAATTGTCTTGCCCACTTTGAACCCAACAGCCAGTAAGGCATTTAAGCGTGCAAGATGCTAAGATGGCATCAACCTATTTGAGAACAAGTAAAAAGAGCAATAGTTAGGGAGTGGTGACAAGGTTGGTGCCATTGAGAAATGACCTGAGCTTAAATGACTTTCATTTGATGTGTCATCTTTTGTGCTTGAGAAGGTAATGCTGCTGAGATTGAGTAGTGCGAGTGATATGAGCATTGAGCTAAATGGTGAGAAGAGAGATTGCCAAAGACTCTACATCTATAGGTTTTCCGAGACAAATTTCGTAGGCTCAAAGGGGGTTTTAGATTCTTTCTAGTAGGGTTCAACAAAAGTTTCAAATTCTTTGGCTACCTAATCCAAGAATTCTTCAAACAGTGTAGGAGACTTTCTAGTAGTAAAGGAGGAAATGAGGACTTTTCGTGCCAACGTGGAGCTGTCTATGAAAGGAGGATGATATTTCTATGATAAATTAAGCTACTTTCCCAGACCCATATCAGGACCTTCTCAAGAGTAGGAGAGAGCATGAAAAGGAAATTGGATGGTTGCTCGCAAAGTCTCCACCAAGAGCCATTCAAAAATGGCTAGGGAGTTTCCATCAATCTAAATTAGCAACTCTCCCTTTATAAAAACATCTCTCTTAGGTCAATTACAATAAATGCTTTGGGCCATGTCAACTCCACCCTAGTTTTGTTGTAGGAGAGAACAAAATGCAATTAATGACTTGTGCATCACATGTTTATAAACTGTGATGCCTATTGTATCTAATCGGGCATCATATTAAATTATGCATTAAATGAGGCAATTTTAGCTTTTCGTCAATGAAAATAACTATTATTGTGACCTTGGACATAATCCATTGAAGTCATATGAGGGCTATATGCGTGAATATCTAGGTTCGAATGCAAGGTGAAGTAGTGGAGCTTTGTGTGTAATAAATGTAATAAAAAAGAATTATAATTAGTGGAATCCTAATATTACACTTATAAGGTATTTTACAAATTTGTGAAACTAAGAGATACAATTTCAATTTTGCTCAAACTATAGAAAACTCATAAATTGTTACAATATTTTAATGCATATGTAAATAAATATAAATAATTTTTGAATTTTACGCATAATTAATGCCTAGTATTAAGAATGAAATGAGACTATAATAAAGCGTGATTGGAAAGTGATAAAAACTTTTGATGAAAGTTTTTGGAATAAAAGTTTTTAAAATGTAAGAAAGTGATGTAATATGATAGAGGTAATAATTAGGAGTAAAGAGAATAAAACTAAAATAGATAGGTTAGATGTATGAGTAGTTGTGTAGAAATGATTGAAAAAAAGGTAGTTGTATAGAAAAAGTGAAGAAATAATTAAAAATAAGATAATTGTGGAGAATGAAAATGTTTAATCGAAGGGTGTGCTCGGGAACACAAAAAACTTTTTAAACTTGAACTTTTCGCTTTCCACAAATATCTTATTTTATAATTATTTTTTTTACTTCTTCCTATACAATTATCCTATTTTTCAATTATCTATGCACGAATACCTCTACATTTAATTTATCTATTTTAGCTTTATTATATTTATTTCTCATAATTACTCCAATTATATTATATTATTAACAAACATAAGTATAAAATAAACGATTATAAATAACTTGGTGAATTAGATTTTTAATTGTCATTAAAGTGGCTCCTGATGCAGAGATTTTTTTTTTCTCCAAATGCAAGGGATTTTGTTTTTTTCATGAATTCAAATTCCTCAAATGGGTTTCACGGAACAACTTGCAAAAAAGGATGAAGTTACTGGTCTATTTATGGAAAAAGACTTCTCTATTTATTAATATTTATGTATCATTCTAAATTCTGACAAAACCAGCGGTCCATCTTCTTCCCGAAAAAGCAATCATCGTTTTCTGGGTCCAGTTCTGCCTGTCTCTCGTTTTGCTCAGTTAGCTGATGCCAGGCGACATATTTCCGGAATAGCACCTGCCATTCGTCTTTCTCAATCCAACTCCAGCGGCTCATCATAGCTGAGGAAGGCGGAAGACAACGAGGAGGAAGGGGTTGCGCCTCTCCACCATCCTATGGTTTCCGTAAACCCTCCAACAGAAGGATTCTTCTTGGACCCTTTGGGTATGGCTCTTCCTGGTCTTGGCTCCATCACGGCTGCCACTACCACCACCACCACCACAAACGCAGCTGCTGCCTCCGATGATCCCAGCAAGAAGATTAGGAAGCCGTACACAATCACCAAGTCGAGGGAGAGCTGGACGGAGCAGGAGCACGACAAGTTCCTTGAAGCCCTCCAGCTGTGAGTGCATACACTCCTCTACAGTGCATGAGTATCTTATTCTTTTTGATCTGCTGAATTCTCCGCGAATTGTGTTTTCGACAGTTTCGGCTGAATTGCGTAATCGACGCCTATTCCTGTTTTATGTCATGTGTTAAAAGAGAATCGACTGGGTTTTCGCATCTTTGTTTTTGTCTGTTTTGGTTTTAGAACTGCTTTTTAACGAGTACTGTGTTTTATCTGAAATATTCCTTATCTGGTGCTTTCCACTTTTTTGTGACTGCAATTACCTGAATTTTGAATTTTGAATTTTATTTTTACTTAATCGTTCTAAATATCATGCCCCTGCGGAGCAGTGTTTTCTTCTTAGGTGTTTGATTGGTCCAGATAGGGTGACTGACACACTGTCGTGGGGATGCATGGTTGATTTTGCAAGCATTTCTTGTTCGGCGGTCGGGATGGGCTACACTGGTAAGCAGGTGCCCATTCTAGAAGCTTCTAATCATTAACAGGACTTTTCCTGTTGTTTCACAGATTTGATCGGGACTGGAAGAAAATAGAGGCATTTGTTGGTTCAAAGACAGTCATCCAGGCAAGCATCACAGCTTTGAATTTACTATTTTTTGCAACTAATGAATTACCAAAATAATGCCATTCTGATGGTGATGCAGTCCCATGTTGAAGCTTAGGGGACTGAGTGTGCCAATCTGATGGTGACTCAGTTCCACATTGAAACTTATGGGACTGATTATGAACTTATGTACTGAGCACATCAATTTTATTTTAGTATTTAAGGATTATGCATGTGCTATGTTATATGAATGAAGATAAACAAAATAAATAGGATCATGAAGCATGATGTAAAATCAGTGGTGGATCTAGGACCTTTGGCCAGTGTGGGCAATTTGACATGAAGAGATTATATTATTATTTGAGTGGGGGCAAATCAAGTTAAAATAAGTAGATTTTGAAATATTTTTGAAATTACTATATAAAAATTTATATACTTTTTGTGTATGTAGATCTGCCTATGCGCCAAAAAGAGTTAAAATTGAACTGGTTGTTGTTGTTTTGATCTTCTTTGTTGTGCACATCATGACATTAAGTGCCTTTTGTTGTATGTCATAGAATGTTAAGTATTGACATTAGTCTGGGTACTTTGTTTTTAGAAAATCAAGCTATGAGTGATGGTGAGCCTTTGCTTTTAGGTTTGTTGCTTAAAATGTCCCATGTCTATTGTGGAGCAAATGCTCTGATTGATTGAGCATGGAGAGTTGGAGACTCATACCTTGTTTAACATGTTTGATATGAGAGCATTGACTACCACTTTCTAGCTATTACTCAATAAATTTTGGGATGGGTTTCTGTTTACATTTTATCATTTTGGTGTTGGGTTTTTTCAATTTCTTAGACAAGTTTAGTGCTCTTCTATTTTATCTATTTTGATGTTAAAAGGACCAGTTGTTACAGATACGAAGTCATGCACAGAAGTACTTCCTGAAGGTTCAGAAAAATGGGACAAGTGAACATGTGCCACCTCCTAGGCCAAAGAGGAAAGCTGCTCATCCTTATCCACAGAAGGCTTCAAAAAATAGTATGTTGACATTGGATCTCTCCCTTCCTAGAAATTTTGTTTTCTTTCTTTCGAGAGATTATTGAAACCCCCATTTTCCATAATTTCAGCACCTTTGCCATCGCCAGCTGCAGTTCCATTTCCATCTTCGTCCTTTCTGCTTGAGCCTGGTTATGCAGTTAGAACGGATTCACCTTCAATGCTCAGGAACACCTCTGCTGCTGCAGCTGTGTCTTCTTGGCCTCATAATTCTGTTCCCTTGCTGAGTGTATCACATGCGACGAAAGGTTCATTATATTTCTTGGCTAATTTGGCATTGTTTCATGCTATTAACTAAGTCTACTATTCTTATTTTGTATAATGTTTTACACATGCAGACGAAATAGGACCTTCAGGGCCTACAGGAGTAAATAATTGCTGTTGCAGTAGCACCGAAAGCCCTACCGGGACGTGGCCTGCTTCTGAAATGACCGATCAAGTGAATCAAGGTCCAACACTTCGAGGTGAGAAGTCCATGTTGTCTGGTTTCTTATGTTTTCTTTTCCTATTTCATTTCTAATTTTCCTTGCTTCCGTGTTTCTTATATTATTCTGTTTACTTGATGCCATGTTTGTGTTTACAATCACTGACTAATATTCTGTCTAACTGATCGATGGAAGATGCAATAAGAGCACTGAAACTATTTATCAATTTGGGTTTATTTATTTTGAATAAGCTTTAGGGGAACATATCTGGGAAGTTAGATGTTGAATTGCTTTCTGAGATCTGATGTATGTATCAAGGAACTTAAACATCAACTTGATAGATGATTTAGACTAGTATTCCATTTATGCGATTAAATTAGGATTTATTTTGTGTAGGTCTGTCTATGGTCAAGGGCATTGTATTAGAGGCCTTAGTTTATTTGAATTTGGATACACCTTTAAGGTTGAGTGGAGAATGTGTACATCCTCTAAATGATATGAAGTGATGGGTGATGAAGGTCTTGTAGATAGAAAGATGGAAGAAGAGGGGAAGAATTGGATGAGATAGAAAGGAGGAAGAAGATGGACTTAGAGAAGAGGGGAGCTTGAAGAAGACGGTTGAGGGAGATGAACATAGATTGAGAAAGGAGGAAGGAGCGAGGAAAAAAGAGAGGAGAATGAAAAGATTTGAAAGAGATTAGGAGAAGTAACTGTGATGTTTCGATTTAATATTTGGAGCTTGGTTCCATTCAATTTCATTCATGCCAATGTTTTCTATAGGTAAGTTGTAGTTGACTCTAATGCCTCCTGTACCATGTGGAATAGATGTTGTGAAACAAGTGGAGTTACTATGCTAAAGAGCCCATTACTTATCACTAGTGGCATTACGCATGAAGAGCCCATGTATCAAAAGGAAGCCCAGATTCAAGGAAAATCGATGATCCCATATGCGTACAAGGTCCAGTAGGATGTCTAATAGGCCATCTTTCCTTGTATTTGATGCAAAATCCTCATGGACTGGTAGGGAGGTTAGAATTGGACCTTCTACTCCTGCTGATATGTAATAAGTTTGCCCTTGGCCATTTTAGTCAATACCATGGCATGCAAGAATGATTGAGGCCTACGAATCTTTATCTGAAATTTGACATCTGATTTTAGTCCATCAAGAAGTGATTCCTTTGGGGGGGGGGGGGGGGGGGGGGGGGTTGGATATTTGCATTTAATGAGCCTTAGTGTTAAGAGTACATGCTATGCTATGCAAATGTGATACCAAAATTTAAATATCAGAAGTTATCGGGTTAATGAGTTAGCACACTGCAAGGTTAGTGATCTCTGTGTTGGTATGATGCCAAGTTAGCAGTCAGTGTTATGCAAAAATGATGCAATAATATTGGAATTAAACAACAAAAAACAAAGTTAAGACAGTTGCCACTAACCAAATAGCAGTGGTTAGACCATATTAAAGACACTCGTTACAAATATTTGGGGTCAGCCTCCCATCAAAATACAATAAAAATATTAGTTACTTCATATTTTTTAGTTTATGGGCCTAAAAACATAAAGTGAATTTTTATAGAAGCTTGAGAGGGTTGAGGTGCCATCTATGATGTGGTAATGTGATTGATAAATTTTCATCTCAAAGTATATTATTAGGTGTAAATTCTTTCTTATAAGAAGTCTAGATAGGTCCCTTTGTAGCAATTGCAAGGTCATCCCAGATGAGAGTCTAAACTATGTGGTAAAGGTTGTTAGTAATGAATATATATGTATACACAGAGATGATGAAACTGGATCACTTCAAGCAACTTCGTTGTCATGATCTGATGCTTTTGACCCATTGGATCAGTTGACAAATAATGAAATTTAGATTAGGGATGCGTTCGGGAACAACAACAAAAAGTTTTCCGCTTTATTTTTTTTTCCTCTTCACTTCCACTTTATTTTTTAATCATTTATTCACATCTTTTTATACAACTATCATATTTTTTTAATTATTTCTTCACATCCTTCCATACAACCATTCTATCTATTTTAACTTTAATATCTTTGCTCCTCATCATTTACCCCTATGATAACATTATTTTCTCCCATTTTCAAAAACTTTTCAACTAAAACATTTTCTGTCATTTTTTTCTTACTTCCCAAATACACCCTAGGAAACAATCAAAAGCGAATTTGTGGTTGTAGCGAAAAATACACTTGTTGATAAAGCTAGAATAGGGAACTGTTAGAAATGAGATGGGTTGAAGTGGACACTTTGGCAAATGCCTAATGTGAATCACTCTCCTTTCTTGCTATCTGACATTCTAGCCTTTCCCATATGTATACTTTTTATGTTGTAGGCTTCTTTTTTTTATTTTTTATTCTACTGATGGCCTTCTTTCTGCTCTCTTTTCTCTCTAAAATTCCTCCATCCCACTGACTTTTTCACTCTACTTCTGTTTCTCACTCTCTCTCTCTTCTCTGTGTTTGTTCTCTCTCTGCCGCTCCACTCCTCTCTCTCACTTTATGCTTCTGGAAGTGAGTCTACGTCTTGCACTTGGTAATGTACCTAATTTTAGACTTGGGATGGGGGCTTTTTCATTTTAGTCCATTTAGCTTCTAATTTTGTGAATCTTTTGGTCCTTTCTGCATAATTTCCTTTGCTGCAAATCTCCTAATGGTTTTGAAACCACTAACTAATCCCCTGTTTATGAGGCGATGAAGTCAACTCTTCGTTGGTCATTGATTATTTGAATGGCCTTGATGTCTTCTAACTTGATACGTTCCATTCATTAGGTGGGCCATATTTGTCTTATCAAGCTGGACGTGATGGATTTATCTATATACTATTACATGCCATTGGTCTGCCATGTGCTCATCTGAGTTATATCAGGTGGCCATGCACAATGTTGATCTTCTTAATTATTGTGGCAATTTTGATTTTCTTGATCCTCTTGGCATCTTGCGTGATCTAAGCTGTTAATTGCATCATTTGGGGCTTACTTATTGTCAAGCTATCAGCAAGTTTATGGATCTTGACTTGTAGTATATAAAATATTATTTCCACGAGGATCGGTTTGAAAACTAAACTATAGCAAATTCAGTTATTTAGACAATTAAGATTTTAAAGAGGATTGAGGTTTAAAAGTGAACTAACAAAATGAAAATCTAACTAAAGAGTGAAGTAGCCTGGGGATTGATTTTGGTATGATTTCATAACAATCAAAATTGAATGATAAACCTATTAATGAAGCAACAATTGGTGCCATAGAGAAGCAGCCATAAATTGGTGTCTTGGCATATTTAAAACATTACTCCATTACCACATTGTTTTCTTTTTCCACAACTGGAATTGAGTTGAGAATATGGTAGTTTCTTTGTCTCTCCTGTTTTTTATTCTTATCCCTAAATCATTTATTTTTGTTCCCTTTGTTCTCTTTTTGTCTTTATTGCAAAGACATACCTCTTTCTTACCACTTCCTCCCTTTTTCATTGTTATATCTTCTCCAACAAAAGAGCAATACCTTTTCAAGAGTTGAACTTTGAACATTTGTAAGTGACCTATGCAAAGGTTGTTACATGACAAACATGATTGCACGTCCTTGCTTGTGCACAGAATATTCCAGCTGCATGGATTTTCTTTACCTTTGCTTTCATCTTGGCTCTTGCACCAATGCTTTGGTGTTTATTTAATGGTCACATTTACATTCTCAACATGAATTTTGCCAAGTACCACTAGATTAGATAATTATAGACATTGTATTAACCTTTGGCACTCTTTTAAATTTTTGGTATTGCAGTTATGCCAGATTTTTCTCAAGTATATGGGTTCATCGGGAGTGTCTTTGACCCAAAAACAAGCGGCCACTTGCAAAAATTGAAGGAGATGGACCCAATCGATGTTGAAACAGTAAGCACTACTTCTACCGGAATGTATTACGTCTTGTGGAGCATTTAATTAAAATTTCATTTATTGTTTTATTTGTTCTTGTGATCCATGCCTTTTTTTTTTTTATTTAACTTGTGATCCATGCTTGATGTTATGTTCAGGATGCAATATAAATTGTAAAATAAACTAGTTTTAAATTCCCCATGATGCTCTACGAAGATAATAATCAAACCTTTTCAGTTTCAGATTTAGGTCAATTTGGGCCTGTTTGGTGGAATGGATTCTAATTTAATGAAACTCCATTTCCTGATGTTGATTTGACATGTACTTTCCGTAACAATCATTACTCCATTTCCCAATGTTGGTTTGACATGTACTTTCTGTAACAATCATTGTTGCCTATATTTCAATCATTGTATCCTCTTTTTAACTTTATTCATTTCAGGACAAACATCATCCCTGCAATTTCCTTTGCTCTCAACCAAACACGCCCTTGAGAAGTTCAAATTTCTAGTTGAGTTCAACATTTTTTCACTGAGCAAATCACATTGTTCATGATTAAAAAAATGTTTTTGTTGACAATGGATGTCTTGTCTAGAGGTATTGAGAAGAGGAACATTTCTAATGATTATTAGTTTGCAACTAATATATTGCCAATTGAGATTGAAAATAAGAAACAACATAAATAAATGAATAATGCAAAAATTGAAAAACTAACTGGAGGGATTATGTCTCATTTTTTGCTTATTTTTTATGGATAACATAGCTATGTGAAAAAATGGATGACACAAGAAGAAAGTTGGAGGATCCTCTTTGGGGAAGAAAAGTGAAGAAACAGGAGAGAGAAAGATGAATTTGTGGGATGAAGAGAGAGATTTAGAAATCAAGTAGGGGAATCAAAAAGCACTTCTGACTATAATCATCCATACAGCATAAATGGGGTTGCAGCTTGGGTCAGGTTAACCTGAACTGACTTGGAAAAACCTGGTTCTGAACCAAAACCCTCAACATAGGGAACCCAAACTTAGTACTAATCTAACTATTTTTTATGGATAACGTGGCTATGCAAAAAAATGGATGATACAAGAAGAAAGTTTGAGGATCCTCTTTGGGGAAGAAAGATGAAGAAACAGGAGAGAGAGATGAATTTGTGGGATGAAGAGAGATTTAGAAATCAAGTAGGGGAATCAAAAAGCACTTCTGACTATAATCATCCATATAGCGTAAAAAGGGGTGCTGCTTGGGTCAGGTTAACCTGCACTGACTTGGAAAAACCTGATTTTGAACCAAGGCCCTCACATGGAGAGAAAACCCAAACTTAGTATTAATCTAACTCGAAATGATATCATTATTTATTTCTAATTTTTTCTCTTAAGGTCATGATAAACGTCTGTGTAGAACATTTTGAGGCTTTGGCTTCTTTCAGAATCATTACTATATATTTTGAGATCCATATCTCTTAATTGATTTTATACATCCTGAATGTTTTTACATATTACTGTTGCATTTATTTTCCGGATTAATTTAAGATCAGTATCTAGTAGGTTTAAATTAGGTTTTGATTTATAAATTTTATTGAAAGGCTGCATACTTGCGACTACAAATTGTTGCATCTTAAAACCTTCAATCCCATATGCATTTTGATCTCTGGCTGTTTAATGGCTATTTATCGATGCTTCTGCACTACAACAGATCCATGTGCTAGAATTATTTTGAAAATAAAAAAATAATAAATGGCCATCCTTTAATCTGCTGCTGTTGATAATAGCTTATATACATCTGGTACTCAATGAATGCGACAATTTCATCAACTTTGATATTTTTATACACAAAACCTGTTCTGCAACAAGATTAATCAATTTCTTGAGTACCTGTTTCTGATTTAAACATTCAAGACATTCATAGTTGTTCTAAACTTTGTATTCAAATTTACAGTGCTCAATTTGCTCTCTGTTTTCATATCTATGTGAATTATATAACTGCCTGAAGTTGATATCTACTTAACATGGCCAATAGTGCTTAAAGATATCTCTATAGACACATGCTAAACTGATTGTTTGATCTTCTATTTTATTGGCAGAATTAATATTTTAGCATTTTCTTGCTAATTTAAACTTTTCATCTCGGTCATCACATATTCTTAATAAAGGTTATACACTTCCTAGCCAGAGTTTTAGTCCAGAACTTAGTAACAAACTCTTGGTTGATCTCTGATTGATGAGCATATCTCAATTAAACATTTTTATATACAAGAACTTGAAGAATAAATAAGATAGCCACTCCGACGTAACAAATTAAAGATTAAAGAGCTAAACCAGAATTATGTTTGATCCATATTGTGTCCCAATTAGAAGATATTTACCAAATTCTAGGAGACAATTTTAGTCATCTAAATGGAACCATGACCACTGATCTCAATTTTCTATATCATTCTGGTTGTCCACAATTTCCCAATTTGTGCTTAGTCACAACTTCCAGATTGACCACCCAGAAATATGTAGCTTGTAAAATCAGATTGTTTAGCTTTCATAGATAAATATACTTTAAAATCTAGATAGAAAATGCTGGATAATATAATTTAGAACCTCAAGTTATAGAATTTTAACTAAATTAAGTTTTAAAAATCTAAATAAAAACCACAAGATGAACAAACACTATTTGTCGGAAACAAAGTAGGCCTAATAAGCAATAATTTCTTAGTAACCCAGTTGGAAATAATATATCATCCAATCATATTCTCAGAAACCTTTAATAGATTAAAGAATTTCAATCTAGAAAGACTAATATTAGGGGCAATAGTTCAATACACCCCTTTTTTTAAATTTTTTTAAATTTTTTTTTAAAAATATCTTAGTTTCAGATCTAAATAATTTATCATGTTTACCCATATGCATTTATTTATGGTTCCAAAAATCACATGTATTGAAAGCTTATATATACTTTATGTACACTACATTTTTGAAGAAATTAATAGTCATATATTTATTCCCAAAAGATTCTAACTTTTTACAAATGTGAGTTTCCAATAAAAATGATTTTGAGTGACATGATAAAACAAATAATGTTAAACAACATAAATGATTTAGAATTGGGGAAAAACATCTAGAGTATGAAAAACAGGGGACTTGATGCAGCTAGTGGTATTGAATCACATCCCTAATATTATCAGCTAAACAAGAGAGGAAATACACAGAGGCAAAACATATAGTTAGTTAATCGACCCAACTCAACTTCTTACTTCTTACGTCTTTGATCCTTAGACTATAGCTCACTGCAAAAGAACAGGAAAAAAGAGGGATCAGTAAAAGAACAATAATACATAATTAAACAAACAAAAATTCAATCCAAACCCCATGCCATATATTACAAAACTTAAGAATATATATATTTATAACATAATTAAGAAAATTTCAACAAAGTAAACTACAAAAGAAATTCTTACCTAGAAAAATTAATTTTTTGGTCGTTAGCATTACAAATATAACTAGCATATTAAAGAAATTCTAACCTAGAAAAATTGACAGTTTAGTTATTCAATTTACAAATAACTCATAGACTGTTTGAATTTAGGATCTAAGGCTTTCCATTTTTTTGTAGGACGTAGAATTACATCTGTGGTTTGAGAAAATGGAGAATATAGGAGTAAGAAATTGTTCTCCTACAAGAAATCAGAGTCTTAGTTATCAGAGCCAAACTCTAGGGATTATAATTTTTTTACCAGCAATCTAATTTGCAACAGAGTATAAAAATTGTTTCTTGACAGATCGATAATCTCTTTTTGTAGAGGAATTATATGTTTATTTTATGTAAGAAAACTAATAAATTTTTTATAGATGTTTCCTTTATTTAGATTTTTGTCAACAGAGTCATGACTCACAAAACAGTGGATGGCTATTGAATAGGTAATTTTTAGACCGATATGAAAAATCGTATATGTGATAATCGAAAATGAAAAAATTACCTTTGTTTCTCTGAAGATGAACTTCAAATGTAACAAAGCCCTTTGTGATGGTTCTTGTGAATGAAACAGAAGGATGTGTGTTCACATGCTTATTACCATTAACATATCCGATAGATGGAACATAATTGTTTGGAGTGAAAATAGGGTGTGGACAATGGATCAGAAACAGTTTAATATGTGAATGAGTGTCTTTAGTTGTGTAATCTGAATTGACATCAAGTCGAAGCTTGTAAGTCTACAGGGATGAAGATGGGCTAATTTTAGCTTGCTTGATAAGAAAAAAATGCTCAAGGATGATTATTCCTTTTTCTGTTTGTCTTAATTATTTTTCCTTTAATTTCTTTTGTTCTTTCCCTTTGAGAGGAATTGCCTTTCTTCCAAAGTCTTTTCCATCTCATTCTACATCAAAGAATTCTTGTTGTACATTACATATATACTACTATTTCTTTCTTTTTGATTGGATACTACTAGTAGTAGTAGTGGTTACCTTTCAATAAAAAAGTTTACGAACACACTTCGATTTGCTTATCATGCATCCATATGGCCACTTCAATTTGACATAATGGTTCCCCATAAATAGATATTGAATTATATTGTTTATTTTCTTTTATGTTACACTGGCTATCAGGATATAACTTTCGCTTGCTATAATTTAAATTCCAGAAGGAAAATCTGTTCTTTGCTCAAGTTCCTGGTCTTCTCTTAATCAAGTACAGAGATAAAACTGAGATCCCAAACCCCAGATGACTCTGTTAAAGAACTGAAAGCACATTGCATTTATTGTGTTTCTTTTTTCCTTGGCTCTATATTATTAATCATACTTTATCATAAGCTAGTAGCTACAGGATGGGATCAAGTTCTAATGGGGGCCTTGCAAGCTCCCAAACATGTGCCTTGTTAAAGTAGGGGACCTGCTTGATGATATTTTGTATGCACATAATCAGATTTGATTAGTAGAAGCAATTCATTTATTTGGGATTCTGACAGATCCTACGGAGAACTGGACAAAGGAGATTATAATGTTGTCTTCTGACTGACATGATATTCAGTTTTATTTGATCCTTCAATATAGGAAATTTCCCTTGAAGTTAATAGATTTATTGTCTTGAATTCTCATGCAGGTGCTTCTGTTGATGAGGAATTTATCTATCAATCTCTCTAGCCCTGACTTTGAAGATCATGTGAGTGTTACCTGTTCCCATACTCATTTTATGCCATCACTTTGTCTGTTATATAGTAAGTCAGATTTCTAGATTTATTAGGCATTCAAGCAATCTAACATGTGCTGTGGAAAAGGATGGAAATAGAGATGGTGTGAGGATCATTGTTAAAGATAAATGTACAAACAAAATTGTAGATGCTAATAGAGTGAATTATATAACTATTCAATTAAAACTTGTGCTAGGTGAAGAGATAATTAATGTGGTTAGGACTTATGCAAACATGGAACATTTTAATAAAAGAGTAATAGAAGGAAAATGAGATGTAAAAGAAGTTGAAGTGGAATATAAATCCCTACATAAGGAAGTTTGTTGGTGGAATGAGAATATTCAAAAGGCTATAAACACCAGATAAGAGAAGTTTTAAAAAATAGCAGATTAATAAAAATGATATAAATCTACAACAATACAAACCATATAAAAAATCTACTAAAAAGATTATAAGCGAAGCCAAATGCAAAGCTTGTGATAATTTATATGACAGTCTAGGAACTAAATAAGAAGAAAATGGTATATTTAAGTTAGCTAAGGTAAGAAAACATGAAGGTAAAACCTTAGTGCATGTCAGATCAGATGAAGTACAAGTGAAAACCAAAGTTTTAATAAATGGTTCATTTCTTATATGATCACCTGTAAATCTGGCAATTTATGGGTGATTGTAAAAATTATATTTTTATTAAAAGTTTTTTAAAAACAAATTTGTAGTCCCCACTTTGATCTTGTCCATGTGAAAGTTTGACAGTTTCTGAATTTATGAGTGCTATTGACACCAATTGTGCCTTTTTCGAATTGGGCAAATTCGTTGGCAAAACATCCACAACCACACCAGTCCCCATCGGCAAACCGAGCAGCTATCATCTTCCCCAACTGTAGCTTCCCTATCTTCAATGGATTTGGCTGTATGACCCTGCTCGCTACCTGTCATTATCATTGGCAAACCTAGCGTTTTGGTGTGTTGGTAGCTTGTTAGAGCTGGAAAAGGTGATTTGTGATTTGAGAAATATGGCTGTCGGTTGGTTGTGTGCTTTTAGACAGTAGATGAAGACGACGTTGTGCGTGCTCCATTAGAGGTAGAGGAGCATTATGTTGATGACTTAGATGAGCAAATCTACAATGGATCTAGAGGAGATGGAAGCAACGAACATGATTGATTGGACCTAGATAGTGATGGATCATGGTTGTCATTTGCCGAATTTCATGGGGGATGTTGGTGGGTCTGCTAGTAGATAAATTTTTGGGCGAAGGTTGACAGACTAGATGTAATGTTTGATTTTGCTGTCGATGTTGTGTGTGGAAGCAACAAACATGATTGATCGGACCTAGATAGTGATGGATCATGGTTGTCATTTGCCGAATTTCATGGGGGATGTTGGTGGGTCTGCTAGTTGATAAATTTTTGGGGGAAGGTTGACAGAATAGGAGTGTGTTTGTTAATGAGTAAAAGTTGTCAAGTTAAAACTTTTCAATCTAAAACTTTTCACTCTCCACAACTACCTTATTTTTTAATCATTTCTTCACATTTTTCTATATAACTATCCTACTTTTCAATCATTTCTACACAACTACCCACACAACTAACCTATCTATTTTAACTTTATCCTATTTACTCTTCATCATTACCTCTATTATATCACATCATTTGACAACTTCTATTCTGTACAACTTTTCATCAAAAGTTTTATTCATTCCCAAACACACTCTAGATGTAATGTTTGATTTTGCTGTCGATGTTGTGTGGGGAAGACACTGACAACCTAGTCGTGTGGATCTGTGAAGGGAGTCAGAGAAGATAGTGGAGTTGTGGTTGGGTGCTTGGGTTTAAAGCTTCAATAACAACCATGATTGCCGCTTGAAAGGAGGAAGATGATGGAGCACTGAAAATGGTGCTTTAGCAGTATTTGTATTTTGGGAATGGGCAATAAAATAGCGGAGTGTGCATGTGTTTTGGGCATTTTAAAATATTCAACCAATGGCATTAAATGACATAAGTATGAGAAGAATTTTTACTAGATAGTGATTGTGTGGGGAATTTTTTTAGATGTTGTGGGTATGAAGGAAATTAGGATCGAAAGCCATAGGTATGGGAGAAATTAACCCGAAAAGTAAATTTTATAGTTTATTAAATGCTAATTCATTAGAATATTTAAGATTAGATGATAATTGAAATGTAGAATAGATAAAAATATCTTCTATTTTACAAAAAATTGAGTATTGGAAGGAGAAGGCCTAAGAAAAATGAAAATAGAAAAGACATTATAGGTCTAGATGACATACCAGTTAAGGTATGATAGTGAATGAGAGATGTAAGTATAAATTGGTTAACAAGATCATAAGAGAACCAAGTTGATGTGAAAGGAATAGGGTAGAAGTATTACAATTCAAAAATTTATAAAAATAAGAAAAAAAATTGTGCAAATTATTGTGGTATAAAACCAAGGGTTTTGATATAGTGCACCTGAGCGCTTTAAATAAATATTTAAAAATCTCCAAAAATAGTGAAATTTGATACACATGTTAAATACACTTAGATTAATAGTTGTATAAAAAAAATTTCAAAAAAATAAAAAATGGTTTAAATGTAGACCGGTGCACCAAGGTTAAGCGCATCTGGGTGCATTTAGCCTCAACCGATAAAACTAATGGGTCATACAACGAATCTGTGAGAACGAGTGATTGAACAATGACTAAGATGAATATTAAATGTTTCTAAGAATCAATTTGGTTTTATGCTAGGGAGATTAACCATTAAAGTTATTTACTTAGACAATTATTTAAAAAGCGTAGAGAGAAGAAAAAGAATGTTCATGTGGTTTTTATTGATTTAGAAAAAACATATGATAGAGGTGCTGGGTGAAGAAGATTGCTATCCATCTGGTTGATTTATATCGTGATAACTTAATGTGATGTAAGATTGGAAAGCATCAATGGCATAAAAAGAGGAAGACTTTGGAAGAACGAAAAATCTAATCAAGGGGATGTGAAGGGAAGAAATTAAATTTGCCCCAAAATTATGCATTTTCCCCTAGTCTATGTTGTATGTATCTTGTGCGGTGCTTCACGATCTTCATTGACTTGAGACAGTTGCCACCTTTAGATTGTTGGCAGCTGTGCTATTGACTTTTGCAGAAAAGATGCAGTGCCTATCACAACCACAGATGGAGCTCTTAACATATGGAAAGGTGTGCGTGTGTGATGTAAGGTTATGGTGGCACGTGCGTGATGTAAGGTTGTGGCAGTGAAAAATTAGTTAATTGCTATTGATTAATAATAATAAAAAAAAACTACTGCAGGATGGGAAGATGTGCAACAAGAAGAATGACAATTAAATGCTATTGAACAGCAACTGAGTAGTTCAATGGCTGAAGCCTATGGAAACGTTGTTGCATTCTGGATGGTTTTGCCATTGTGTTGAGGTTATGGATGGTGGATTAGTAGAGTGGAGATATGATTGTCGGATTTTCTCTAATATCTAATTTATGTAGAGTAGAAAAATAGCTCTGATAACGAGTTGGTGTAGAACAAGAATGCTCAGATGTGTAGAAAGGATGGGGACAACTTTCTGAGAGGTAAATCTTTTTAAGTGGGTAGAAGAGAAGGAATAAGAAAAAAAGTTCTAGAGAGGACTAGGAGAATTAAGAAAAGAAGAGATTACAAAGATAACTTTTTACAATAACCAAAAGTAAACTCTAAGGGGCTGTTTGGATACTGTTGAAACTTTAGGATGTTTTTTAGGGGCTGAAAAATGTCTGACATTAATGGTGCTGACTTTGAACTGATGCATTAAATGTGGAATGCTGGCGTGCATATTAAATGTGCCTTTGCATGCCAACCATTGGATGGGAGCAAAATAGCCGGAAGATTTGCATATGCCAGGCTTGAAATGACATCTTTTCACCTGCAACCCTTGCCATTGAAAAGTTTTACAAACTACAGCTAGTTTTAGCCTTTGCCTAACGGACGTCCCTAAGCTGTCACGACGCAAAAATTATCATGTCCATAGAAATTAATGCATGAAATAATACCTGACTTTAAGTGCATATAATTAAAAAACTAAGCGAAATAATAAGTGTACTTAATATAGATCAATTGTCAAGTGGATCTGCCTAAACCACAAAATTTAGAGACATCCAGGCAATTAGAGGGAGACTGGAAACTCCCAATTGTCTCCACCATACTGCATGCTACCAAATTTCTGCAAATTGGTATAGAAAATTTTTAAATTATGTATGCATAAAAGATCCCAACAAAATTGTCTAAGTTGTTCCATTCTAATTATCTGATTTGGACTTGGAAAAACTAATTCAATTTCCCACTTCTCCGAACATGTTTCGAATATTTCCTCCATAACCTGAAGACAATGCCATAGTTCTTCCTTTTAACTATGATGGCTGACCTTATCTCATATAATTGTTTTTTCTTCCCTCTGGAACTGAATGCACTGAGCCTTATGGATGAAGTTTGGCTGTCATGCATATCCAGTGCAACTCAGAGAGAACTCCATCACTGTTTTTATAACTATTTGTAAATGATCATTCTTCTCTGTGCAAGCTCATATCTACGTTAACATTGCACCTGTATTCTAATACCAAAAGGACCATCAATGGCCATACCGTCAACATCAGGCATATGAAGCAGAATGGATGTTCTGGGAAATCCAATTATTGATGATGGATAAATAATGTTTGGGGGTTGGAAACTGAAATTTTCGGATTGCTTGATGCAGAGGAAGTTGCTGTCATCATATGAGGCTGAACCTGAGGAAGCAAAATCAAACAACCCCCTCCATGCCAATGAGTTTGAGAACAACCCTTCCAGGTATGAACACCTGACCTTTAATGAGGGAACTTGTTTTCTTCTATAGATCCCTGTGCCTCAAGAACTATCCGATGCTGAGGTTCCATACTCTGCACATATGCATCCAGGTCTTGGAGAGGAAGATCAATGAGCTAATTTATGGATTGTGAGAGATACTGGTTAGTGTGACTGGCTAAGTTTAGTTGCCATTCAGTCTGGACAACCTTTAGATTGCCCTAAATCAATGTCTGGATTGCCCCTGTGCAGGGTGCGAACATTGTTTCTGTGCTTTGCTACTTTGGTCAACTGACATTGGGTTATATGTCCAGGCCTGACAAGAGCGATCCCTAAGGTCCATTTCCAGTGAGATTCTGAAACATGGAATCATCTCTTTTTATTGTACAATATGGCTTCTGAAGGCTGCAACCTTTTCAACTGCAGAATGCTGCCACCATTTCTGAGGTTCTTTTCCTCAGGTCATATGGACGTCCAACTATAGGGTACAGTTTTCTTATTTTTTTCGTGGTCCTGGTGGTCTCCTGTACAGGGATTTCTGTGTTACAGGCTGGAGTATTTTTGACAGTAGCTGTAAGTTCTGTAAATGGTTGTCGGCTGTTAGCTATCATATGTGAGTTTCCTTATATATTGAAGGTGTGTTAATGTGGGTATATGTATGTGAATCCCACTTTGCCTGGATGTTTAATGTGTATCTTGGTTAATGTATGGGAAAAAGGCCTCTTGAACTGGTTAGTTTTGGCTGGAATCAGCCTGAGAGGTAGACCGGAAGACCATTTCTATTCCACCATCTATTTTACATCTCAGGTCTCTGTGTTTGTCATGTTGGATTTGGATGCAAACAAAATGGTAGTGCTGGTATAAGTCCCTACAGAACTCCTTAAATTTGCGAAAGGGCTAGTTATTTGTTGCCATTAGGAGACATGAAAGAAGCACGGCAGTTGCCATTGCCTACGTTTAGGGAATAATCAATTGGTTCGCCTTTTTTATTTTTAGACGAATGCGCCTGATCGTGCTTGTAGTTTTCTCATTTCTGGTAACAAGTGCTGGCTTTGTAGGAAGTAACATCATCATCATAAGTCATTTCCCACTTAGGTGGGGTTGATGATTTAAGATTAAATTTTCAATAATTTGTAATATTTTTAAATCTTATTTAATTATTTTCATCCATATTTTTTTAGGTCTCCTTTCATTTTCCTGCCACTTTCTACTTAAATAGACTTTGTCCTCCCAGTCGGTGTCATTTCAAGCTTTTTTTAACATAACCAAATTATCATAATTTATTTTCTTTCATTTTATCACAAATTGGTTTTACTTTTAGATTTTTTCGAATTATTTCGTTTCTAATTTTATCTTTTTTTGTTTTATAACTCATTCACCTTACTATTCTTATTTCCGATACGTTCATTTTTCGTATATGTTGTTTTTTATCCGACTAACATTTTATCCTATAAAGCATAGTAAGTCTAATCGCAGTCTTATAATTTTTTTTTTTAAATTTGATTGAAACTTGACGATAACATAAAATGCATGTCGCATTTTGTCGTTTCTTCAATCATACTTGAATTCTATGTATTATATCTTTTTCAATTTTCTTGTTCTTCTGAATTATTGATCCTAAGTACCGGAAGTGATTTGATCTAAAATCTCAATTAGTTCCTCATTCAGGTTCTCACTATTATTAAAATTGCATTTCATATATTTAATTTTTGTGCGACTAATTTTAAAACCATTAAATTTTAAAACATCTACCCATCTATTTAATTTTAAATTTAGTCCTCTAATTTCATTTATTAGAACAACGACATTTGCAAATAATATATACCGAGATACTTCTTGGAGATGTTTAGTAATTTCGTCTATTACTAAGATAAAAAGGCAAGGACTCAAGGCTGGGACTCAAGGCTGGGACTCAAGGCTGGGCCTTGATGTAAACCTAATTTATTTGGAAAAATATTAGTATCTTCACTTATGGTCTTCACATTTGTAATAGCCGCTCGTATATATACTTAATAATATCAATATATTTGTTATTAATTTTTTTTTTCATCACTTGCCATGTTAACTTTCTTGATATTCGATCATATGCTTTTTTAAATCAATAAAAATTATATATAAGTTCTTTTTATTCTCCCTGTACTTCTTAAATAATTATTTAAGTAAGAAAATAGCTTCAGCAGTTGATCTTTCTAGCATAAAACCAAATTGATTTTCAGATACATTAGTTTTCTGTCTTCGTATATGTTCAATTACTCTCTCATAATTTCATATTATGACTCATTAGTTTTATTCCACAATAATTTGCACAATTTGGATATCTCCCTTATTTTTATAAATTGGGACCATAATGTTTTTTTTCCATTCACTTGGCACTAACTTTATTTTTATAATTTCATTAAAAAAATTTCTTAACTATGTTGCACCTACATCTTCCATGCACTTCCATGCTTCAATTGGTATATTATTTGGGCCTAAGACTTTTCCTGTTTTCATTTTCTTTAGAGCTTCCTTTATTTCAGATATTCGAATTTTTAGAAAATAATTGATATTTTTATTTTATTCTCTATTTAAACTAATATCTAATATTAAATGTTCATGTGGAATATCATTTAGTAAATTATAAAAATAAATTTTGTCTTTCTTCAATTTCATCATCTTCACTTTTAATATATCTAACATGTGTTAAATCTTTGTCTTTATTTCTTTTGATTTAGCCAACTTAAAAATATCTTTTTCACCTCGTTTAGTTCCTAATTTGTCATATAATTTGTTATAAGTTGTGTTTAGCATCGCTAATAATCTTTTTAGTAGTTTTTTTTTTATAGTTTGTATCATTTTTATTTTTCTGTCATGTTTTAAACTTTTTTTGTTTATCATTTATAGCTCTTTGAACATCCTCATTTCACTATCAAGTTTCCCTATGTGAGGATTTACAATTTTTATATATCCCTATAATACTGTCTTACTTTTATATTAGTTGTCATTTTATCCTACATTGATTCTATTCTATATTCTTGCATGTCCCATTTTCCTTCTTCTATCATTCTTTTACTAAAAAGTTTCATGTTATTTTCTTTTAAATTCCACCATTTAATTTTTGAAATTATATTCCTTTTTGTTTTTGTTAACTCTTTTTGTGTATATATAATCACCACTAATAATCTATGTTGCATAACTAAATCATATATTATAGCAAAATCCAAAATAACATTCCCCATTTCATTCATTATTCCAAAGCCAAAACCTCCATGACTTCTCTCATATCCTACATTTTTCTTTCCTACATGTCCATTTAAATCTCCATCTATCACAACCTTTTCTTATTTAGGTATCCATTGCATTATACTATTTAAGTCATCCCAAAATTATTTTTTAATTCTATCATCTAATCCTACTTGTGGTGCATAAACACTAATCACATTTATGACCTCTACACTTAATACAAGTTTTATTTGAATAATTCTATCATTTACTCTATTGACATCTATAACTTTATTTATGAATTTATTTTCTACTATTATCCCTACACCATTTCTATTAACATCTTTTCTTATATATCATAATTTGAATCAATTAATATCTTTAGCCTTCTTTCCTTTCCACCTAGTCTCTTGGAGGCACGTTACATTAAATTTTCTCTTTTTCATAACATCTACTACTTCTATATTTTTTCCTAAAAGAGTCCCACTATTCCGTGAGAGAAAACAGACCTTGTGTTTTGGTAACATATACTTTCCTAAACCGCATCCATAAAGGCATAAGAACCTTTGTCAACTTCTTGCCACAACCGGACGTTGTTGTAGCGCGTCGCTTCCGGAGAGACACCCTAGCAATCCTTGTCCATTTTTCACTACATTTAGGCTCCGATGTAGTACGTTACTTTTAAGGAAACGCCCTAACAACTCTTGCTCATTTCATACAATAGTTGGGCTCCATCAACTTTTAACCTATTTTCAGAATCTATAAGAGATGTAGCGGTAATTTGTATGGCATCGACTACTAACTTGACATGCCAACTTTCGCTTTTTTTTTTAATCTGGGCTCGGGACTGGTAGTAAGACAGAAACTCTTAATAGAAAGGTTGTAGAAAGTAACATACTTTGTAAAATTTTATAATTAGAGATATTTTTATCCGAATGGTTAAATCTCATACATTTTAACTCAAAGCCAAAGTAATATATATTTTTAGATTATTAATATTTTTATTTAAACTAGTTTATGCTCAACAATAATGTACTTTATAAAAAAATAAAATTTTTCATTAATTTTTAAGTTTAATAGCTAATCAAAAATATTTTTACCTGAACGGTTATATCTCATGCATTTTAGCTTACAGCCTAAAATAAAATAATATATTCTTATTCAAGAATATAATTAATAATTTTGCATACGACAATTAGCTTAGGCTCTGCAATAGCATCCTTCATAAAAAATTTCTGAGCTTAAATCAAATGATTTGGGCAGTTTGCAACTGTAGCTTGTGGGAGGTAAAATCAGATTATTTTTGGGCTTCAATTAAATGATCTGTGGCTTTTCCCAAACATTATGTTCGTCATATATTTCTACAAGAATTTTAAAATTATATGTTCAAGTATATTCTAATATTTTTGAAATTAAATAATATCATACAATTTATTTTAATGTGATTTTTTAAAAAAATGAGAAAAAAAATATATCGTTCCATACATGCGCTTGCCAGAAACCTAGTGATCAATCGTCCGTTCCTGTTATCCGACTTAAAAAAACCCCAGCTTCGGGGCTAATGCACCTCTTCGACTCCTCTCCATCGACTAGGGTTTGCAGCGTGTATGAAAGCTTTGTTTTTTTTCGCACATTAAGCTTTGAAAATGTATTTTGCACATATAAACTTTTGTATCTCTCGTCAAGCATAAAAGGAATTTTTGAAGTCATCCGTTGAAGCTTGTTCAGTATTTACCATTTTCGATTTTATTGCAATGCGTTTTTTGGGTATATGTAGGTGGGTTTTTTTTTTTTTTTGGATCATATGAAGTTGGGGTTTTTAAAAATCATATGTGCTTTCATGTTGTATGTAAGCTATATTTGATGGATCGTAGGTTTTTAAAATATTTTTATTGAAAGATGGTCGTTGGGTACTGCTAGGTTTTCGATGTATTTGGTTTTACAAAATAGAGGATGTGTGGAGGGATTTATACGCCATTACAATTGCTTGAATTTTTGGTAGTGACTATAAAGAGGTCGTCCCCAAGTAGGACGTCCGAACATGTTGTTTAATAATCCTGTGTTGTGTTGTGATGTGCCAGGAGGTTGCAGTATTCTTGCGTTGTCATGTGATATAATGTGCTAGGGGGTTGCACTATTTATTTTTGTGAGGTCGATCACGAAAGTGGATAGTATTTTTATTGTGCTTTCATATTTTCATTCTATGCCAATTTTAGAAAAGTGAACTTTATCTAATGACGTGGAAATTTTTTCCTCGATTTACTGCACTCCGTTACAAATTTTTTTTTTTTGATTTTTTTTTATATAGGTGTTAAACTATATGTATTTAACATGCATATTAATTTTTACCATTTTTTATATTTGCAGATATTATTTTGGATTTTTTTAAATTAGTGGCAGTTTCGTAATTTTTGAATTACCAAACTGCCACTAATTTTTAAAAACCCAAACAAAATAACTACAAATATCCAAAAATGGTAAAAATTGATACACATTTTTTCGAAAGAATCGATACACATTAAATACACATTGATTAACACTGGTATAAAAAAGTGGGTTAAATACACTCGGGTGCATTGAAGCTAAGTGCATCCGGGTGCATTCTAATTATACAATTGTTAATTTAGGTATATTTAACATGTTTATTAAATTTTACCATTTTTTATATTTGTAGATATTTTTTTTGAATTCTTTTAAACTCAATGGCAATTCTGTAAAAAAATTTCAAAAAAATAAAAAAATGGATTAAAAATACACCTAAGTGCATTGAAGCTAAGTACACCCAAGTACATTTGTACGTCCCTCACTCGAGCATGATTTAGTGCCCCCGAGTGCGAAAACCTATTTTTTAATTTTTTTTTCTAAATTTTTATACAAGTATGTAAACCAGATATATTTAACACATGTACCAATTTTTATCATTTTTTGATATTCGTATATCTTTTTGAATATTTTAAAATCAGTGGCAGTTTCATATTTATCTAACGTACATATAAAATATAAATGTATTTGTCTAACTTGTACAATCTTATACAAGAATTTGTTATACTTTATCCTCATGAATGATGGTATTCTTCTACTCTATGCAACCCCTTCTATTTTAAATATCTCTATTTTAAATATCTTGATAGTTAATGAAAAATCCACATTATTTCTTGGTAAATTTCGGATTATAATTTATAGATAATGTACACTTAGGTTAATAATTTTGTTAAAAATTTTCAAAAAAAATATTAAACATGGGTTATATAACATGTAGAGATCATGCTACCTTTTAGATTAGGTAAAGGGATTCTAACCTACCCCAGGTTCATGTTAGATAAGTAGCTGCTCAACCAAACGCAAAGCGGGCGCCGCAAGTCAACACCTAACTCATTCACTTCCTTAGCTGGAAGCTCATGTATAAGACAACATCGCGGATTGTTATTGTTGGGAGGATGAATTAGCCACACGCCTGTGCAATAAACACACTATCTGTTTTCCATTGACATGAATCAATTTCATGGCATGAGAATCTAGATCAAGCATTGATTTTGTGTCAATAACAATGAAAAAAAATGAATGTTTATTTTCTAAGCAAATAAAGTATTGAATAGCAAAATCTTACATCAATCATCCGTGACTACTCAGTGGAATTGCAAAGCAAAACAAGAATATTATGATACATGTGTGATGATTCTCTTCCACAATTCTCATAGGGATGCAAAACAAGAACAGCATGATACATGTGATGATTCTCTTCCACAATTGTCATAGGGATTCTCCTCTTGCAAATATGCAGTGATTTAGTCTTTCCGCAGGCAATGAATGGCAACCAAATCGAACTGATGACACCTTAAACACCTGCTTTTGAATTGCTATCTGACTACCCAAGGGAGAACTGAAATTCAGTTTTGACAAAATGACAATGGAATTACTCAGGTTAAACACCTGCATGGAAGAAATCTCAAATTAATTGCGGTGACGACACCATGAAAGGTTACAAATTTGAGTTCTTAACTTCAGGCAATCCAAAAGATAACAGCTTGAGGGTAATGGCTAAAAAGCACAGAACAACTAAAAAAAACCATGAGCGACAATCTAGCTTCTGGATCCTAGTATAAACTCTTTTATGTGTCACTTCGAAGGTCCCAACATGTGGACACTCCCAAAGCACCTGAACCTCAAGCAGACAGGGAACATTAGTTAATAAAGGCAACCTGGTTAGCCAGAATCACAAGGACTCATATCTTCGGTTATGCGTCCTATAATTTTCTGGGGTCTGATTTCCATCCAAACCCAATTTTATATAATAGAAGAAAGATGACCTTGCAGGGATGGCTCTGAAATAATTCCAAAGGCAAAGTGCATAAATGCAAGCAATCTAGTTGCTCTATTAGTTAATACTACAGAATCCTCAACACGTAATAGCAACCTGAGTACCCTCATATCCCTAAAGAACAAAGGAAATACTTTTAGAAAATACTATTTACAAGCATACAAACAATCAGACTGAATGTTTCGCATCATATTTTCCAATTTTCTATAAACAGCAAATAACCCATAAACATGGCCTGGAAGAAAACGTTGTTGACTAGGCTTGTTGATGATTTTCCCCTGGGAAGGTGTAGAATGATCACATTGCCATTCCTCCCACCAGGAGAAGGCATCGGATACCTCAACTCTCCTGTACTAAAAAAGAGGCTATCAACATCTACCGTTGGAGTGTTGGGCATTTTAAACCGTCAATGCAAGTGTATTTGCATTTAGAGCACCAGACTTGCAATTTAATCCCTATAAATTTTCTTTGTTTCATTTTTCAACCTTGCCGTTAACCACTTATAGCTGTTAGTAACAGTAGGGTCCATTTTGCAAAACAAGTGAACTCAAAGGTTTAATATATTACTAAAATCTCGAGGCTTAATTTGCAATTAGGTATCTTGTGGGATCTAAAATGCAAAAAAGAAAATTTGATATAATAAAAGAATACAGTAACTCCCTTAAAATATGAAAAAATATTCCAAAACATTTCTCATATTGAATAAATAAATTTAGTTTTTTCAATTTGCAAATTTTTGAATAAATAATATTTTAAATTTTGGGTACTATAAAATAAAGTTAAAAGAAAGTCTTCTAAGGGTGTGTCTAGCATCTGGGAAAAGAAAAAATCTCCTACATTTCCACACTTTTCTACATAATATACTATTGACCTACTTCACTTTCCCATTATTTCTTCAATTAAAGTTAGATACACCCGGGTACATTTAACCTATTTAAAAAAAAAAAATTGAAAATTTTTTATACAACTGTTAATCTAAGTGTATTTAGCATGTATATCAAGTTTTACCATTTTTGAATATTTTTAGATTTTTTTTAAAATTAATGACATTTTAGTAAATTTTAAATTACTAAAAATACCACTAATTTTCAAAAATAAAAATCTCCAAAAATGGTAAAACTTGATATACATACTAAATACACTTAGATTAACAGTTATATTAAAAAATTTTAAAAATGGGTTAAAGCACTCAAGTGCAATGTATCACGATCCTTATTTCTTAACATCATCCTAAACAACTACTTTATCGATTTCAACCCCCCCTCAACAAAAAAAAAAAAACACGCCCTAAATACCACAAATTTATAGTTTTGAAATATTCCTAACACTAATAAATCAATTGATGTGTATCAAAATTTGCAAATTCTAACAATAAATAATATTAAATGTTATTTTTAGAAAAGAAAAATAAAAATCTTGAAAATATAAAAATGAAAATTTATTTTTTTTTATTTCAGCATATTTTCTCATATCTTTCTCATTTGCTCAAAGAATTTACAAAATTTGAAAGTCTTCTGAATTTATTTATTTAGTGTTTGGAATATTTAAGAAGAAACTTTTTTTGATATTTTGAGGTTTTTGTATTTTTTATTACTTGCATTTTTGCATTTTGGACCCTACAATTTGCTAATTGCAAATTAGACCTCCAAGTTTTTATATCTACATAACTTATAAGCTTACATGTTTTCAAAATAGATCCTGTTGTTAACAATAGTTAATGTCATAGTTTAAAATATAATAAAGGAAAATGTCTAAAATGAAAATATGCATACTTAAAAGGTATAAAATGCAAAAAACACAATTGGTTAAAGAAACTTTAAGAAAAATAGATTTAGATCATAAGAAATGGACAATGGATAATAGATTAGGACTTAGAAGGCTCTAATTGTTGGAGAACATTAAATTATTTGACTGGACATGGAAAACAAAAAACGGTTGGCTACAATGGCTTAAAGCCATGTAACAATTTAATCGTAAAATGCAAGCATCCCCTTGCGCGCGCACCTAGGTGCCCATTTTGTGCTCAAACATGAGAAATAATTCAATTCAATGAGATAAAGCAAATGCAACACAGGTGATTTAACATAGAATTGCATTTTTCATTCATAATAGAGTTGCATATATAGATTGCATTCAGTACTCGTCCAGTGATTGAGTTTAATATACTAATCCCCTTATTACAATATATGAAGAGATCAAATTGCGTAGCTTGGGAGCTATGCCTTAGTATGTGAGATCGCAATTAAGTGGATGGACCCAATGGTGGATGAACTCATTCATCCTCCCAAAACAAAACTAATTTAGCAACCCCTTGGAAAGATGTAAAAATATAAGTGTGAATGTAAAAAGATTTAAAAGTGAGAGAATGATATGATATGACATGGGTAATCAATAAGAGTAAAGAGAATAAAATTAACATAAAACAAGATAGTTGTTTGAAAAAATATGAAAAGATAGTTGAATATATAAATCATCATCATCATAAGCTATTTCCCACCTGGGTGGGTTGGCTAATTGAACGTATAAATAATAATAGAAAAAAAAAGATAGGTAGTTAAATGACAAATCATATCAAAAGCTGCATAAGGAGTAAGGAAAATTTTTCCCCTTTACATCCCTTTTACATGTTACCAAACAGACCCTTGGTTCAATTATAAATCCACTATGTAAACAGTAATTAGTCACAGAATGGATGTCTTTCGCCCTGAGAATTTAAACATCTAAACAGCTTATTTTATTACCATTCATTCAATTGAGGGAGATACAGATAGCTATCACACAACATCCATAGTGAGGAAATCTGTGCTGCTTCTTTAACATAGATAAAGCACAAGAGCCACACAATGAGGGAAAAACTTCATACCACACTTGGTTGGAAGAATGTTGATATAAGCATTCAATAAAAAGGTAAAACATTCACTTACTTGAATGAAATCGTGTCATTGGAATTTCTCGCAATTCACGTCGTATGCACAACCACTCACCAAGCAAAGCCATTACTGCAAGACCAGTACCATTTACAATCCACCACGTAACAGAAGATGGCCAACCTCCATATATTATGCATATAAAAAGATGAATAAGATAGAGAGTGCCAGAAAAGTCTAAGCATTTTTTAGCCCTCTCAACTAAATGAAGCAAATAGCCAGCCCTGCACAAGCAAGAATATCACAAGAATCAGCAAGCCCATTTATTTGCCAAAAACTGACAAGAATCAGCACGTCTAAAATTTATCATGAAAAGAGTAACATAAGGAATCAAATTTATGTAAAAAAGTTACATTCTGAATAAAATTTAGTAAGTCAATTGAGAAAATCATCCATTGGACAGAAGTCTCATGGTATAAGTAAACACACATCATCAACATACCAAAGACAAACACATTTTTTGCATGATTAACAATGCTATGGAATGAGTAAACGGAGCATGAGGTTGATGATAATAGATAGAAACAGAGAAATTGACATCTCTATTAATAATCCATAAGCTTATTGATTAGCTTGGTGAGCACTAGATCTCTAGATATGCAAAGGCACCATGAAAGGAAGAAAAATATAAAGCACAGATCTTCAGCTAAGCAGATGCCTACTCGAAGATCAAAGGGAATAAGTATAAAATGCCCATATCAGTCCCTATCAAAGACTGTTGTATTCCTCTCCTTTGTTCAAGAGAACACATAAAATTCTTCCTAATACTGCAGAAATTATCCGAAATTTTCAACAAAGAATGTCCTTAATCCAGAATGCAAAATTTCCAGTTCTATAACTTCATATCCAGAAACACAAATACCAAGATGACTCATGAACTTGATTCATGTGGCAGAACAAGCAATAGCAATTCAACCATCAGACAGTATCAGCATAGTTAGAGATGAAAATGCCTATCGCTAAGAATGATTGGATTTTCCAGATAGATGGTGCAGAAACTTGTGTCATGTAACCAAAATATCAACCTTCCACCCATACCAAAGGATTTGAAACCCTGTTCAAACTGTACAACCAAGCACCTCTATCTTGTGCAATCCATTTGTCAAATACACTGCAATGCTCTAGCACCAAATCATGCAAAGTACATAAATTGAAAGAAAGGCATAGCTGAATGTCTCACCCGGCAACAGCACTGAGAAGGAACGAAGCAATGTTACACCATCCAGTGACAGTAGAAGCAGATAGTGTTGAGTAATCGAAGAAGTATATGAGGCTCATTCGCGACACATGAGACCCAACAAGTATCGACAGAAAGAAACCTAGCGTAAGATAGTAAAGGCACTGAAAGCAAACGATTTGGCCAACGATGAGCCATGGATCCCATACAATAGTTCCATAAAACATGACTCCCTCAACGACGTCTTTCTTTGAGATACAATTCAAACTAGAAGCACTCTGGAAGATTCGTCAAAGACTCAACAGCTTGGAATCCACACTAATTCCTCACAGGGAACTGCCGGAGCTCAAGATCTCTCTGAATTCCAGTTTCAGAAGCAGAATCCCATGAAAGGGCCCAATTGACTGAGATCTGGAAGAAAGACCCAAGCCGAGCCAACTGACAATTCTGAGAATTTCGAGAGTTTGAAATATAAACTAACAACATAGACTAATTCATGCATATTTGTTTGAAAATTTTGAAAAATTTAAGACCAGGACCATTTTTCATTCTTAAACATGCAATAGAATATTACACCCACCATAACTTTGTAAAACATCTAACAGTTCGTCACTTCATTTTAAATTACATGCAAGCCACATGTACATATCCTTGGTTCTCACGAACCATGCATCATGCTTATAAATCACCACCAGTTATGTACTGTTGTAATCAATTCATTGCCATAGTCCATTGGCAGCCAATTGTAGTGTATCAGAATTCTCAAGGGGTTGTGAGTCTCAGTGAATCATATCCATACAATAACAGAATCTATTCGCACAACAGAATTTATTTGCAGAAATTTCAATGATGCACAAGTCCAGAACCAGAGGACAATGAATAGTCACAGGATAAGATAGCAAATAATGCCTAAGAGTCTAAGACAACTCAGGCCACATACCACCTATTACACTACATACTCATAAATGTTTATATAAAATTCACATGGATTACACAATGCGTCATCATCATCATCTGCTTACAAGCTTTTCCCACTTTCTGAAATCAAAAACATGGGTTCGGTCACATCATTCCTTTCCATTGTCATTTTTGTGCTCAATTAAGCCAAAACATTGTTATAACTTTCCTAATAACCTCTAGTTGTTCTTGTTGGTGTTTCTCTGTTTGTCTTATCTTATGATCTTCTACTTTGATAAATTCCTTCCTCCTAACCAGTACCTTTTTTCTATTCCATATGACCAACCAGTTAAGTGTTTGTTTTCCTAGACTTTACTTTCAAATCATCATGACTCATTTCATCTTTAATTTATGTTTTATTTTTCCTTGTCTTACCATACAACTGCCTCAAACCGGCTACATTACCTGGGTCTCACTTTCTATGTGACTTGTTTGACCTAAATCCGTTTCATTTTTAAAATTCTCATATAGTAGCATCAGTAGTAGTAGGGCTGATAAATAGTAGTAATGAAAACTTGGCAATATCAGCCCCACGTACAATAGCATCCCTTAGTGAAATAGATGACTGCTCTTTGGAGGACAAAGAATTCCTAATTTCCCACTGCGAGCAGCAATACTATGTCCTTCCTCCACATTTGGATGGGGTATTTACAATAACTCATCAAAGTTTTGAGCAACGGCACGTTAAGGATTTAAATTGAAAGAATCTCTTTTCTTTTCCAGGTTGGAATTGAGTAGAGGACAAGAAGCCAATTTGCAACCATACTGAAGGATTCAAACGGAAACAAAACTACTTAGTGCCTAATTAGAGTTGGACAGATTAGATTGGTTATTTATCACATTTTGAAAAAAATAAGCATTATTTTATCCATTCTATCTATTTCTAAATGCACACCAGCACACGGTTAGAATTTGCTTTGAGAAACCAAAACTTCCAAAACCTAGTTAATTTGGGCGTCATATTTATTTTTCTTATGCAATACATCTATGGGATAAAAATCCCAAACAGATCAACGACCACAAAAAAAAAAGGGAAATCGTAAAACGGCAATGAATCAGAATCCGACCTTTTGAAGGAAAAACGGAGGATGGATTTATCTTCGCGACCGAGGAATGAAGATCTGTTTGGGTTTTCGCATCGGTCCGTCTGTCCCTTGCATTTTCGCCTCCTCGGCTTTCTCGCCTTTTTCTCTACGTGCGAGCGAGCTGCACAGAGAGCACAGGTGGAACCGTAGATGGGATATTTTATCGCTTCCCCAGCACGCGCTTTTGATCCCCAGCTTTTCCCCCCCGTCTACCGCAAGAAACAAGCAAAATGCAGTCTCCAAAAAATAAGGGGACGTTTGGATAGGTGTAACAATGGGAACCATGATTTTTCTATGATATTTCGTTTCCCAATGTAAATTATTATTCTATCAATCATATTATTTTTTCCACTTTTATCCCTACATTCCAATCATTTTTCCTACCAACTACATACAACAACTCTATTTATTTCAACTATACATCTATCATTTCCTATCAATCACACATTTTTCAAAAAATTCTCTTTTTCATTTCCCATCATTTCCCACAATCACATCATTTTACACCTATCCAAACATCCCCTAACTTGTTCACGAATTTTTAAACCAGGACCGCCAAACCTATGCATCCTAACTTGCTCAATTCAGCATGTTCAGATGGAATGAGGATAAGGACCAGATGTTGGTTCATCACTCATTTTGTTTTAATTTTTTTTGAAAATTTTTTTACACAACTATTAATCTAGGTATATTTAATATGTGTATAAATTTTTATCATTTTTGAAGATTTTTAGATTTTTTTTAATTTTTTAAAATCAGTATAAATTACTAAAAATGCTACTGATTTTAAAAAATCTGAAAAATATATCTAAAAATATTCAAAAATAGTAAAAATTTATTCATATGTTAAAATACACTTAAATTAACATTTTTATAAAAAACTTTCAAAAAATAAAAAAAATAGGTGAAGTACACCCGGGTGTATTGAACTAGCGTCCTGTGTTATGTGTATCGGAGATGAGTTATAAAGAAAATAAAACGTGAAAAAAGTAATTTATTGATATTTTGGTAGCTAGAAAAGTCTTTGGGAAAATAAGAGAGTTCATCTCAAACCTGTGAGACGAGTATTTTTTCGCACTTCAAATTTTATTTGCTTTTAAGTGTGTTTGAAACGTGATAAAACTTTTATATAAATGGTGTATTTGACAATTGATAAGAAATGTCAAGTTAAAACTTTTCACTCTCTACAACTATCATATTTTTTATTCATTTTTTCACACTTTCCTATACAACTACCATATTTTTCAATCATTTCTATACAACTATTCACATAACTAACCTATTTATTTTAACTTTATCTTCTTTACTACTCATCAATATCTCTATCATACACATCATTTGACAACTTTTACTCTAAAAAATTTTTCATCAAAAGTTTTATTCATTACCAAACACATCCAAAAAATAAAGGTTTTAAAATCGGATAAAATGATGTGATAGATAGAAGTAATAATGAGGAGTAAAAAAATAAGGTTAAAAAATAGATTAGTTATATAAAAATGATTAAAAAGTAGAATAGTTATAGAGAAAGATGCGAAAAAATAATTAACAAATAAGATAATTATGAAGATAAAAAATTTTAGACTAAAAGATTTTAGTTGAAAAGTTTTATTATAAAATAAACATACCCTTTAAAACATGACTCTTGTTATTTGTGTTTTAAATTCCAAGGCTTATTTTGTTACTTTTGTTACACGTTGACCTCTGTACACTTGCTATGTTAAAAAAGGGCTCCGATTTTGCTATTTTATTTTGTAATTGGTCCAATCCATTTAGTATATTTAATATCATTTTTTTAATTAGTAAACTAAGTTGTATCTAAATCGAATATGTGCACTGACAATATTTTGGGAAGACAATGTGGACTCATTTGAGCTTTGCATTGCTTTCAATGTGATGGTTCTTTTTCCTTTATGATGTTCCTCGAAACTCATGAGATATGAGTAAACTAGTGAGGTCTTTAAGCTTCAATGTATTTCGATCATTTGCCTCCTCAATGGCTTAATCTTTGGAGTGCATGACTCCGGTAGAGCTCTTAGGATCTTCATAACCTGTTCAGATTTAGAAATTACTTTTTCGAGACTTTTTAATGTGTTACTAATCTTAGAAAATCTTGTAAATATTTCAGATATGTTTTTTATGTCTAACATCTTAAAACTCTTTAATTCTCTAATCAATATGTTCCTTCTCATCTCTTGGACTTGAGAGGTTCCCTCATATATTGATGTTAATGTATCCCATATTTTTTTGGCAGTTAGACAAGAAGATACCCTACGTACTCTGCAACGGTTAAAGTATAAAAGAGGGAGTTTATTGCCTTGACATTGCTCTTTACTATTCTAACTTCCTCAGTAGTCCATTTGGAGACTTTCTCACCAATCGGTAGAATAACACCATCTTGAATAGCAATCCAAGAGTCCATGTCTGTTGCCATAATAAGTTGTTTCATTTTCAACTTTCAGTAACCGAAGTTATTACCGTCAAATAGTGATGGCCTAGTGAATGAATGACCCTTAGCAAAGGCAAAGGTGGAAGTTGATTAAAATGTCATTTAAATAAGATCTCTTTAGTAGAAACTCAAAGACCTGCTTTGATACCACTTATTAGTCCTGAGTTAATGGAAAAACCTAAGAGGGGAGGGGTGATTTAAGTTCTTAAAAATCTTTTGGTATTGCAAATATAACCCCTTTTGAAGTAAATCCACTTGGATGAAAAACGTGGAGAATATAAATGCAAGTGAAATAAGCAACATAAACTCAAGAGCACTTGCTCTCCCTACTCCACTCCTCCATGAACACATCCTTGTGCAGTGGGTTCTACTATGCGAATGAAAATACAGTTAGAGCACTTGCTCTCTTTTAGATTCCAGCTCTAGAGAGCCTTTACAGACTCTACACAAGTAGGTGATGAGTCACACTCTAGTCATACGCTACTTTGCCTTCACTTGGTTTTCGTCTCCAATACCAAACTAAGTGGAAACACCGATAAACAATTAACAAAAATAATAATACACTTTACAGATATGTAAAAAATAAGTTTTCACGCAGAGAAGAATGTGTGGAATGAGTTGTCGGTGAAATAGTTTAGCACTTGCAGTCAATCACTTAGTTCTTCTTAGAAAGTCTTTTTGAAGATTATTTAAATGCTTGAGAATGGGAAGGTTGAAGCTCAATTAATGCTCTAGCTCTTTTTTTTTCCTTTTCATTGATGTGTATTAAATAGGAGATGAGTAAATCTGAATGTTTGGTGGTGCGCATTTAATGCGCCAACATTAGAATTTTTCCAACCGTTGTGATTTAAGTCGCACTTAGAGTCGACCTTGGATACGATTTCACCCAAGTCCAGACTAGAGTCGACTTGGGTTGCGACTTCGGTCTTTAGCTCTTCAGTTAGTTTCTACTCTGGAATCGACTTGGTCTCAGACTTGACTTGAACCGCAAGTGAAGTTGACTTGGGTTACGACTTCACTTCCCATTTTGTTTATTTGAACTTGCACGTCTTATAACCTTGATCGTTTAGTGTGGAATCCTCTCTTTTGACTTACATTGCCTTCAAATGTCTTTGGGTTATGCACGTGGCCCTTTGATTTTCTTATATGTTTGGCTTGTTCTTTTCCTTATAAACTTTCAAGAATGAGTTTGCATCTTGAACTTTGAATCATATTTGAATATTCATAATTGTTCCAAACTAATCACCTTTGGACTTAAAATGTCTTAATTTTGGCTTCCTTGTGCTCAAGTTGCATGCTTAGGTAAACTTGGATTGCAACTCCACTCAAGTCACGTGCTTGAGTTGACTTCATGTGCGACTTCACCTAAGTCGCCCGTCGGAGTCGACTTGGGTTGCGACTTGACTTTGTTAGATTTAGCTCTAGACCCCTGAAGATACCTAAGTCACTAATGGAGTCGACTAGGGTTGCGACTTCACCCAAGCCTTATGCGAAATCGACTTCGGTTGCGACTTCGCCTGCTCAAGCTTCCATATTTCAATGCTGTCTAAAAAAGATCATTTGAAGTTGATACTGAAATCGACTTGACCTAAGTTGATGCCTGAGTCGACTTGGCATGCGACTTGATTAACCAAGCTTTGAATTCTAGAAATGTCTAAACCTTAAAGCATCTTAGCACACACATTAGTTTTTGCCACTTCTCAAATTGAATTGTTAATCATCACATGACACCCCTGACCCAAGGAATCACAACCTGAGCTCTACTCCGAAATCGTTATTGATTGGTAAATGTGAGTCAAGATTGTTGCCCTGATCATGCGGTGAGTATTAAGTCACATTTATATTATGAATTTTGATTATTAATTTAGAAGAATTTGAGTATTTAAGATACTTTAAATCATATTTTGATTGATTTAGCTTTACAAAGCATAAAACACTCACGATTGACTATTTGTGTAAAGCAGGAGAAATACATGCAATTTTAGTATACGACATGGACAAACTGATAAGCGTCTATAAAAATGGGAGTAAATTACAAATTCAAGACTTAAATATGAAGAAAAACTACATTTCAAGCAAGGGACTATTCATATGTAGCTACGGTTCATGCGTTACACTATTCATGCACACTGTTCACATGCACTATTCATGTCATTGTTCATGTGCAATTCCCAGTTTATTTTGGACTACGTGCAGAAGTTGCCTCTTGGAACCTTATAAAAACACCTCCTAGGAACATCCTAGGGGAGGGAGAATGTCTTGAGAGCTTGGGTTGAGATTCGGAGAGCGAGAGAAGGCCAAGAGCACGAGGTACCAGGAGAGGCGGCGAGTTGCTTGAGGCGGTCGAGATACAATTGAGGCTTCCAATCAATAAGCTTTCCTTTTCTTTTTTTTATTTTGATTTAGTTGTCTTGTTTATGATGGACTTTAAATACAATATTATTTTGTATTTAATTTTTATTATAAACATGCTAAGCTAAACCCTTAATCTAAGGTTTATGATATAGCATACGTATAATGCAATGGATATTGTGGTTTGATTTATTCATGACTGATATTGTGTGCTAATTTAATATCTTGTGATTTAATGCTTACTTGGTGTGAAGGCCTACACTTTGGCAACAATTCCCATATTTTAGGTGATAGAACCGAGAGATAGAAGTTTAATATACGAATTTCAAAAATTAAACCTGGAAATCTAAAACCATGAGAATAGGTATGATGACCTTGAGGAATTTCATGAACTTTCACACAATTTAATGGATTATAATTGACTTAATCCCATGAGAATAGACGGTGAAGAAGATTAGGGCACGCCTTGTAGGTTTCGAGAGAAGGTACATGGATAATATAGGGATAATTCTCCTTTAATGGCGGGTTCTTAAATTGGATCTCGCCCAGATTTTTTTTCATTTCATCCCTTTTTCCTTCATCAATTCATCTCTTTATGTTTCACTCTATTCATTTTACAAGCAATGATTGTGGCACCCCCAATCTGAGGCGTCACAAAGCCTTATTCCGGGATCGTTTCAATTGGTAAATGTGAGTCAGGATTGTTGCCTTGATCATGCGGCGAGTTCTTAAATTGGATCTCGTCCAAATTTTTTTTTCCGTTTCATTCCTTTTTCCTTTTTGATTTCATTTCTTTACATTTCACTCCATTCATCTTACAAGCAACGATACACTTATAATTCGTCGCACTTAGCATTTTTTAAATTACTAATTGATTTCTCATACTTATATGTATTTTCATATTCTCACCTCTTGGAAATTGTCATTAACTACACATATCATTCATAAAATTTCATCTTGTTACCTTATATCATTGGTTTTATCCACCTGGCATGTCATAATCATGTGGAATACATTCATCATCCAATATTCGACATACATACATTCCATCATCAATTCACATCGAATTTAGAACTATTAGTAAGTTCACATACATTAATGTACCTTAAAAATTCTAGTAAAACCATTCCATACAACATAGATAATCATTTTAGCACTCACATGAATACCATCTCACACCTTTCCTCAAATGCTCAGGTTCTTTACTTCTTGAGCTTCCTTGTACTTGTCTAAGGTTTGGAAAAGCAAGTCGTGAGTGATAATTCAGTAAGCAAGCATTTTATCGTTAGACAAGTTTTTTCCTATAAATATTTTCATCAAAATATTTTTTATGTAAACCTTTTTATATCATAATGTTTGGGCTTTTCAAAGGCAATGTGTATTCATATAAACCTTTTTAGGTAAACCCTCTTTTTATTCTTATGTGGACATTTTTATGTCCCAAGACATTTTTCACATAAACCATTTTTGCCAATGGACATCTTTATGTCCTAAAACATTTTTCACATAAACCTTTTTTGGCAATGAATATTTTTATGTCCTAAAATATTTTTCACTTAAACCCTTTTTGGACTTCTTTAAAAACCAAGCATATGCATATAATCCTTTTTCATGAATGCATTTGCATAGAAACCTTTATCTCAATCTTGATATATACACCTTTCGATTAAACACATTTATGACCCCATTTTTAGGGCAAACTTTTTCGTATAAACTCATGTAACCCCATTTAGAGTAATCTTTTTGCATAAATATTCCATATCCCAGTTTCTGGATTTTTCAAAAGCAAAATATATGCAGATGCATTTCTTCCCAGTCAGTAGTGACACTTACCCAGTGATCATTTACCTTTTCGAAGAGAATCCATTATATAACAACATGTTAACCAGGTGGCCGTTCCTTGAACTTGCTCCCATCTCAAGGAGGGCGCCGCTGGCCTCTGGCCTCTTAGCGACTTGACCATATGTAGAGTGGGTCCGATTCATCTACGACCGTCTCTACAATAGACTTATTCCTTGTTCTGGTGCACCATGCATCATCATATATGGTCGTATGCTAGCATGATTTCATGAAACATCACAGACTGCAGTCCGTGTTCTTTTTAATAACTTGACAAGTGGGCGCACCTATTTTAATATATTTTCATAAATATCATTTGAATTCTAGTTTTAGGATGACCACCCTTACAACTTTTAGAAATATTTAAATAAAATATTTTGGTAAGCATTTGTAACATTTGAGAAAAACAAGCTTTCTAAAAGCGTTGCTTGTAATAAATCTTAAAATCATCATAATAAAGGGATTTCAAAGCATTTCAATATTCATGAAGAGAAACTTTTCTCACTAACATTTTCTTTATTTTCATTTTGGGGATTTTCGTAAGCAAAAGATATGCAATTGTATCATCTTCCGTTATCCACCTTGGTATCATATACTTGTCTGCATTTCATCCTTGTCATTTTTATGTAACGAAGAGCTTGCATAGCCCTTTGAAAACTATTTTAGCAACAAAAATCAATTCATTTTGTATAATTAACTTATCAGGTTGGCCATCCTTAAACCCTTTTTAGAAACATATGTATAAACATTTTCAAGGCATTTTCATATTTAAAGGAAATCAAAACTTTTCTGATAAATCATTTCAGCAAATGGACCATTTTCAAATCATTATTTATTTTCAAGAGTCATGTCAAGAAACACACAATTTTTTTCTATAAATCAAACCCCTTTTTCTTTTCTTTCATAATTGTATTTGCTTTTCACAAATCCTATGAGAGTAAAATTCAAAATTTGTTTGCAAGTATTTCTTTATGAAGAAGTCAAAAATCCTTTTTTTCTTCATAAAATCATTTAGAAATAGCATATTAAAGAACTTACTTACTTGTAAGTAAATTCTTAAAATCATTAATGTAAAGCATTTCTAATCTTTGCAATACTTGAGATAAAATAAATATTTTAAGGAATGTTGCTTGCTTGCAATGAAGCAATTTTGGGGCATTTCATTAAAGCCATAATTTCAAGACTTATGCTTGCTCATTTGTAAGAAATTGTTTGAAGCATCGACATAAAACTCTTTCAATCATTTCAATACTTTGAGATGAAAATTAATATTTTCGAAAGTTTGCTTGTTTACCTGTGATAGCTTCAATCACTTTCTTCCACATTTTCTTTGCCTTTGCCTAGATAAATGAAAACGACATTTCATTTATATACATAAAATTTCAAATGCTTGCACATCTTAGGGTTTTCCAACCCACATGAATTTATATCAAACTAATTTAACCCACTTGTCTTTCAAGTTAAGTGTCAAATTTTCCAATTCACACATTGGTTTGACTTATGATTCCATTTTGACCATTCTTTTCATTTTACTACCCTTATTTAGGGTAAGTTTTCAAGTTCTTCATAACCTTTAAGTTTAACTCAACCATATGGAAGTTTAATACTTTCCATTTATCATTTAACATGCATACTTTGCATTTTCACATTAGTGCTCATTCAAGGCATTTATTTATGAGTTAGGGTTACTAATTTTAATTTCAAATTTTTGAGATTTTATAATTCTTCTCAAAACAGCCCTATCTTTTCTCATTTTGTCATATTTTCTTCTCATTTTTTCACATTAGTCAAGTATACATGTTCATTCCCCTTCCTTTTCGTCCATACCCTTCAGTTCACTTTCTAATTACACACTCATTATGAGTTAAAAAATTTCATATAAAATAAAATCTTTCTTCTCTATTTTGGCTTAGTTTAAGCACTTATTTGCACATTAATTGGGGTATAATCATGAAACTCAAATTCATAAATTAAATTACTCAAAACAACAACTTTTCTTCTTATTTTCTCCACCTTGGATGTCCCCATCATATGTGCCATATAAAACAAATTTTTGATTTTCTATTTCCACCCATTTGAATGTCCATAATACTCCATTAATGGGGTATTTTACCCATATATTTTTTCTTATATCTTATTGTTCAAGTCATGCATCATTTCCACCCTAAATGAATGAAAATTTCACCTAGTTGTCAAACCCAAGTTTCACCCTTCTAAAGTCCATCATATAAGTTTGGTTTAATATAAATTAAACATGAAAACATCGCACATAATCAAGACATAATAAATGATTAAAACAACAACATATAATTGAAATTAATTTAAACTTCAGCCTAATTATCATATTCGTAATAACCCTAAATCACTCATATCTTTTTCTTGATGGTTGAATGGAATCTCCTGATTTATTTAAAATTTAATAATCCTATCAACGGCTACATAACCTTCCATTAAGATTCATAGTATTCAAATTTATGAACCATTACTTGAGCTAGAAAACTTGGAAATTAACAAACCAAAAATTGGTTTTAAGCACCTATTTGTGATGTGTAGTTTGCCTTCTCTTGCCCTAGTTGAAAACTCCCCTTCTTCCCTTCTTTTTCTCTTCCTTTTCTTCCCTTTCATGGAACATCCCAGCTGCTGGATGTTTTTCTTTTTTTCCTAGCAGCTACCTTCTTCCTCCTCCTTGCTTTTTTTTCCTTCCTTTCTTCCTAGAACATCTAAGGGCTCTTGCTGAATTTTTTCTTCTCTAAGCGTTGTTACCAACCACGTCCAAGGGCTGCCTCAATTCCCTTTTATTTGTTGCTACAATTTTAAGCCACTCATTCCCTTTTGATAATGCTAATCTTGCCACATTGTATTTAGGTTTTAAATAAATAAATTATATACTAACTTGCTGCCTAAGTATACCTGTTGGAACGTCCTTTTTTAGCCCCATTTTCATGTTGATTTCTTGAATTTTTATTAATAAAAAATCTGCCCAAATCACTTAGCCTTGCTACACATTGAGTGGAGGTTGCAGAAGTCAAAATTGGCACCTTTTTGTTCAACTTTAATTTCTCTCAATAAATCCTTGTTTGACACATGTCCCATTTGCTTTTCAAAAGTCAACTTTTTGTTTATTTGGTTGACTTTAATCTTGCTCAACTAATCCTACATTGAGATGTGTCAATTATCACTTTTGTTTCATTAATGACATGTCACTTTTTCATAAGAAAAAGTCAATGGTTTTTAACCATGAGTGGTTTAGCATCATCCCATGTAATTTATCTTAATCAAATCCATTCATATAATAAAACACCTTATTTTAGCCCTTCATAAAAAAATTCATCTCAAAATGACCATTCTAGTCTAAGATATGGGCATTTGAAAACGTCTCATGAAAATTGATAAAATTAAATCACTATCACCATAATTAAATCATGATTATCTTAATCCATACTATTCATGAGGTAGAGTACGTCAATGTGTGATTACTTTTCAAATTTCACATCAATTCGCCTTGTGTGCTTTAAGTTATAAATTTTCAAACAATAATTTAATGTATCCCATCCTTATTATCAACTTAATTATAATTAATAGAATATTTAACTATGACACATTATCATTTCCATACCTCATTATGACTTTTTGTGCACATTAATCCACATGGGGCAAAGGTGATTAACTTAACCACTTCACTTGGTCATTTGCCCTAATCCATCCAATTCAAAATATATATTAATAATTATTAACTTCCCAAATTACATTTATTAATCTCAAAATGTTCTAGGTATCACAATGATGCACTTATAATTCGTCACATATAGCAATTTCAAAATGCTAATTGGTTCCTCTACCTTATATATATTTTCATAATCTCACCTCCTGGCACTTGTCATCAATTACACATATTATTCATAAAATTTCATCTTGTTCCCTTACATCATTGATTTTCTCAACCTGACCATGTCATAATCACATAAAATACATTTATAGTCAGATATTCGACATATATACTTGTATACACACATTCAACCATCAATTCACATAGCATTTAGAACTATCAGTAAGTCCGCATACCTTGGCATTCCTTAAAAATTTTAGTCATACCCTTCCATACAACGTAGCTAATTATTTTAGCATACCCAAACATACTATCTCATACCTTTCATCGAATACTCAGGTTCTTTACCTCTTGAACTTTTCTACACCTATCTAAGTGTGGAAAAATAAAATGTGAGTGAGAACTCAATAAACAAGCATTTTTATCTTCAGGAAAGCGTTTTCCTGTAAATATTTTCATAGAAATCTTCTTCATATAAACCTTTTTATATCCCAATGTCTGGGCTTTTCAAAGGCGATGCATATGCATATAAACCTTTTTAGGTAATCCCCTTTGTTCTTAAGTGGACATTTTTATGTCCCAAGATATTTGTAAATCGTTTTTCATGACCCCATTTTGGGGCTTGTTTAGAAACACCCTTTTTTCATGTATGCATTCACATAGAAATTTTTTTATCTAAACTTTGATATATACACCTTTCGTGTAAACACTTTTATGACTCTATTCAGGGTAAACTTTTTCGTATAAATCATTTCATATTCCAGTTTCTAGGTTTTTCAAAAGCAAAGCATATGCATTTCTTCCTATTCAGTAGTGACACTTGTTAAGTGATCATCTACTATTTGGAAAAGAAATCTATCATATAACAGCACGTTAGCTAGGCGGTCATTCATTAAACCTGCTCCCATCTCAAGGAGGGAGCCGCTGGCCTCCTGCCTTCCCGTAGCGACTATGCCATATGTAGAAGGGGCCCTAATCCATCTGCGATCATCTCTACAATTGACTTATTCATTGTTCTGGTGCACCATACGTCAATCATATATGTTCACGTGCTAGCGTAATTTTTTGAAACATCATAGACCTCAGTCCATGTCTTTTTTTTTTTCAACTTGAAAAGTGGGCACAACCCATTTTAAATATGTTTCCATAAACATCTTTTGAATTCTAATTTTAGGATGACCACTCTTAAATAATTTTAGAAGTATTTAAGTAAAATATTTTAATAAACATTTGCAAGACTTGAGAAAAATAATATTTCTAAAAGTGTTGCTTGTAATAAAATCTAAAACCATTATGATAAAGAAATTTCGAAGCATTTCAATATTCAAGAAGAGAAAGATTTTCTCATGAACATTTTCTTTATTTTCATTTTGGGGTTTTTCGTAAGCAAAGGATATGCAATTGCATGATCTTCCTTTATCCACTCTGGTACCATATACTTGTCCACATGTCATTCTTGTCATTTTTATGTAAGGAAGAGCCTGCATAACCCTTTGTATATTATTTTAACAAACAAAAATCAATTTATTTTGTATAGTTAACTTATTGGGTTGGCCACCCTTAAACTCTTTTTGGAAACATCTGCGTAAACTATTTTCGAGGCATTTTCAATGTATTTTCATATTTAATGAAATTCAAAATTTTCCTAATAAACCATTTCAAAACAAATGAACTATTTTCAAAATATTGTTCGTTTCCAAGTATCGTGTTAGGGAGAAATCAACCTTCTTTTATAAATCAAACTTCCTTTTCATAAACCCAGCTTGCTTTTCGCAAAGTCTTGTGAAAGTAAAATTTCAAAAGACTTGTTTGCAGATTATTATTTTGTAAAAGGTCCAAAGCCCCCTTTTTTCATAAAGTTCTTTAGAAATAGCATCTTAAAGAGCTTTCTTACAAATGAAACAATTTTGAGGCATTGCATTAACATGATAATTTCAAGACTTGTGCTTGCTCACTTGTAAGTAATTCTTAGGAACATCAATATAAAACATTAAAGCCATAATTTCAAGACCTGTGCTTACCCACTTATAGGCAATTCTTAGAAGCATTAATATAAAACATTAAAGCCATAATTTCAAAACTTATGTTTGCTCACTTGTAAGCAATTCTTAGAAGTATTAATATAAAACATTTTCAATCATTTTAACAATTGGGATGAGATCAATATTTTCAAAATTTTGCTTGCTTACTTGTAATAGCTTCGATCCCTTTTTTCTTCCTTCTCTTTGCCTAGATACATGAAAATGATATTTTATCTATACGCATAGAATTACAAGTGCTTGCCCACCTTAAGGTTTTCCAACCCATATGAATTTATATCAAGCTAACTTACACCACTTCTCTTCCAAGTTTGGTGTCAACTTTTCTAATTCACCTATTGGTGTAGCTTGTGATTCAATTGTGACCATTCTTTCCATTTTGATACCCTTATTTAGGGTATGTTTTCAAGGTCATTTAGAATTATTAAGTTCACTCAACATATGAAAATTTAACATCTCCTATTTATCATTTAACACCCGTACTTTGTATTTCCACGTTGGTGTTCATTCAAGGCATCTATTTATAAGTTAGGGTTACTAATCCCAATCTCAAAATTTTGAGATCCTATAATTTTCTCAAAACAGCCCTATCTTTTCTAATTTTGCCATATTTTCTTTTCATTTTGCATTTTAGCTAATATACATTTAATACAATGATCATTCCCTATCTTTGCCAAACATACCCTTTATGTGCACTATTTTAATCACACATATATCATGTGTTAAGCAAGTTAATAGGAAATAGAATTTTTCTCTCAATTTTTGTTTAGTTTAGACACTTATTCGCACATTAATTAGGGTATAATCATGAAATTAAAATTCATCAATTAAATGGTTCAAAATAGAAACTTTTCTCCTTTTGATCTCCACCTTGGATGTCTGCATCACAAAATTATATAAAACAGATTTTTAAATTTTTATCCCAACCATTTGGACGTCCCTTAGCCACTCCATAAGTGGAGTATTTTACCATTATAATTACCCATTATCCTTGTTGTCTAAATCAAGCATGATTTTCACCCTAAATGAATGGAAATTTTACCAAATTATAAATCCAAAATTCCACCAACTATGGTCCATTATACAAGCTCGGTTTAACATACTTTAAATGTTAAAACAACTCAATTAATTAACACATAATACATGTTCAAAATAGCTACATATATTTGGAAACAAAATAAATTTTAGCATGGGTAACTTGTTCAAAACAACCATAATTCATAAATATTATTTCTTGAATGCTTGAAATGAATCTCCCGACTCATTTGACACTTAATAACCACATCGCGGGCTGTATAAACCATCAATTAATATTCATAAATGAGTCAAATTTATAAAACATTACTTGAGCAAGAAACCCTTTCAAATTATCAAAATCAACGCATAGTCAAGGTGCCTACTTAAAATGTTTTTGATGCTTTCTCGTTGCCCTAGTTGAACTTTCTTTTCCTTTTTTTCTTCTTCCTTTCTTCCTATCTTAGGGAACGTCTTGCTGGTTTCTCTCTTTCTTTTTTTCCCTCTTGCTGTCCTCTAGGAACGTCCTTTGCTGCCCATTGTTTTCTTTCATAATGGTGCATTAATCCACCATTTTCCACCTCATTAATAGCTTAAATTTCAATCCTTATCTACCTATGTGCCGTCATCATTTTACCCATGTAATTTTTGTTTTATATACAAAAATCTGCCCAAAAATCTGTCCATGCATTATGTCCATAAGCTGCACCTTTTTTTGTGAGCATGAAATGCTGCTCATTTTCAACCCTAGTAACGTCCATAATTTCAGCACCCTTTTCATGCATTTTTTTTGAATTTTTGAAATTAAAATTTTTGTCCCAAAATTCCCTTCATAAGACACCTCAAATGGGATCATTAAATGCATTGACTTTACATTAATTGAAATGAACTTTTTAAAAGTAAAAAGTTAATGGTTTTTAACCATAAGTGGTTTAACATCTTTCCATGAAATTAGCTTAATCAAATCCATCCATATAATAGGCTACCTTGTTTTAGCCATCCATAAAAATTTTCATCCCAAAATAATTATTCTAATGCAAGATATAAGTATTTGAAAATGTCTCATGAAATTTGATAAAATTAAATTATTATCACCAAAATTTAATCATGATTATCGAAATCAAAACCATTCATTAAGTAGAGCACATCAACATGTGCTTATCTTCCAAATTTTATATCAATCCGCCTTATAACTTCAAGTTAGGAATTTTTCAAGCAGTAACCCAGTTTACCACATAATTATCCACAATTTAACATAAATAATGGAATTGAATAATCATGCCAACTCATCATTTCCTACACTTTATTTTGTCTTTTTGTACACATTAATCCACATTGGGCAAAGATGATTAACTTAACCACCTCACTTAGTTGCCCTAAACCCATTTATATAAATCAAAAGGCATGAAATTTTGATCATTTCCCTATTAATCTTCCATCTCAATATTGGTTATGCCTAAACCTTCCATCTCTTGGAATTTTCCAAATTTCATTCTTATACAAGCTCTAACTACCTTCATTAAGCTTATGGTCGGGATTTCACAATCCTCCCCTCATTATAAAAAATTTCATTCGGAAACCTATTACATCTTAATTAGCTAGGTTAAGGTTACTTTATACGCTGTGAAACCCTGACCTACATAGGATTCATATCTATGCATTTATATGATTCAAGTATGATTTGATTGAATTATGAATGATTTATGTGCAATGTTGATGATCTGTTGCAATTAGGTCAGTGGTTACGAATGATAATAAAATCAATCACTCTAAGTCGAAATGGGCCAATATGATTAAAGTGGCCTAATGAGGATTAAAAAGGTATTAGTGTGCCATGAAAAATTAATTAATTTCTATAATGTGATTAATGGAAATTAGGAGGCTAATTATAGAGTCAAGTTGGAAAATATTGGAAAATTCATAATTTGACGCCTATAAGGCGGATTAAGATGAAAATTGAGATGAAAGCACATAATTTCGTGCTTAATCACATGGGAAAGTTAGATTATGAAAAATTTGATGATAATTGATCATCACCATCCAAAATTTAGAGATAACTTTAATTGATCATAACTTGAGCTAGAAAAGTCAGATTGAGATGAAATTTGAAATGGACGGTTAAAATTATGAGATTAAGCTTATGAAAGGAGTTGATTAAGCTAATCATGTTGGGATTAGGCCTGCACAAAATTGGGATCAACTCTTTTGAATTTTGCACCAAAAAGTGATTAGCATTTATGTTAAAGTTGAATAAAATAATCAAATGAATAAAGACGAAATTGAGGTGTCAAAAGGACGTCAATTGCAGGGTATTTTATGAATTATTAAAAATGAAAAAAATTTTGCAATTATCCCATGAATAAATGCTGAATTAAAAGGCTAATGCACTAGCATAGGAGAGAGTAGCTTACATGGCATGTATGGACATCCAAACAGCCTTCAATTTGGATTTTTGTGAAATTTTTTTTAATAAAATATATGCCAAAGTCAGCTATGGATTAAGAGGATTAAATGTGTATTAAATTAGAGTGGAAATTCATGGTTAAAAGCACCAAATAATGACCATTGAGTTGTGTTCAATTAATGGACAACATGGGTGCATGTAAGAGATGGGGACAGTTGTGGCAGCTTTTGCAATTTTTGTGATTTTTTAAATTATGCTAAAATGACCCTAATTGAGCTACATTACTAGGGGATTAATTGAACATTAAATTAAAGTTGAAAAATGGTGGAAAAAATGAAAAAGGTGGCTGTAAAAAGGCAGCTGCAAGAGTGGATGTTGAAATGGACAGCAACATGAGCTCCAAGATGGACCATCCAAAGGGCTAATTTTTTGATTTTTTTTAATTTTCTAAAAATATTAAATACATGCCTAAGTAGCCTACATATTAGGGTACATAAATACCCATTAAAAAAAGCTGCAAATTCGTTGAAAAATTGGAAAAGTAGCAGCTGAAATGGGATGTGATCAGTGGACAGCTTGGTGGCTAGTTAATGATATGGATAATTGATAAATTTTTACTTAGGTAAAATATAATTTAAATGGACCACATTTTGCCATGTCAGTAAGGGGGATTAATATATATTAGAGTACCCTCAAAACATGTGCAAAATGGGGCCCACAAGCTGGAAATTCCAGCTATCTCTTAAGGGGACGTCAATATGCATATGTGGCTTTTAGAGATAAAAATTTCAAGGAAAAAGAAGCTCTCCTTCCAGAAAGCACGTTCCCACTTTTCCAGTAGCAAGGAAAGAAAGGAAACAAAGCTTGCTTTGATTTGGATCAAGGTTTACATCAACCAGGTAGGTATACATGATGTGTTAGACCCTTTGATTCTATGTTTTCTACCCCAAGCTTTTGGGTATGAATATGATTCATAAATGATCCTTGAATGGTGATTTATAATGTCTTTTATTTGAATATTAAATGATTATTAGCTAGTATTAATGAATCTTGATGATTTAAGAAGTTGAAATGGAAATTAGATGCAAATATGGGAGTAAAACCTAGAATAAATGAGATAGAAATCCAAAATATGAACGAAATAGTAAATGAACTATTTTTAGCATGAAAATTTGTTTGAGAACTCATAATAGGGTGATTAAGTAACAACCCAAGTTTCAGCGCAAAAGGGTAAGCATGGTGGAAATTATAAATCTGAGAAAATCAACCCGAACAGTGTTAAACGGGTGTCAGGATCAGCTGTACCAAATGATTTTTAATAATTTTTACACAAAGTATTTTGAGATAAAAATATTATATGATGTGGAAGAAATCATGAGAAATACTCTACCAAAATAAAAATTAGTTTTTTAAAGGTATAAATATACCTAATAATTAACGTGATTGGAATTTTTTGAAAATTGATGCTTCTGTCTAGCAGAGTAAAAATATCAAAATAAATATAAATACTTCATATGTTGTGCTGGAAATATTTATTTTGGTTATATAATTCGGTTATTAAGGTTTGATAAAAAATTTTAGATTTAAATTCCTCTATTTGATTATGATTTAAAAATTAGAAAATCAGTGCGTCTGATTTCAGTATTATGGATAGATTGAGGAATAAATCAAAGTAAATGTTAAATTCCAGATTTTTGGGATAGATTTTAAATAAAAATGGGATATAAATAAGTATCATTAGTGATTATGAGGATTATTTTACTGTTTAGGTAATCCCAATATTTGAGATTGATAGATGAGGGTTATGACATTAACTAAGTGCTTAAGAATGAGCACAATATGTGAAATGTGAAAAATATAGGAAAAAAGTTAAGTGAAAGTCATAAACCTTCATATGGTGATTAAGGAATGTGTTTTGATATATATATTAATGATATGCTAAATATGGAAATTGAATATGTGTTGTAATGAATGGTTTGATGCACACATATGTTATGCATGTACACCGGACTTGGAATTCAAGTGGGTTATGAATATTAATGAAAATGGGTTAGAAAACTAAGTTAAATGCAAGACAATGGAATTTAAATGAATGCTATGTCATTCTTACATGTATAGGCAAAGGCAAAGAAAAGCTAGATCCGGAAAGCTCATGTGACCAAGGTAAGCAAGCGAAATTTCTAAATGATTTTGGTTTTCAGTACAAGGTATTTAAGGATGGCCATTCCTTGTCTATATGCGTATTGCAATGTTATTTCTATTGAAATAAATGATTGCTTACTATTTCTCAAGTATTGATAAAATATGATGAAGTACGAATTTTAAACAATGTTTCATTGAAATGATGTTTAAAAAGGGATGGTGCAAGAAATTCTTTGTATGAGAATGATAAGATATTATGTGTAAGAGGTATATAATTCCGGGGTGATTAAAAGTCATGCATGGAATGGAAATCAAGTAGGCTAGTCGAGGTAGTAAGTGGACAAGGAATCCCCCTTGATGTTGCCAAGTCGGAAGGTTCGGCGCCAAGGATGGAAAGGATTATGGTATGAAAGAGGGTTCCCTGAGCTAGTGTGCCGTCACATGAAAGATAATGTCATGAATGGTAGTTGATCACTTGCTAAGTGTCTCTACTGAATGGAGAGAAATGCTTTTAAACATGGTTGCCTTCAAAATATATTGCCTGAAAAATATATAGCTTGCTTATTGAGTTTACAACTCACGTATTGTTTTCCAAACCCATAGACAGGTGAAAGAACGAAGGAGACAAGGAGCATGAGTTGAGCATGGAAGAACAAAAAAAAATTTGATGAATTTTACTATGTGTCGTTTATGGAAAATGGATGTAATATGACTTGGTATTTGATGTCTTTATGATCATATGTGATCTATGATATGCCTTGTATTTTATATACATGTGACAATGGATGATGAACATGTTATAAATTTTTAAGATTATATTTGATATGAAATGTGAATATCAGGGCAAAGATAGCTTAAATGAACACTTGAGGAAAAATAGTATAAAATTAATTATTAAGGAAGGACGGTTAATTGGATAAATATCCATTAAATCCCGCTGTGTGACAGGGCAACAATCCTGATCACGTTTACCAGTCAATAACGATCCCGAGGTAAGGCTCAGGACGTGACGCTCGGGTTGGGGGTGCCACATACGCCGATTTACCAACTTTTTCTAATACTTCAATGGCTCACCACTCTTCCATTGCGTTACATTGATTTGGTGGCACTCTTGGCCTTGGTTGGTTAGACTTATTACTCATCTCTATTGTTTCCTTTAACTTATGGGTTTCTCATTGGCAATTGTCTTTTCTTTGTTTAGTCTAACTCTTGTTCTTATAATGGGCATGATATTTTTTTTTATAAGTAAAGAAATTATATCTATATAATCTCTCATCTTATCATAGGATAACTCATATCATACCCATGAAGTCATATCAAATAGAGATCAATAGTAACAATCTTCTTTTTACATATACTTATTATATAAATATGAATACTTTCAATTCTATAGCAAAGAGCAAATGTGCTCTCACATAAATTTCATACATATCTCATTAAAAGCAAAGAGACTTTTGTTAACCCATCTATTTATTCTCACTACATAATGCCTACAACTAGGTTATACAAGTGTAGACTGCTTAGTGAGAATGCTGGTGCTAAACCATTCTAGAACATTTCCTTTCTTATCCTCATTTCCATTTTCTATAAACCAGTGAAGGGTCCTCATCATCCTTTCTGTTGGGTCCCGAATAGATGGCAAAACCCAAGAGGGGAGGGGTGAATTGGGTTCTTAAAAATTTCTTTTGGTAACTTAAAAACTTAACCCCTCGTAGAATTAATCCCCTTTAATGAAGAAACTGAATGGAAAACAAAGTAATAAAGAGAGCAGAAATAAAAACAAGTAGACAAGGATTTTATAGTGGTTCGGGCAACCTCCCTACTCCACTCTTCCAAGCTCACACACCTTGTGACTTGGGTTCCACTATTGTATTCTCTCAATACAATTAGAGCCTCTTGCTCTTCTAGATTCAAAGCTCTAGGGGGCATCAACAACTAGAGCCACTTGCTCTCTTCTAGATTCTAGCTCTAGGGGGCATCAACAACTAGCACAAGTAGGTGATGAGTCACACTCCAATCACACACTACTTTGCTATCACTTGATCTTAGCTACCCAAGCTAAATCAAGTTCAATACAAACAAATAATCAATGAAAGTAAACTACACTTTACAGTTGTGTAGAAACGATTTAGAACAGGGAAGAACTTGTAGATGATGGCTTTGAAGTTTCTGAATGTAGCTCTTGCAACTTGAAGCACAATTCTTCCTCTCTTGATTGGCTTGATCACTTTAATGCTCTTGTAGATAGGAGTTATGCTCACTTAATGTTTTCCAACTGCTTCCCTCGTTCACCATGAATGCTATTTATAATTTTGGAGGGAATCCGAACGTTAGTGAGTAGGTGGCGCGCATTTAATGCGCCAACGTTCGAATTAATTCCGACCGTTGCGACCCAAGTCGCAGGTGGAGTCGACTTCGGATGTGACTTCGCCCAAGTCGCAGATGGAGTTGACTTCGGGTGCGACTTCGCTTCTCCGTCGCAACTTCAAGTTCCAGTCAGGGTCGACTTGGGTTCACGACTTGACCCAAGTCGCAGGTGAAGTCGACTTCGGGTGCGACTTCACCTTGGCAGTTGGTTTTATGAACTTTGAAAAACTTGGAAGATGATTCGTTTTGCTTAGGCTTTCTTCCTTCAGTCCTTTTGATTCTGGAATGGCTCCTCATACTTATAGATCTTGTGAACCTTGAAGAACTTGACTTTGATTCTTCCTGGATTAGCTTGATCCTTGTGAATCTTTGAAGGAATTGAGTCTTGCTTGGAATTTGAAACACTTGAGTTGATAATGAGCTTGTTTTCTGAAAAAATAGCTTCTACCCGATCGAAGTCGATGTCGGAGTCGACTTCGGCTGCGACTTCACCTCAAGTCGCACGTGGAGTCGACTTGGGGTGCGACTTCGGCATTCTGCTGTTTCGAATTCAACTCTGGAAGGTTTCGCCCGACTGAAGTCGATGGTGAGGTCGACTTCGTTTGCGACTTGGCTACCCAAGTCGCAGGTGGAGTCGACTTGGCCTGCGACTTCACTTGCTCTTCTCCCGTTTTCAACTCTGGACAGTTTTGCATGTTTGAAGTCGATCTTGGAGTCGACTTGGGAAACGACTTGGCCTTCCATACTTGTTTTTCTTCAAATGTATATTCCTTAAATATTTCACAAACTTGTTTGTAGCCAAGACATACTCAAATTGATTTGTTAATCATCAAAATATGGATTTAGCTATATTTCCAACAATCTCCCCCTTTTTGATGATTGACAAAACCGATTTGAGTGGATACCTTTCATTAAAAATAAATATGCTCATATTGCATTATGAACTCATGCAAACATTCAAAGTATTCATTTAAGCATATACATATCCTACTCTTCTCTCCTTAAATCTCTCTCTCCTTTAATCATAAAGACTTATACTTAAATAACTTATATTCAAATCCTCTTCTTCTCCCTATTCTTAAATCTCTCTCCCCCTTTTTGTCAATATATCAAAAAGATTAGAGGGTAATCAAAGAGATAGGTAGGTTAGCTCCCCCTAAATGGGTGCTCCCCCTGAGTTTATGCTTTAAGTGAGTTCAAGCATTCCCATGTCATTTCTAATCTTATAAAATGCTTCTTTTGCTAGGGGCTTAGTGAATATGTCTGCAACTTGATCCTCTGTTCTTACATATACCAAACATATGTCATGATTTTCTACATGTTCTCTAATGAAATGATGTCTAAGGTCTATATGTTTGGTCCTAGAATGCAGGACTGGATTCTTGGTTAGACATATGACACTTGTATTATCACATTTGATAGGTATATCTTTGAAATCCATGCCATAGTCCCAAAGTTGCTGTTTCATCCAAAGTAATTGGGCACAACAGCTCCCGGCGGCAATGTATTCGGCTTCCGCCGTAGATAGAGCAACACTAGTTTGTTTTCTTGAAAACCATGAAACCAACATGCTTCCAAGAAACTGACATGTTCCACTAGTGCTTTTTCTATCTACTTTGTAACCAGCAAAATCCGCATCCGAGTAGCCGATTAGATCAAAATTAGAGCCCTTTGGATACCATAGTCCTAAATTGGTAGTGTCTACTAGATATCTAAAAATTCTTTTCACAGCTACCAAGTGTGATTCTTTTGGGCATGATTGAAATCTAGAGCACATACACACACTAAACAAAATATCTGGCCTAGAAGCAGTTAGATATAATAAGGAACCTATCATGCTTCTATACACTTTCATATCAGCTAATTTTCCCTTTTCATCTTTGTCCATTTTGATTGTGGAGCTCATGGGCGTGTTTGCTCCTTTGCTGTTCTCCATGCCAAACTTCTTGAGCATCTCCTTGATGTATTTGGACTGGTTTATGAAAATTCCTTTATTTAGTTGCTTGATTTGCAGTCCAAGGAAGAAGTTTAGCTCTCCCATCATGCTCATCTCAAACTCTTTCTGCATAAGCTCAGAAAATTCTTGGCAAAGAGTTTCATTAGTAGCACCAAAAATGATATCATCAACATAAATTTGAATGATCAATATGTCCTTTTCTTTATACTTGATAAACAAGGTGGTGTCTACCTTTCCTTTTTGAAAATCGTGATCAATCAAAAATTTGCTTAGTCTATCATACCAAGCCCTTGGAGCTTGTTTTAATCCATATAATGCTTTGGTTAGCTTGTATACAAATTTAGATTGATCTTTTTCCTCAAATCCAGGTGGTTGCTCAACATACACCTCTTCATTTATATAACCATTCAGAAATGCACTTTTGACATCCATTTGAAACAATTTAAAGTTCATGTGAGATGCAAAAGCTAGTAAGATGCGAATTGCCTCTAATCTAGCAACCGGGGCATAGGATTCTTCAAAATCTATTCCTTCTTCTTGTGAGTATCCTTTTGCCACAAGTCTAGCTTTGTTCCTCACTACAAGTCCACTTTCATCTAATTTGTTCCTAAAGACCCACTTGGTGCCAATAACAATACAGTCATTTGGTCTAGGAACAAGGTGCCAAACTTGATTTCTTTCAAATTGATTTAGCTCTTCTTGCATTGCTATAATCCATTTTTCATCATCAAGAGCTTGTTCAATATTAGAAGGTTCAATCTTGGATACAAAAGCATATTGTCCACACACATTTTGCTTTGACCTTCTAGTTTTTACACCTTCATACACATTTCCTATAACTTGCTCAATTGGATGTGCATGTTTGAATTTTAAATCAGATGGAGGTTTATAGGAATCATCACCTTCACTTACCCTTTCCTCCATGGACTCTTCTTGCTTTTCCACATGCAACCTTTCAAGGCCATTTGCTATGTCATCTGCATCACTTGAATCATCCTTTCTTTTAAAGCATGGGTTAGTTTCATCAAAAACAACATGTATGGATTCTTCTACAACTTGGTTTCGTTTATTGAAAACTCTATATGCTTTGCTATTTGATGAATAACCAAGGAATATTGCTTCATCACTTTTAGCATCAAGTTTTCCCAAGTTGGTTTTTCCATTGTTCAGAACATAACATGTGCATCCAAAAGTATGAAAATAAGATATGTTTGGTTTCTTTCCTTTCCATAGCTCATATGGGGTCTTTTTCAAGATTGCTCTAATGGTAACTCGATTCAATACATGACAAGCTGTACTTACAGCTTCACCCCAAAACTTCTTAGATAATTTGCTCTCATTTAGCATAGTTCTAGCCATCTCTTGTATAGTTTTATTTTTCCTCTCCACTACTCCATTTTGTTGTGGAGTCCTTGGTGCAGAAAATGTGTGATGAATTCCTTTTTCATTACATAATTCTATGAATCGTTTGTTCTCAAATTCACCACCATGGTCACTTCTTATAGTCATAATAGTACTTTGTTTTTCATTTTCCACCAAGTTTACAAACGTTGCAAACATAGAGAAGGCTTCATCTTTGCTAGCTAAAAGAATTATCCATGTGAATCTTGAAAAGTCATCAACAATTACAAATACATATTTCTTTCCACCAATGGTTAAAATGTCGGATGGCCCATATAGATCCATGTGTAGCAATTCAAGCGGCCTAGTGGTGGAAATCTCCTTTTTGGTAGAGAAAGGCATCTTTGGTTGTTTAGATAATTGACATGCCTTACATATTTTGTCTTTGTCATATTTCAACTTAGGCAAGCCTTCTACCAAACTCTTTTTCCATAGGGTTTTTATATTTCTCATGTTTATGTGTCCAAGCCTTTTATGCCAAACCCATGGATCATTATCAATGGCCATTAGACACTGACCATCTAGTTCATCAAGTGAAACCAAATATATATTTCCATGTCTTTTTCCACTAAACATGATATGCTCACCATCAAATACATTGCATACAGATGATTCAAACACAACCTTATATCCTTTATCACATAATTGGCTAATGCTCATTAAGTTATGCTTGAGTCCTTCAACAAACAAAACATCCTCCATACATGCATTTGAGCTACTGTAAATATTTCCTTTACCTTTGATTTTACCTTTCTCATTATTACCAAAGGCAACCGTTCCATCGTTGCAAGGCTTAAGTTTGTGAAACAAATTTCTTTCTCCAGTCATGTGCCTTGAACAACCGCTATCCATGAACCATACATTATTTGCCTTTGCCTTTAAACAAATCTGAAAAGTAAACAAATAATCCTTATCTCTTTGGTACCCATTTTATGGGTCCATTTGGGTTAGTAATATTATTCAACCTTTGTTGCTCCAACTTAGAAAGTCCAAATCTTGTGTTCCTTGGAACCCAAACTAGTTTTGCACCATAATCAAACAATCTCTTAAAGTTACACTTGTAAACTTTATGACCCATTTTGTTGCAAAAGTTGCAAGCCATTGGTAATCTAGGAGTAGGCCTCCAAGTATATTTTGGTTCAAATGTTGGTCTTTTAGTCCACATAACATTTCTCCTTTGTGGCTTGTATATAGGTGCAATTTTGGTTTGATATTTCCCAAGTGTAGGCACATTTGATTTGCCACTTTCTCCTTGCTCAAATGTATTGTATCCAAGACCTCTTTTGTTTGTTTGGGAGGTCATGTTCAGAAACATCTTTACACTTTCTCCTGGATTAGAGAACTTTGCTAATGATTCATTTAAGGATTTGTTCTCCTTTTTCAGTTTCTCTACTTCTTTCAACAATGATTCATTTTCTTCTTTCAGTTTTGTTGATTTTTCAGCTAGTTTTCCATTTTCAATAATAATAAAGTTGCATTGTTGTTTCTTTGAGGACAACTTGATTCCTAGCTTTTTGATTTCCTCATATAATGAATCATAGGCAGTTTGTAGTTCTTCTAATTCAGCACATTTGATGCAATTTTGAAAAGAAGAATAACTTGATTGAGAATAGCAAGGTTTGGAGTTACCTCATCATTGCTTGTACATTTGGTTGAGGTGGATTGTTCTTCCAAAACTTCAGTCGTGTTTAAGCATAGCAAGTCCTCTTCTTGCTCGATTCGTGTCATGCAGCATATTCTTGCACAGTTGGCTGCATCATTGTCGTCGGTTGAAGAGCTGCATGTTGATGAAGTTTCCTCGTTGACGAACATGCCTCTTCCTCTTGGCCTTTGGTATTTTCTTCTTTCATGATTCTCCTTTGGCCTTTCTTCCGGTGTAGGACATGAGCTTGCATATGTCCTACGCCCCCGCATCGGTAGCATTTTGTGACCTCTTTCTTCTTTTCTTTTTGTGGTCTTTCTTTGAAGTCTTTAAGGTTCTTTTCTTTTCTCACAAATTTTCGAAACTTGTGAGTAAGAAGTGCAATATCTTCATCACCATTGTTAGACGAGGAGGTAGACTCATCTGAGTTGCGTGCCGCTTTTAATGCAATGATTTTCTTCCCTTTATGATTCTCTTCGTTTCTTCTCTAATTAGCTCATGTGACATTAGTGAGCTAATTAGATCTTCTAGCTTTAGGGTGTTGAGGTCTTTCGCTTCTTCAATAGCTGTAATCTTTGGAGTCCATGAATCCGGTAGAGCTCTTAGTATCTTCATCACCTGTTCAGATTCAGAGATAGCTTTTCCAAGACCTTTGAGAGCATTAGTAATCTTAGAAAATCTTGCAAACATTTCAGAAATATTTTCAGTGTCTAGCATTCTAAAACTTTCCAACTCTCCTATCAAAATATTTCTCCTAGTCCCTTGGACTTGGGAGGTTCCTTCATAAATGGATGTTAGAGTATCCCATATCTCTTTTGCAGTCAAACAAGAAGATACTCTATCATACTCCGAAGCCGTAAGAGCACAAAATAAAGAATTCATTGCCTTGGCATTGCTCTTGACGGTTCTAACTTCCTCTTTGGTCCACTTGGAAGCTCTTTCATCTATAGGCAAGATTACACCGTCTTGGATTGCAATCCAAGAGTCCATATCGGTAGCCATAATTGTTGGAAACAATGTTCAAAATAAAATAAATTGACCAAGGATTGAGTTTTGATGATTAACAAGAACTAATTTGAGTATATATATATGACTAATATGTTTGCCAAGTGTTTAAGGAAAGCAGAGAAGTCAAGTCGATCTTCGAGTCAACTTGAACTTCGACTTGGGAGTGAAGTCGATAGTGAAGTCGACTCCACTAGCGACTTCAAACAAGCCAAAACTGGACAGAATTGAAAATGGAATTCTGACGAGTGAAGTCGCAGGCCAAGTCGACTCCACATGCGACTTGGGTAATCAAGTCGCAGACGAAGTCGACTCCAGCATCGACTTCAAATTGCACAAAAGTGTCCAGCGTTGAAATCTGGCTCCCGAAGATGACGAAGTCGCAGACGAAGTCGACTCCAGGTGTGACTTGGGCGAAGTCGCAGACCAGGTCGACTCCAACTTCGACTTGAGAAGTTTTGAAGTCTAAGCTGAAGTTTCAAAGCATATTCAAGATAACTAAGTTGAAGTTTCTCACATACAAATGAGATGTAAAGACTACTCTTAAAGAGAAACTTAAGTTTTGAAGATCAAAGCAAGAATCTAAGTACAAATTCAAAGCAAATCTTCAAGCTAGCTTCCAAATGGAGTAATACCCAAGTCATGAAGACCAAGTGAGTCCAAAGCAAAGCAAGGAACATACATATATTGTGCAAAGACTCAAAGCTTTCAAATGGTTTGCAAGATTCAAGTCATTTCAAGAAGATCAAGGCCAAGCTCTACATTGAATCATAAGAACTACAAACATAAGGGCGACTCAACACTTATGAAGACTAAAGGGAGAAAGCTAAAGCAAACCAAGTGAGGATCAAGGCGTTTTTGCAATAGACCAAGCCAAGTCGCAACCCAAGTCGACTTCAGGATCGACTTGAGTTGAAGTCTGAAAGCCAAGTCGACCCAAGTCTCAGACTTGAGTTTCTGAAAAACCCAAGTCGCAGGCCAAGTCGACTCCATGTGCGACTTGGAAGCCAAGTCGCAGGCCAAGTCGACTTCATCTTCGACTTGGAGTATAACGTTCGAATTTTTGAAAGTTGGAGTTCATTTATTGCACGCCAACCACTCCTACAACGTTCCAATCTTCCTCATTCTATAAAAAGACATTCAAATGAACGTGAGAAGACACAATACTCACTACTCTAAGGATCATAGAGAGAAAAGAAGTGCAAGAAAGACTTTCAAATCCCTTTTCTCCATATTTGAGTGTTTCAAAGGAAGAAAGAGCTTCAAACTGCAAGTTGCTTCAACGATCATCATCCCAGCTGTCTTTGATTTCTTTCACGAGCTCAATCTGTCTACACAAATCTGTAAAGTGTAGTTCTTGCTTATTTTTATTGTTTTACTAAACTTGATTTAGCTTGGATAGCTAAGATCAAGTGTATGCAAGTAGGGAGTGATTGGAGTGAGACTCATCACCTACTTGTGCATTGAGTTGTTACGCCCCCTAGAGCTAGAATCTAGAAGAGAGCAAGTGGCTCTAGTTGTATATGCCCCCTAGAGCTTTGAATCTAGAAGAGAGCAGTGACTCTAAGTGTATTCAAGGAATAAATAGTGGAACCCAAGTCACAACGGAGTGTGAGCTTGGAAGAGTGGAGTAGGGAAGGTTTGCCCGAACCACTATAACTCTTGTGTTCTGTTTTCTATTACTGCTTTATTTTAATTGCTCTCTATTAGCTTTCATAAGGGGATTAATTTTTGAAAGGGGTTAAGTTTTTGATTTACCAAAGATTTTTTAAAAGAACCCAATTCACCCCTCCCCTCTTGGGTTTAGCCATCAACTCGGGACCAACAATAATGAGTTGCTTCATACGAAGCTTCCAATAACCAAAGTTGTTCCCATCAAACAATGGTGGCCTTGTAAAAGATTGGCCTTCGGCAAAAGCGGGAACGGAAGTAGATTGGGATGCCATGATAATAGATCTCTTTGATTCAATTCAAAGGCCTGCTCTGATACCACTTGTTGGGTCCCGAATAGATGGCAAAATCCAAGAGGGGAGGGGTGAATTGGGTTCTTAAAAATTTTTTTTGGTAACTTAAAAACTTAACCCCTTGTAGAATTAATCCCCTTTAATGAAGAAACTGAATGGAAAGCAAAGTAATAAAGAGAGCAGAAATAAAAACAAGTAGACAAGGATTTTATAGTGGTTCGGGCAACCTCCCTACTCCACTCTTCCAAGCTCACACACCTTGTGACTTGGGTTCCACTATTGTATTCTCTCAATACAATTAGAGCCTCTTGCTCTTCTAGATTCAAAGCTCTAGGGGGCATCAACAACTAGAGCCACTTGCTCTCTTCTAGATTCTAGCTCTAGGGGGCATCAACAACTAGCACAAGTAGGTGATGAGTCACACTCCAATCACACACTACTTTGCTATCACTTGATCTTAGCTACCCAAGCTAAATCAAGTTCAATACAAACAAATAATCAATGAAAGTAAACTACACTTTACAGTTGTGTAGAAACGATTTAGAACAGGGAAGAACTTGTAGATGATGGCTTTGAAGTTTCTGAATGTAGCTCTTGCAACTTGAAGCACAATTCTTCCTCTCTTGATTGGCTTGATCACTTTAATGCTCTTGTAGATAGGAGTTATGCTCACTTAATGTTTTCCAACTGCTTCCCTCGTTCACCATGAATGCTATTTATAATTTTGGAGGGAATCCGAACGTTAGTGAGTAGGTGGCGCGCATTTAATGCGCCAACGTTCGAATTAATTCCGACCGTTGCGACCCAAGTCGCAGGTGAAGTCGACTTCGGATGCGACTTCGCCCAAGTCGCAGATGGAGTTGACTTCGGGTGCGACTTCGCTTCTCCGTCGCAACTTCAAGTTCCAGTCAGGGTCGACTTGGGTTCACGACTTGACCCAAGTCGCAGGTGAAGTCGACTTCGGGTGCGACTTCACCTTGGCAGTTGGTTTTATGAACTTTGAAAAACTTGGAAGATGATTCGTTTTGCTTAGGCTTTCTTCCTTCAGTCCTTTTGATTCTGGAATGACTCCTCATACTTATAGATCTTGTGAACCTTGAAGAACTTGACTTTGATTCTTCCTGGATTAGCTTGATCCTTGTGAATCTTTGAAGGAATTGAGTCTTGCTTGGAATTTGAAACACTTGAGTTGATAATGAGCTTGTTTTCTGAAAAAATAGCTTCTGCCCGATCGAAGTCGATGTCGGAGTCGACTTCGGCTGCGACTTCACCTCAAGTCGCACGTGGAGTCGACTTGGGGTGTGACTTCGGCATTCTGCTGTTTCGAATTCAACTCTGGAAGGTTTCGCCCGACTGAAGTCGATGGTGAGGTCGACTTCGTTTGCGACTTGGCTACCCAAGTCGCAGGTGGAGTCGACTTGGCCTGCGACTTCACTTGCTCTTCTCCCGTTTTCAACTCTGGACAGTTTTGCATGTTTGAAGTCGATCTTGGAGTCGACTTGGGAAACGACTTGGCCTTCCATACTTGTTTTTCTTCAAATGTATATTCCTTAAATATTTCACAAACTTGTTTGTAGCCAAGACATACTCAAATTGATTTGTTAATCATCAAAATATGGATTTAGCTATATTTCCAACACTTTCTAGTCTCATTTCCCATAAGCTTATCATCATCATGGAGAGAAAACCCTCTCATACTTATCTTCCAAACACATCGGAATTGGAAAGAAACCCAAATAAGTTTCCTTTCTTCTTGGTCCATAACATTCTAATCCTATATCATGAAAAACGGGACATGATATAAATATCATGATTTCAATTTCTTCCTTGCCTTCATTTCTCTACACCTATTTACCATTCCTTGCTATGATATCACTCTCTGTGGTATCATACCTATAACCTTCTTTTCCTCCCATTCATAATAAATCGATGTGGTTTAATACACACATTTGCACTGAATTTGTAGAAATTCTCTATTGATTCCAGTTGCGGTTAGCTTTTGCTGGGCTAGCCCTCCTTGTCTTATTGCTATTTATGTCATAATCGGACACTCTGGGGCAATATGTCCCACTTGATCATAATTGAAGCACTTTATCTCCCTTGCCATGATAACTTGACAATTTCTTGCCACATGGCCAATCCGTCCACATCTATAGCATAAGTTTGAACCCCTTAAACATTCACCAAAGTGACATTTTTGACAATTTTCACAGATTGGAGGACCTGTTATGTTATAGTTTGTTTTCCTCTTTCTTGTCACTGCCTTCTTGCTTCTTTCCTTCCTTGTATCAGGTTCTTTGGTTTTAGGGTCAAGTTGTCCTTGCCCTGGCTGTAATTGTTCAACTCAACAATTTTTTTTTTGTACTTTGGAGTCCTACTGTGAGATATTTCTTATTAAACTTTTCCATAAAAGTTTACCACGTTACCTTTCTCGGGTGTGACATAGTGACTATTAGGGTTTCTCACTATTCATAAGCATCCCCAATCAATAATTAGGTAGTACATAAAACTTTCTGATTATCACTGCATGGATAAATTTTAAACAACTTCTTGATCTCAGTCATCCATTGCTTAACCTGAACGGGGTCTGATTTACTTAAGAACTTAGGTGAACACTGAATTAGAAAGGCATTAATAGCCTTCCTATTTACTTCTATATGATTGTCAACAATCCTTAAAGGTTCTGGTACTAGGTTAGGAATTATTGCCTGTACCGGCCTATCTCTTTCATTCCCTTCTAATTGATCCTGTTGGGCTCATTCCCACAAACCTTGTATTACTTCTACTTTTGGGCAGTCCAATCCCAAGTGGCCTGTGACGAGCTGCGTATATGTCTAATTAAAATGCTCATTTTAATGCAAGTATACATGCTGATCAAGTAATAAAGAGTGAGTTAAGTATCGTTCCCATGAGGATATGGTCTAACTAAGATTATTAATAAGTTCAGTTGTCTAATGGACGTAAAAGAAATAGAGAAGAGTTTAACAGAATAGCGGGAATACTAAAAAGGAATTATCAATTGGGGATGATAGATGGGATAGTCAGGAATCCTTGAATCTAAACTATATTGAATTGGTTCCTTTTCTTTAGATTGCACAAGAATTTTCTAGTCCAAGTTCAATAATCTTTATATATATCTTCCAACACATATAAAGCTAATTATACAACACTCAATTGCTATGTTCCCATGTAATTAAATGAAATGGAATTGATAGATACATCACTTGTTCATGACTACATAGGGTTTAACAGTATATTTCTATCCTTTAAATAACTCCCCTTAACAAAAAAAGAAACCTATGCCCTACATATGGATCTGGCAGGAATTTTCCTTTTCCAAGGATGAATCCTGCAATTAAATCATCTTACAAGGTAGCTAATCTTATAAAAAGCATTAGACAATATATGCAAGGTTAAATCCACACAGCACAATCATATAAAAATTAAATATTTATTTTTGAATCGTAAAAAACCAAACAATATAGCTAGATATCAATTCATCCAAACTTTCTATTTAGGGAAGTTTAGCTCAAAGACATGGCATCAACATCCATTACATCCATAATGAAAGTATTACAAGAAAACAGAGAAAAGGGAATGAGAAAAAGAAAAACTGAATCTCGCGAGCTTCCACCAACGAGCTCAGATCTCTTCTTCAGATTGTGCTGGAAATGAAGTCCTTTCCTTCTCTGTGCGGTTGCATCATTGGCTCTCTCTCTCTCATTAGCACAAATCCCTAGGTGTCTCTTTTATTTACTTAGTCCGTACGGCACACGTGCAGAAATGCACGTGTGCAGATTCGCCGTGGCACCCCTAGCCGGCGCTGGGCGCCAACTCCTTGGATGCTGTGTAACTTAGAAACTTTTCGGGATGCCTCTGCATGATAGTTAAGTGGTGCCTAGGTGCCCCAAGCCGGCGCCTGGGCGCCAACTCATTGGAAGCTTTTTGCCATGTGAGGTGCTGGAACTTCTGGCTAAAGCATGTAGGGTGGCGCCCAGGCGCTAGCCTGCCTACTTCTTCACTTGGCCCGATTTTTCATTTGACTCACCGCACGCCTATAATTTTTCATCCTTCCTGCAAAATTGACTAAAACTAAATAAATGAACTAAAAATGCCTATTTTATACTAAAAATGCATAAAAACTACATAATGCTCCTAAAATGCAAAGTGAGTGAAAACTAAACTAAATAGATGCAAACTAACCACATTCTCTTGGACTAATATGTAAAACTAGTCTGAAATGGGTCATGATAACTTACTTTTTCGCGAGTTATTAGCTTGCTAAACAACTTCTTTTATAGCCGCAGTTATCTTTTCCTCTATTAATTCTACCTGTGAGGTGTTACCTGTAGTGACACCACCTTCAACATTTGACTTAGGGTTTATATTTTCCCATCGTTTATGAGTCCTTAGATTTGGTTGTCCTCTTTGCCCTGGTCTCTTAGATTAGTTACTGACTTCTCCTACTTCCTGTTGACTTACAGATTCATCATTTACAACTACTTTTCTCTTGTTCAGCTTAGCTCTTGCTCTGGTGATAGGCATGTTGCTTTCTATACATGTAAAAATTATATTAATACTATCTGTTATCATAAAACAATTTATATCATACATAGTTAATTATATTAAATAGAAAGGTCGCTAATCTTTCCTTTTTACATGCACTTATCATATGAATGAAATCAAGCGCACTTGTATCTGAATAATATCTTTACATCAAAACATCATGCATTCATTTATCATCTTAATATCAAAAGGGATTTTTGCTAACTTCATCTATCCCATTCTTATATTCATATTCACTTTCATTCATATTTTCATTCTCATTGGACCATTTTCTAGGGTCTTTCATTGTCACTTGCGCTCCTATTTCCTATGGGCTCATCATCATTACTATCCACAATTCTTCATTTTTTCCTACCTTTCTCATTTCTATCCTCGCCTTTCATGGTATAAGGATGCTTTTGCAGTAAACAGAAGTAACTAACTATTTTGGAAAATGATGGAATAAAGAAAGCAATCATTGCAAGGCAAGGCCTAGATTTTAGTCCGGAGACATTGGCACCTGGCCCCTAGATAACCACCTTTGAAGAAAGTTCTGGAACCCAAAATCGACAAGCATCCAGAGAGTCGGTGCCTAGGGGCTGCCTAAGTGGTGCTGCGACGCCGCACCCCACACATGTAAATTTTAGCATGTATCTTGTACTATGTGAAGTGGGGTGCGGTAAGCTTTAGGTATGGGGGTCTAAATGAAAGGTCCCATTGTGTGGCCCATCATTTATTCATATTCCCTTCTATCCTCTATCTTTTCTTGTCTTCTCCCTTTTCATCTCATCTGACCCTATTATCATTTTTTTCCTTTACATACTATCTACATTGTGAAACATAGCAAGCCAGGTACATTTCTTAAAATAACCATATCAATGCATCATAATTGCACATAATAGAAGAAAATACATATCATATGTGTCTTATAATTTCAGTTTATGTCCTTCATCATTTTTTTCTCATTTTCTATTTTCACGCCTATTTACCAATCCTTGCTCTGAAACCAAGCTCTGTGGCGCCTCCGACCTCAGGCGTCACAACCTGAGCCTTACTCTGGAATTGTTATTGATTGGTAAATGTGAGTTGAAATTGTTGCCCTGATCATGCGGTGGGTTCTTAAATTGGATCTCACCCAGATTTTTTTTCATTTCATCCCTTTTTCCTTCATCAATTCATCTCTTTATATTTTACTCCATTCATTTTACAAGCAATGATGCACTTATAATTCGTTACACATAGAAATTTCAAAATGCTAATTGGTTCCTCTTCCTTACATATATTTTCATAATCTCACCTCTTGGCACTTGTCATCAATTACACATATTATTCGTAAAATTTCATCTTGTTCCCTTGCATCATTGATTTTCTCAACTTGACCATATCATAATCACATAAAATACATTCATAGTCAGATATTCAACATATATACTTGTATACACACATTCAACCATCAATTCACATAGCATTTAGAACTATCAGTAAGTCTGCATACCTTGGCATTCCTTAAAAATTTTAGTCATACCCTTCCATACAACGTAGCTAATTATTTTAGCATACACAAACATACTATCTCATACCTTTCATCGAAAACTCAGATTCTTTACCTCTTGAACTTTCCTACACCTATCTAAGTGTGAAAAATAAAACGTGAGTGAGAACTCAATAAACAAGCATTTTTATCTTCAAGCAAGCGTTTCCTGTAAATATTTTCATAGAAATCTTCTTCATATAAACCTTTTTATATCCCAATGTTTGGGCTTTTCAAAGGCGATGCATATGCATATAAACCTTTTTAGGTAATCCCCTTTGTTCTTAAGTGGACATTTTTATGTCCCAAGACATTTGTAAATCGTTTTTCATGACCCCATTTTGGGGCTTGTTTAAAAACAAAGCACATGCATGTAACCCTTTTTTCATGTATGCATTCACATTGAAATTTTTTTATCTAAACTTTGATATATACACCTTTCGTGTAAACACTTTTATGACTCTATTTAGGGTAAACTTTTTTGTATAAATCATTTCATATCCCAATTTCTGGATTTTTCAAAAGCAAAGCATATTCAAATACATTTCTTCCCATTCAGTAGTGTCATTTGTTAAGTGATCATCTACCTTTTGGAAAAGAAATCTATCATATAACAACACGCTAGCCAAGCATCCGTTCATTAAACTTGCTCCCATCTCAGGGAGGGCGTCGCCAGCCTCCTGCCTTCCTTTAGCGACTTGGCCATATGTAGAGGGAGCCCCGGTCTATCGGCGACTATCTCTACGATTGACCTATTCATTATTCTTGTGCACCATACGTCAATCAAATATGTTCACATGCTAGCATGATTTCATGAAACATCACGAATCTCAGTTTGTGTCTTTTTCAACTTGAAAAGTGGGCACAACCCACTTTAGATATGTTTTCATAAACATCTTTTGAATTCTAATTTTAGGATGACCATCCTTAAATAATTTTAAAAGTATTTAAATAAAACATTTTAATAAACATTTGCAAGACTTGAGAAAAAAATATTTCTAAAAGCATTGCTTGTAATAAAATCTAAAATCACCGTGATAAAGAATTTTTGAAGCATTTCAATATTCAAGAAGAGAGCTTTTCTCACGACCATTTTCTTTATTTTCATTTCGGGGCTTTTCGTAAGCAAAAGATATGCAATTGCATTATCTTCCTTTATACACCCTGGTATCATATACTTGTCCACATGTTATTCTTATTAATTTTATGAAAAGAAGAGTCCGCGTAACCCTTTGTATACTATTTTAGCAAACAGAAATCAATTCAATTTGTACAGTTAACTTAACGGGTTGGCCACTCTTAAACCCTTTTTAGAAACATCCATGTAAAATATTTTCAAGGCATTTTCAAGGTATTTTCACATTTAATGAAATTAAAATTTTTCCTAATAAACCATTTCAAAATATGTGAACTATTTTCAAAACATCGTTTGTTTCCAAGTATCGTGTTAGGGAGAAATCAACCTTCTTTCATAAATCAAACTTTCTTTTTATAAACCAAACTTTCTTTTCACAAAGTCTTGTGAAAGTAAAATTTCAAAAGACTTGTTTGCAAATTATTATTTTGTAAAAGGGTCAAACCCCCCCCCCCCCTTTTTTCATAAAATTTTTCAGAAATAGTATCTTAAAGAGCTTGCTTACAAACAAAGCAATTATGAGGCATTGCATTAACGTCATAATTTCAACATTTGTGCTTGCTCACTTATAAGCAATTCTTAGAAGTATCAATATAAAACATTAAAGGAATAATTTAAAGACTTGTGCTCGCTTACTTGTAAGCAATTTTTAGAAGCATTAGTATAAAACGTTAAAGAAATAATTTCAAGACTCGTGCTTGCTCACTTATAAGCAGTGCTTAGAAGCATTAATATAAAAAACTTTCAATCATTTCAACAATTGGGATGAAATCAATATTTTTAAAAGTTTGCTTGCTTACCTGTGATAGCTTTGATCCCTTTTCTTCCACATTCTCTTTGCCTTTGCCTAGATATATGAAAATGATATTTTATCCATATGCATAGAATTACAAGTGCTTGCCCACCTTAAGGTTTTCCAACCCACATGAAGTTACATCAGGCTAACTTACACCACTTTTCTTCCAAGTTTGGTGTTAACTTTTCCAATTCACCTGTTGGTGTAAATTGTGATTCAATTATGACCATTCTTTCCATTTTGATACCCTTATTTAGGGTATGTTTTCAAGTTCATTTATAATTATTAAGTTCACTTAACATATGAAAATTTAACATCTCCCATTTATCATTTAACACCCGTACTTTGCATTTTCCCATTGCTGTTCATTGAAGGCATCTATTTATGAATTAGGGTTACTAATCCCAATCTCAAAATTTTGAGATCCTATAATTTTCTCAAAATAGCCCTATCTTTTCTTATTTTTCCATATTTTCCTTCTTTTTTTGTACTTTAGCTAATATACGTGTAATATAATGATCATTCCCTATCCTTGCCATCTATACCCTTTATGTGCACTCTTTTAATCACACATACATCATGTGTTAAGCAAGTTAATAGGAAACAAAATTTTCTTCTTAAATTTTTGCTTAGTTTAGACACTTATTTGCACATTAATTAGGGTATAATCGTGAAATTGAAATCCCTCAATTAAATGGTTCAAAATAGAAACTTTTCTCCTCTTGATCTCCACCTTTGACGTCCACATCACAAAATCATATAAAATAGTTTTTTAAATTTTTATTCCAACCATTTGGACGTCTGTTAGCCACTCCATAAGTGGGGTATTTTTCCCTTATAATTTCCCATTATCCTTGTTGTCTAAATCAAGCATGATTTCCACCCTAAATGGATGAAAATTTTACCCAATTACTAATCCAAAATTTCACCCAACTATGGTCCATTATATAAGCTTGGTTTAACATACTTTAAACATTAAAACAACTCAATTAATTAACATATAATACATGCTCAAAATAGCTACATATATTTGGAATCAAAATAAATTTCAGCATGGGTAACTTGTTCCAAACAACGCTAATTCATACATATCATTTCTTCAATGCTTGAAATGAATCACCCAACTCATTTGACACTTAACAACCACATCATGGGCTGTACAAACCATCAATTAATATTCATAAATGAGTCAAATTTATAAAACATTACTTGAACAAGAAACCCTGTCAAATTACCAAAATCAACACATAGTCAAGGTACCTACTTGAAATGTTTTTGATGTTTTCTTCTTGCCCCAGTTGAACTTTCTTCTTCTCCCCTTCTTTTCCTTTTTTTCCTTCTTCCTTTTTTTAGGGAACGTCCCTGCTGGTTTCTCTCTTTCTTTTTTTTCCTCTTGCTGTCCAGTAGGAATGTCCCTTGTTGCCCTTTTTTTCTTTTATAATGGTGCATTAATCCACCATTTTCCGCCTCATTAATAGCTTGAAATTTCAATACTTATCCACCAATGTGCTGTCATCATTTTGCCCTTGTAATTTCTGTTTTATATATTTTTTAACACAAAAATCTGCCCAAAAATTTGTCCATGCATCATGTCCACAAGCTGCCTTCTTGTGAGCGTGAAAAGAAAACCTTTTTTAACCCCATTAATGTCCATAATTTCAGCACCCTTCTCATGCATTTTTCTAAATTTTTGAAATTAAAAATTCTTCCTAAAATTCCCTTCATAAGACACCTCAAATGGGATCATTAATGCATTGACTTTAGATTAATTGAAATGCACTTTTTTAAAAGTAAAAAGTCAATGGTTTTTAACTATAAGTGTTTTAATATCTTTTCATGAAAATTAGCTTAATTAAATCCATCCATATAATAGGCCACCTTATTTTAGCCATTCATAAAAATTTTCATCCTAAAATAATAATTCTAGTGCAAGAGATAAGCATTTGAAAATGTCTCATAAAATTTGATGAAATTAAATTATTATCACCATAATTTAATCATGATTATCAAAATTCATACCATTCATTAAGTAGAGCACGTCAACATGTGCTTACCTTCCAAATTTTATGTCAATCCGCCTTATACACTTCAAGTTAGGAATTTTTTAAGCAATAACCTAGTTTGCCCCATAATTATCCATAATTTAACATAATTAATGGAATTAAATAATCATGTCAACTCATCATTTTCTACACTTTATTTTGTCTTTTTGTGCACATTAATCCACATTGGGCAAAGGTGATTAACTTAACCACATCACTTAGTTGCCCTAAACCCATTCATATAAATCAAAGGGCATGAAATTTTGATCATTTCCCACTAATCTTCCATCTCAGTATGGGTTATGCCTAAACCTTCAATCTCTTGGAAATGTTCAAATCTCATTCTTATACATGCTCTAACTACCATCATTAAGCTTATATTCAGAGTTTCACACATCAAAACATAGGTTGTGCTTGATTTGTCATCCTTTTACAACATAGAAGTTATACGCACAATGCATAATCTTGTTGTGTCCCCCTAAAATCATATTAAAAAATATATCAATTTCTTGTGTAACCTCATGAGTTGGGTGCACTATATGAGATGTGTGTCTGCTTGCCGTGTACAAACCATTAGTGTTGATGATGGGATCCTCACAAATCCTAAATCAAGTCATCATAGGTTGACAGGCTAAGCAAAAATTCACTTCAAATCATGGCACATTGCAAAATGAACTCACCACAAGACATGGCACATGACGAAATGTTTTATATTCTTTTAAGTTATAATGTATAGCAACATGTACTCAATTCGTTTCTATTAGTTATGCTATGTGATTAATTAGGAACCCATTCAAGTCGCGATGCATAACAATATGAAGTCATCCATTTTTGAGTCATGGCATGTGATGATGTGTAATCAATCCATCCTTGTAATCCTTTATTAATGATGGATTTTATTGGTGCACTTGTAAGGTCGTTGTAACATACCGGTCCAAAAAAGTGATCTCGGACCGTGTATTTAGTGCAATTTACTAAGATCAATCACACATTTATGGTGAAATTCATTATTATAATTTTATAAAAATTTCAAAGTTCCACTTCCACTAGTCATGTTCCCATTATTACATCGAGGCACAAAGAAAAAGAAAATTTAAAAGTCTATTATTCTCAATACATGCCTTTAAAAGAAATAAATGGAAATAATTATTCTCGAAAATCTTCTTGTAAATCTAAAATGCTAGTGTCCCACTTGATTTGGTACACCTATAAAAATAATGGGTTAGTCTCATCATGACTAGCAAGTAGAAAATTATTTGAAAATGGATAATGACCCAAATAAAACTTAATTAAATGATAAGATAATCATTTAATTTAATATCTTAAAAATTAGGCCTCAAATGCAAAATCAAACCCTTCCATTGAGTCCAGAAGCATCAAAAATATATAAATAGACTATTTGATCATTCAAATCGGAGTTTAAATGAATAAATCATAACAAAATGGAATGAATGACCCGTATTAAGCCACATCATCATAACCTTTACTGCTGGTGGCCCCCACCAGGACCTCTCTTGCTTAGCACTTATTGCTGTAATGGGTTACACTTCAATTTCTAAAAATACCTGGATATCAGAAGCATCAAAAATATATTAAATGAATTAAAACATCAAAAGCAATGAAAAAATTTCGTTGCAAATACGGAATTCATCTCCTGGCCTAATTCCCTTTCTGACACAATTTTTTTTCTGCCGCAATTTGCTTCTGGCACAATTTCCTTCCTACGAACGAAAATTTCTTCCTGACTTATATAATATGACTTACGCATATATATATCCTTATACATGCCGCAATTAACCCATATAATTAATATATAATTTCATTATTCATATATATATATATTGCATACTAAATTTACATCAATGCATTTATAACCTTCATACTTAATCATATCATGATATTTCATGCCTTAGCATTTATCCATAAAAAATTTTCGCCAATCCATAGGCATAAAACATTACATAATCCTTCTTCAACATTGAATAGCAATTTAATTATTATCATTCATATAACCATTCAACCCTTAGGTTCATATACAGGTACTCATGGGAATTCATTCATCCTTAAATCTCCACCTGTGCTCCTTGTCTCCTTCCTTTCACCTGTCTTTAGGTTTGGAAAACAAAACGTGAGTTGAAATTCAACTCAATAAGCAAGCTAAATATTTTTCAGGCAAAGTCATTTTTGAAGGCAACATTCTTTAAAAACATTTCCCTCCATTTAGTAGAGACACTTAGCAAGTGATCAACTACCTATGGAGCAGAAATTTTTTCATAAACCTTTCATAAACATTTCATGAAAATCATTAATGAAAAACCATTCACGTAAACCATTTGTAAATCTCAGTTTTTGGGCATTTCATAAACATTGGATGTGCAAATGCATCATTTTCATTCATGACATTATCCTTCATGTGACGGTACGCTAGCTAGGGGAACCCTCTTTCATGACATGATCATTTCCATCCTTGGTGCCGGACCTTCCGACTTGGCAACGTCAAGGGGGACTCCTTGTCCACTTACTACCTCAACTAGCCTGCTTGACTTCCATTCCATGCATGACCTTTAGTCACCCCGGCATTATATACCTCTTACACATGACATCTTGTCATTCTCATGTAGATAATTCTTTGCACTACCCCTTTGAAATATCGTTTCAATGAAACATCATTTAAATCCATGCTTCATCACTTTTCATAAATACTTGCGAAACAGTAAGAAAATCATTTGTCATAATTGAAATAACATTTCAATACACATTGAAATAAAGAAATGACCATCCTTAAATACCTTAGAAAATATTTAAAACAAAACTCATTTAGAAAGCTGCTTGATTACCTTGCTTGCTTAGCTTCCCGTTTCTCTTATCCCTTTACCTTTGCCTATACATATAAGAATGATATAGCATTCATATACTTTCTTTTGCTTGCATTCAACTCAGTTTTCCAACCCATTTCTATTAACATTCACAACCCACTTGAATTCCAAGCCGGGTGTACATGCACATCATAACTTATGCATTATACAATTCATTTCACCATATGTTTAATACCCATATTTAGGGTATCATTTCCATATATCATTACTCATTCATTAACCATTCATTAGACATCATATGAAAGTTTGTTACTTCCACTTATCATTTTTCACATATTTTCCACATTTCACACATTGTGCTCATTCTTAAACACTTAGTTGATGTCTTAATCCCCAAATATTAATCTCAAAATTTGAGATTATCATTATTTATCTAAATAGCAACATCATATATGTTTTTCATCATATTTTTCATACATTTTTTCATTTTAACAACTTATATAAACCATATACCATTTATTCATATTTATCTCTTCATATACATCCATTTCACAACACCTAAATCATGTGTTTCTTAAAATATTTCAACACAGCAACTGGTATCCTTAATCAACATGATTAAAACCCTTAATTAACTTATAATTAAGGATTTAATTTCGGATTTATAATCCCTTCATCATAGGGTTCCAAAACAGCAACATTAGAACCCATTTTTCGTCGTTTCAATCCTCACTTTAGCAACATGGTCTAAACATATTTTTAATCCAAATTTTCCAGCCTTAAACCATAATTTTCTTAACCCAAATTTAGGTTATTAATACATATTTGAATCTCATAATTAAATGGTTTCCATACAACAACTTTCATATACATCTTGGGTACCCTTTGCACCCCTCTTTGGTCATCCCTTTGCATATCTTAAAAAATCATATTTAGGGTAATCTTGTTTACCTATAATAGGTTAAAACCTCATAATCCCTTGTTTATATATTATTATAAGTTAAATTCTATCACAAAAACCTGGAATTTAACATTTATCTTGATTTATTCCTTAAGCTGTCCATAATGCTGCATTCAAGCACACTGAATTTTCAAAATCTTGAATTAATATCAAATCAAGTAGTTTTAATCTGAAATTTATACCATACCTTAATGACTACATTAATTAATCAAAAAAATATTTTCAGCATAAAATATTTAGTATTTATATTTATTTGGATATTTTTACTCTGCTGGACAGCAGCATTCCTTTTTAGACAGCCTGAATCACATAAATTATGGGGTATATTTATACCCATAAAAACCTAATTTTTATTTTTTTGTGTGATATTAAGGATGTATTATATATCATATAAACCTTTCAGCTCAAAATACCTTGTATAAAAATTATTAAAAATTATTTAGTGCAGCTGATCCTGACACCCGTTCAACCCTGTCTAGGTTTATTTTTCTGGATTTTTAATTTGCAATGTACTTATTATTTTACACTGAAAATTTGTTCGTTACTTAATAACTCCATCATGAGTATTCTCACAAATGTTAATGATAAAATTAATTCATTAACTATTTATTCCCTATTTTCCTTTCCAGGTCCAGATTTACTACACATAAGTGTAGATTAGAGGATATGGGCTGATTAATCTCCAAATTAAACTTTATAAATCAACTCATTTAACTAAGCCTCTTTAATTCTTGAAACATGTTAATAAATCACCACATACCTGGATTTTTTGGAGAGAAATCAATCCCCAAGAAGACTTCCAAGATGACCTCCTCTTCCTTATCTTCTCCTTCTCCTCTCTCTCTTTCTCTCTCTTGCTCTCCCTCTTGCTGGAAATGGCCAGCCCTTTCTGCCCCTTTTCTCTTTTTATTTGCTTCCTTTCTTACTCCCCAAGCAACCCCATGGGTACTTAAGTAATTTTCATTTTAACTTTCCCAAATTACTCATCTTTACTTAGCTCTTAAGTAACCTCTTACTTGCTCTTCAATAAAGCAACTTTCCATGATAATTATCTTAATCCATTCCATTCATCTCATAGATTTCATAATTTTATTCCATCGTTTCAAATTTCATCTCAAACCGACGTTTCTACATCAAGTTATGAACCTTTGAAATTTTCTTTGGAGTGTGAGATTAAAAATCAATAATTATCACCTTAATCTCATCACTTTTTACTTAATCCAATCCTCTAATAATGTCAAGCCCAAAATTGTAGGCGTAAAGTTATGAATTTTCTATGATTTCCAACATTATTCCATAATTTCCATTTTAATCTCCATTAATTAAATCATGAAAATTAAAATAAATATTCATGCCACATTAGCACATCCTAATCCTCATTAAGCTCCTTTAGTCATCTTGACTCACTTTGGGCTATGGTGATTAAGATTAATCACCATTCTTAATCATAACCCTAATTGCAAAATATCATTAAATCATAAAATCATCCATAAATTTATTAAAATAACACATGTGTCATATTTATAGACCTACTTGGGTCTGGGTATCACACGGCCCATTATTACTCATTTGGCCCAGTGGGTCAAAAAGTCTACCCTTGCCACATGGAGTCCTACGTGGATTTTGAACAGTCAACTTAAATTATTATTATTATTTTTCAATATTTTACCGTCACGAAAAGATCTTTCATGTTTTTTATTATCATAACAATGAAAGTATATTGATAGCAATAGACTTTATTATTGAACTTTTTTAATGAAGTGTTTTCTCTTTGAGGAATGTAAAATCAGAGCATAGAATATAATGTAACATACTTCTGTGATATTTTCTTCGGACTTGGTTAAAAAATAAACATTTTGTTTTGTCCAAAATTTTTTGGGAGAACAAAAAAAAAGAATTAATAATTAAGTATTTATTTCTCAAATTCATGAATTAGAACTTGCCATCCCAAAAGGGTTAAAACATATACATACGAGTATATGATAGACCGTGAATGCCTTACTTAATTATTTATAACTATTTATTTATGACTATATTTACTATGATATATTTTGCATTGAATTTAGTTTAAAATTATTAATATACTCAAGTATACATGGATTATAGTTCTATGTTGAATGCAATTATAAACAGTCCATTTGAATATGCAATTCCTAAGTACTTATTGGCATTGTAATGCTACATATATTTTACTGTATTGTGCCTCTAAATTTAATTCCATGCAATGTTTATTACAATTTTTCACAAGTCATGGTTACGTTAATGCTATTTACACATAAATTATTAGGAATGCCTCAATTTATTGAGCTTTTAATTTATCCATGGAGGACAATAATACACCACAACCCTAATATCATCAAATTTTAATATCTAAGGATCTTTCTTTATAGATTAAATATTTTGAAGGTAGGTATGTTAAGGTTCAAGATCCATTTAATTTTCATTCTTAATATTTCCATCCTTGGAGTAGAGTCCGTGTAGATATCTATTGATCATATCTCAATTCCAACCGTTGACTTCAAATGGCTATAACTTGAGCTAGGAAAATCGGATTGAGATGAAATTTGAAACATTTGAATAAAATTATGAGATGCACATTTTGGAAGGTTTGGATTAAGAATATTATGCTGGGAAAATATCTGAATTGAAAAAGGTGTGCATAGTTGACTTTTGCACCTCAAGAGTACCATGCATCAAATGCTACAGTACATGGAATTAATGCATGATTTTAATGAGAAAATAGGTGTCAAATGCAGGTGAAATGCAGGGTATTTTATGAATAATTATAAAATGCAAAAATTTCATGAATTATCCATGCATTAATGTCCACATTTAAGGGGCTAAGGAGAGCTCAAACTAGCATAGACAAGGGTGGAAATGCATGGATGTTCTAAGGTGCTATTGCTGGATTTTTTTAAATATTTTATTTTATAAATAATGCACATAAATAGATAAAATGTTGGGATACATAAATGACCATTTAATTATGTGAAAAAAATACAAAAAAATTCGTGAACAGTAGCTTCCACGGATGGATGAAAAAATGGACAGCTTGTTGCATGCAAATGACGTGCAAAATGATGTGGTTGCTGTCATTTTTGCTAAATTTTTTAATGCCAAATTATTGCATGTATTAAAAGGTAATTAGGTGTATGATTTACCCTTAAATTGATATTAATGAAAAATGATGAAAAATGCTGGAAAATGGAGGCAGCTATGGACGTGTAAGGGCTGGATAGTTGCACAGTTGAGATGAGATCATAATTCTGGATTTTTAAAAATTGGTAAAAATAATTTTACTTGGCTGTGAGTTCACCAGAACATAGGAGGGGATAAACCTGTATTCAATGGTGTGGAAAATTCTCCAAAAGTGGGGCCCACAGCTGGAAAAATCCAGCTCTACAAAGGCATTGCACGTTCACATGATTTGGGCATTTTGCTAAGTGCTGAAACTCCCCCTCTAAACCAGCAGCTCACGTCCCAGACCTAGGCCACCAAGGAGAAAGCAAAGAGAAGAAAAAGAAGGGGAAAAGGAAGGATTATCAATTAATCAAGTAAGTTTATGTTAATCTTGATTTTATGTTTCAAATCTGGAAATTATATAATGTTATAAACCAAAATATGAATGAAGTAGTAAACGAAGGATTTTCACCATAAATATTTGTTTAAAAGTTAATTATATTATTATTAATGGAGGAAAAAAATTTTATACTGAAATATTAAGCAAGTTTCAAATTAAAAATCCGAGAATATTAACCTAAACAGGGTAAAACGGGTGACAGGATCATCTGTAGAAAATTATTTTTAATAATTTTTATTAAAGGAATTTCAGGCTAAAACTTTTACAGGATATATAAGAAATATTTAGTATCACATAAAAAAATAAAAATTAGGTTTTCATGGGTATAAATATACCCAATAATTTACGTGATTAAGGCTGTCTGAACATGGATGCTGCTGTCCAGCAAGGTAAAAATACCAAAATAAATATAAATTATTAATTTTTTATGCTGTAAATATATTTTTTTTAATTAATGTAGTTATTAAGGTATGGTAGAAATTTAAGTTAAAAAATACTTGATATGATATTAATTCAAAATTTTGAGATTTCAGTACGCCTAATTTCAGCATATGTGGATAGTTGGAGAAAAAAATCAAAAACAAATATTAAAACTATGTATAAATGATCCAAATTTATATATATGTTAATAGACTAAATTTGGGTTAGGAAAAGTTGGATTAATTGCTGAAAATTCGGATTTATAAAACTGTTTAGGGTTATGTGTTGAGAAACATGTTAAACATGTGAAAAATGGGTTCCAAAGTTGCTGTTTTGGAAACCTATGATTAGTGGATTTAAATTCCATAAAAATATCCTAAAAAAAGTGGTAATTAGGGGTAATTATAATTCTAAAATGTGGATTAAATTTCTGACTTGAAAAATTTTATGAAATGCTTCATATATGTGTTGTTAAATGACTATATGTGAAAGGATAGACATGCATAAGTGGTAAATGACCTATATAATTTGGTTTTGTACAAAAATGCATGAAAATATGATAAATTTTGTGAATATATATCTGTTTATAATTGCGTGATGTAATTCCAAATTTTGGGTTTAATTAATGAGGCTTAAGGCAACAACGGGTGCTTAAAATGAGCAAGGATGTGCGAATTTTGAAAAATGGCTTAAGGAAGGTAATGAGCCATTAAATAATAATTATTGGATGATTATTATGTGATTGAATGATTACCCTACTTAGGAGACTAAGTGTGATGTGTAATAGCCCATGTAGTGCACAAGTATGTGCTATACGGGCATAACGACTTGAGAAATCGAAGAAATTATGTATGTTAATGAAAATGGGTTGAAAAACTGAATTGAATACAAGCAAAGAAAATATATGAATGTTATATCATTCTTATATGTATAGGCAAAGGCAAAGGGATAAGCAAAACGGAAAGCTAAGCAAGCGAGGTAAGCAAGCAGCTTTCTAAATGAGTTTTGTTTTAAATGCTTTCCAAGTTGTTTAAGGATGGTCATTCCTTGTTTATATGAGTATTGAAATGTTTATTTCTAATGAAATAAATGATTGCTTATGGTTTCGCAATTATGCATGAAATGTGTTGAAACATGAGTTTATACGATGTTTCATTGAAATGGTGTTTAAAGAGGGATGGTGCAAAAAATTCTCTACATGAGAATGACAAGTTCCATATGTAAGAGGGTATATAATGTCGGGGTGACTAAAATTCATGCATGGAATGGAAATCAAGTAGGCTAGTCGAGGTAGTAAGTGGACAAGGAGTCCCCCTTGACGTTGCCAAGTCGATAGGTCCGGCGCCAAGGATGGAAATGATTATGTTATGAAAGTGGGTTCCCCGAGCCAGCGTACCATCACATGAAGGATAACATCATCAATGGAAATGATGAATTTACACAACCAATGTTTATGAAAAGTGTTTGAATGATTTATGAAAATGTTTTTACTCCACAGGTAGTTGGTCACTTGATAAGTGTCTCTACTGAAGGGAGAAAAATGCTTTTAAATAAATATGCCTTCAAAATGAATTGCCTGCAAAATATAAGCTTGCTTATTGAGTTTCGACTCACGTTTTCATTTTTCAAACCCATAGACGGTGAAAGAAGAGACCTGGCAAAGGAGCAGGAGCTATCCATTGAAGAAATGAAAAGACATATAAGTTTCATGTTTATGAAAAACTTATGTTGAATGAACGTAAATTTACGTTGATGATTTATGTTGACATCTATGATGATACATGCAGTGACATCTGATTTATGAGATGTTTTGAAATATATTATGAAAATCATGTCTAGTTATGACATTATTGGATGGAAATGAACTAAGTATGCATGAGATGAGAAATGGAAGGAAATAAATTCCGATGAAAAGATATTTAATTGGATAAATATCCGCTAAAACCCGCCGTGTGACAGGGCAACAATCCCGATCACATTTACCAATCGAACGATCTTGAGGTAAGGTTGTGACACTCGGGCTGGGGCGCCACAACGTGCAAATTCAGATGATTTTGATGCAAAATGCAATGCAATTCTTAAAGAGTTAAAGGACTAAGACTTGTTCAATTTGATGATTTAGAAGGCTTAAAAAGAGATGAAACAATGATCAAAATTGCCTAAAATGTGTCAAGAAAGTTTCAACATGGTTCAGGGCGTGTCGGGGGGGGACCATAAAATTTTGAAGAAAAATGCTACCACTAGAGTGCCACACAATCCTAAGATGCAGATTGAGTTTACTTTGGACTCGATTTGAGCAATTTTGGAATCACTATTATATAAACACTTATCGTACATGCTCTAAAGTATCTTAGAATGTACTTGGAGCTAGGGTTAAGGTTGGGGAATAAGAGAAACTCAAGAGCACGAGGAGAGAAGCGAGATGACATGTTGCTGGAAGCGTTCAAGACACCATTGAAGCTTTCCAACCAATAAGATTTCTTTTTCTTCTTTCTTTTGATTTGATTTTCTTGTTTAGGATGAATTTTGAATACAATATTTTGTATTTGAATTTCATTATAAACATGTTAAGCTAAATTTATAATCTAGAATTTAGGATGTAGCATATGAATTATATAAAGAATATTGTGGTTTTGATTGATTTATAAAGGATATTATTTGTTAATTTGATATCTTATGATTTCAATGTTTGCTGAGTATTTGAGCTCGCACATTAGCATACTTTTATATATTAGGTGAAGAAACTAAGAGGCGAAAGCCTAATATTCGACAATTAAGATATTAAACTTGAAAATTCAAAGCGCGAGAATAGACATAATAACTTTGAGAAATTATACATACTGCCACAAAACTTAATGGATTCTAATCAACTTAATCTCATAAGAGTAAGTGATTAAGAAGATTAGAATACACCTTATAGGTATCGGGAGAAGGCGCAAGGATAATTTATGATTTTTTTCCTTTGACACCTAATATTTGGATTAAATAAGTATACTATGTTTTTATTGCAGATGTTGCATGTGAAAAATTAGACCCTAGGTGCTCTCATCCTTTATTTTTAATCATCGTTCTACGTTCTTATGATTCACTTGTTTTGTTGCTATATCTCTCTTTACTTGCATCATATTCCTCTATTATTCATTTTAAAGTGTTTAAAATCAATGTTTAGAGTCCCAAATTATCTGAGGTATTGATCTTATTAAATGCTACAATTCACTTCCTGTGCACTTGTGGAGAGAACTAAATAGTGTTTTGTCGCCATTATTAGAGAATTCGGTGTTACTAGAGGCTTGACAAGCTGCGTATATGTCTAATTAAAATGCTCGTTTTAACAAAAATATACATACCAATCAAGTAATAAATAGTGAGTAGAGTATTGTTCTCATGAGGATTGGTAATCTGAATATGAATGTTAAAATTGATTTTAACGCAAATATACATACTGATCAAGTAATAAATAGTGAATAGAGATTACTAAATTTTAGTTATTTGTTATGTTCTCATGCACCCAAGTAAAACAAGATTGATAACCACATAACCTAATCAATATTACACAGGGTTAATAGGTATATTCTTATCCATATTAACATCCAACGTGAACAATAGTTAGAACACCTGTGCCTTATATATGGATCTTATTTAAATCCCACTTTTTCAAGCATGAATCAGAATATTCAATCAATCTACAAGGTTGCAAAGCTTATAAACGCATTAAACATGATATATAAGGGTAATCTCAAGTAACTCAAGTCACAATACAACTGTATTAACATTTCAAGCATAAGAAAACCAAATAACATAGACTATGAGTTCAGATCCTATATCTCCCACCATAGGAAGATTCAACCCATAAACATGACTTCAATTCCCATTAAAATCAAGTTTAGAATCATCCCGAGTAAGGAGAATAACAAAAATGAAGAGAGAGATGAGAAGAGGAGATGAAACATAATGAATTTGCAGTGGTAGCTTGTGTCTCTACTTGCTCTCTTCTCTCCTAGCTTGAAGCCTTGGTTTTTCTCCTCCTTTCTTAGAAGCAACCACCAGCTCTCTCTCTCATGAAACCCTAAAGAGTTATATTTATAACCTCCCTCAACATAGCACGAAACACATGGTCAAATTCACACATGTGGGGGTTGGTGCCGCGACGCCAACTCTCTAAATGCTTGTCAACTTGGAGTTTCTGGAATTTTCTTCTAAGGCGGTGGTCTGGTGCCTAGGCACCATTGTCCTTGGATACACATTAGGCCTTGCTTTGCACCATTTTCTTTCTTAATTTAATCATTCTCCAAAGTGGTTAGTTACCTCTCTTTACCTACAAAAATAACCTAAAATAAATAAACGTACTTGTAAATGATGAGATGATATTATGAAAAATCAAAAACCACAAAATTTGCCCTGAATTACACTAAAAATGCATGAAATCTCAATGTGATGCATAAAATGCAAAATGAATGAAAACTAAGATAAATGAGTGCAAATTCACCCAATTCTCATGGACTAATATTCAAAACTAGTCTAAAATAAGTCGTGATAACTCGCATTTTGATGAGTTATTAAGGCTTTGCTTTTAAAAACATTCTCTCTATTTTTATTATACTTCTACTCTTTCTTCTATTCCTCTCTCCTATTCTGTCGGGTCTTTTTCTTTTTAATTTTTGAAAGAACTTATGGTGCTCTATTTCATCCTTGATTTATCATTATTATATGCACTCACACACTCAAAATTTTAGAAAATAAGTAGCCAAGAAACTCTTTATTGTTGATCCTAAAATTGAACAAATGTTTAAGCCGAAGGTTCACAAATACCAACAATAGCTTTCTCAAATCAAACTTCAAGTGATCATGGCACAATGATGGATAAAAACAATTTAGACCTACCATATTAGGGGTATGTAGAAGACCAAGAAAAAATAATAACCAGCAACAAAGGCTGATATTGATCGATCAGAACCAACTAAACCCTCAAGGTTTTCAATTATGCAACGTTGAACCCAATCTGGGGGAATATAATTTTGAATTCAAATCAGGACTTGTTTAGATGGTTCAACAATCCTAGTTTGTGGGATTTTATTTTGAAAATCGCATCATGCACATTGCTAAATTCTTAAAACTCTGCAACACAATCAAGGTGTAGGGTTTCTTTAGGGATGCGATTCGTCTCCAACTCTTCCCTTTATTTTTAGTGATAGAGCAAGCGAGTAATTTTTCTATTTACCATCTGACTCCTTCACCATGTGGGATGAGCTTTCCACAGCCTACTTAGACAAATATTTTTCACATACCAAAATTAAGAGAATCAAGGATGAGATCAACCAATTCATTCAAAAAGATGGCGAATCTTTACATAGAGCATGGGAGCATATGAAAGATTTGTAGTGTCAATGTTCTCATAATGGTATTTCACAAGGGGACATATTCGAGAATTTCTATAATGACCTCGATTGAACAACATGTAATGTAGTAAACTTAGTAGTTGGTGGACAATTTATGAGGCTAATTCATGTTGAGGCGCTCCAATTACTAGATGACATGACTCTTCATGACTTCCAATACGGTGACATTCATAATTCTTTATGATGGGGAGGAGCACCTGATAATGAAGTTATCAATTTATTGGCACAAAGAGTTGACTAACTATGGCAAGAACGAAGACAAAAAAACAATCATAGTAGCACGAGCTTATTAACTCACATCTTTTGTGAGATTTGTAGTGCTTCTCGCTACGCTACAAAGTGCAATTTCTACACCTAGGACAAAACCATCCCACCCAAATTTTTTATGGTCTAATCAATGGTTAACATTCTAAAATTTTGCTCAAACTAATAGACCATCTGGCTTTCAGCAAAGGAACCTAAACCCCCTTCCTTACTAAAATAAGATGGCTTTGGCTGCACCACCACAAAAATTCAAATATTGAAGCCCTAATAAAAAGTCTGTTCTTGTCACATAAGAAAATAGAAGAGCTGATGACACAACAACTACAAACATAAGGCCAAAGAATTGAACAATTGCAAACCCACACTAAGAGGCTCAAAAATCAAATTGCTCAACAAACATCTAGTTCATCATATAGGAATTAAGGAAAAGTACCTAGTAAACTTAAAGTCAACTAGAGGGAGGCAGTGAATGCAATTACTCCTAGAAGCGGGAAGCATCTCGAGCCAATTCCACTAAAAGAAAAAGAAGCCAGCAACAAACCTGATCAAAAATAGAAAGAAAGTGAGGAGTTTAAACAAGAACTAATGCCCGAGGTGGAGAGAACTTATGTCCCACATCCATCATACCAACCACCTTTCCCCCTCCCATAGAGACAAAGACATACCAAACTACGAAAGTAATTTAAGAAATTCATCTCAATTCTAAAGAACTTGTTTATCAATGTGGTATTCATAGACATGTTATCTCAGATGCCAACATACACTAAATTCTTGAAGGAGATCCTATCTAACAAGAGCAAACTAAAAAGTATGGAACTGTCTCAGTCCTTGAGGAGTATAATGTTATTATGCAAAATAAGTTTTCACAAAAACTCAAGGATCCAGGGAATCTCTACACCTTGTGCCCTTGGCAATGTGCAAATCAACAAAGTATTTTTGTGATCTAGAGACAAGCGTGAGCATAATTCCTCTTTCTCTTTGCGAAAAGCTGAATATGGGTGACCCAAAGCCTACATCAATGGCATTACAACTTATGGATCACTCCATCAAATATCTAGTTGGCATCATCGAAGATGTACCATTGAAGATTTGGAAGCTATTTATCCTTGTTGATTTTGTTGTGCTTGAAAGAGAAGATGACCAAACTATTATAATCATTTTGGGAAGACCGTTCTTGGCAACAATCGAAGCTCTGATTGATGTGAAGAATGGACAGCTCACCTTAAACATCAGAGATGAGAAAGTGCCTTCAATAACTCTTGTTTGCAAGTTGATGCGATTAAAAAAGCATCAGCTAAAGGAATTAAAATTGATTCAACAAAAGTGTGCATAACTAGAGGAGGAATCATTCAGACTGTAGATTAGGAAGTTGTTGTTCATTAAAAACAAAAAATCAAAATTGCCGCTAGAACTAGAATCTAAAAAATGGAAGAGCCAAGATGACAAAATAGTAAGAAATCTCTCCCCATCATTTTTCTCTTAAAAATAATTGTTATGGTTTATTAATAGAAAAATTTTTAAGAAAATTTGGAAGCCAATTCAAAATGCAGAGCTCATGCACATATGGAGGCAAGAAAAAGAAGTAAATCTATATGAAAGATGGAGCTAGCTAAATCAATGAGATCAAATTGCAGTTGGGCTGAGGACTATAAACTAAACACTCCTTGGGAGGCAACACGATATTTGTTTTAGGGATGTATGATTTATTTTATTGCTTTTATGTTATTTTTTTAGGATTTCGATACTTGTTGATGTAGAGTTCTCATGGTTGTTTTGTAGGGATTAGCTCGAAATGATTGTAACTCAAAATCTAAACACTTTAACAGGGAAGATGACAACTCGCACTTATTGAGAATACTTAATTTTTGTTAAACATGCATATGTGGTTGTTATTTAGTTAGGAAGCTAATGAATTTTCTTAGACATTGAGGACAATGTTAATTCTAAATGTGGGGGTGCCAATACAGTGCTTGTTGATTTTAATTGAAAACATTGGATTCGTATGTGCTGAAATTCTATCAATTTTGTATTGACACATTGGCATTTAAACCCATATTAAATTTTTGTGAACTTTGGAGCAAACCATAATCAGGGTTCGAAGTTAAACAAGTAGGAAAAAAGGAAAATTTTGAAAATTTTTACAAACTTCAATAACAAGAAAATGATAATGATGCTTTGTACAATGTGTTAAGCTAATAACTATGCATGTATGTGTCAAATTAATCCATAATTCTATTCTAATTTATTGAATAAGATCTACATGTATGAAAATGAATTTCTCTTCCCACCAATTCTAAAACATATCTCTTGGATGTATTAAAGCGAAATTATCACATCACATGAGAACAGGCATGATAGAGGTAATTCTTTGGATTTTAAAACTATATCTTTGTAAATTACTTTGCTCCCTGGTTTGAGCTTAAATCTTATTTCTTTCTTTGCCTTGATATCCCAGTTGTAGTTAAATCATCTTTGAATATCTCTTTTTGAGCTAAACACTAAAAAGGGAATTAAAGTGTCTGAATAATGAGTGTATTGAATATTTCTAGGTTTCCTAGATATCCTGAAATATGGTGAAGGAAAATAAACCGGACTTGGTAAAAAAAAAAAACTAAAGGTAATAGTGTTGGTCCCGAGTTTATGGAAAAATCCAAGAGGGGAGAGATGAATTTCATTCTTTAAATTTCTTTGGTGTTTAAAAACTTTAACCCATTGTAAGTTTAGTCCTCCATAATGAAAACATGAAGAGGAAATGGAGTAAGTAAAATTACACAGAAAACACAAGCAATTATAGTGGTTCAGGATAACCCTCCCTCCTCCACTCTTCCAAGAATACATTCTCTTGTGTCTTGGGTTCCACTATTTTAACAATAGTACAACTTGAGCTCTTACTCTCTTCTAGATTTTAACTCGAGGAGGCCTTTATAATCACAACATAAGTAAATGATGAGTTCCACTCCAACCATACACTACTTATATTTACTTAGCCTTAGTCTCCAATACCAAGCCAAGTAACAATACAACAAAATGAATCAAAAAATAAAATTGACATGTTACAAATTATGTAGAGCAGAATCAACACAGGAGAGAACTCTTGTAAGATTGAGATGAATGAGAAGTTACAGCTCTTGCAGTGAAAGTGAGAGTTCCTTTTTGTAGGGCACTTAATACACACTTGAATAATGTAGGAGTGAAGGTGTAGGCTCAGTGAATACTCTAGCTAAATCTTGTAACTCCTTTTTACGTAACTTAAATAGATGTGGAGTTATTTTGAATGTTATAGGGTAGGTGGGGCGCATTAATGCGCTAACATTTCATTTTTTATAACTATTACGATTCAAGTTGCATTTGGAGCCGACTTTGGATGCAATTTCACTTAAGTAACAGATTGGAGTCAACTTGGAGTGCGACTTTGGCCTCCTTATTTCCTGTCCAAGAGGTTTGCTCATCGTGTTTCATTTTCAGGTCGACTTAGTTTGGGACTTGACCCAAGTTGCAAGTAAAGTCAACTTGTGGAAGTTATGCATATATATATAGCAAACTTTTAAAAGAAGAAAGGAAAGATAAAAAAAATAAGTGTTGGAGTTATGCATATGTATAAGAGGCTCAAGTTATTTCAAAGATGGTTCCAGCTTGAATTTTATCCTTTTTTGACTCAGACCTAATGAATTTGAACCTTACCTATCAACATATAGAAGACTTTTTGATCATTTAATTGTACTTGCTATGATTAGTGGAGATAGAAAGAGAAACGTGCATATAGAATAGGACAATTAGGATATTCTAATTCATGGGGTTTGAGTCATGAAAATGCATATGGGCAAAATTGAGTAATTAGGAAGTCGATGGTTATTTGATAACTCGAAGTTGAGGATTATGTTTAACAATTCTACAGAGGCATTTGACATTTGATTCTTATGTTCTTGAGATGTGGCATAATTATATGATTTTTCATTACTTGAAAACTTTAAATTCTGAATTTGATTTATAGTTTGTTTCATTTATTATTTGCTTGAGGACAAATAAAAGTTTAAGTGTGGATGTATTTGTTATATCAAGTTTATTCCACATATAAGGGATGATTTAATGATTAAAACATTGGTTGAATTGTCATTTTGTGATATTTAATGATAAATTTTCTTTATTTAGTGCAAGACACTTATAATTTGATTGATGCGTGCAAATTAGGGGTGATTTCGGTGCAAAATGCGTGCAATTCTTGAAGAGTCAAAGCATAAGGGCCAAGACTCGTTCAATTTGATGATCTAGAAGGCCTAAAAGGAGGTGAAGCAGTTATAAAAAATGCAGAACTTATCAAGGAAGTTTCCATATGATTCGAAGCATCTCGAAGCAAAAAACCACAAAATTTTGAAGTAAAATGCCACCAATAAAGTGTCACACAATTTGAACTGTGTAGATCTAGGTCTCATACGGCTCAAATTGTGTGGCCCCCGAGGATGCACATTGAGTCTGCTTTAGACTTAGTTTGTGCAATTTTGGAATCCTTGCAATATAAAAACTTGTTGTATATATTCTAAGGCATCTTAGAATGTCCTTGGAGCTACAGTTGAGGTCTTTAAGTGATAGAAACTCAAGAGCACAAGGAGAGAAGCGAGGCGGCATGTTGCTTAGAGCATTCAAGACACCATTGAAGCTTCCAAACTTCTTTTGTTTTGATTTTTTTTGTTTAGGATGGACTTTGAATACAACATTATTTTGTATTTAAATTTTATTATAAACATGCTAAGCTAAACTCATAATTTAGGATTTAGGATGTAGTATATGAATTATGTAAAGAATATTATGTTGGTCCCGAGTTAATGGCAATTACCCAAGAGGGGAGGGGTGAATTGGGTATTTAAAAATTTATAACTTAAACAGAAACTTTACCCCGGATTAATTTATTCCCCTTTTATGAAGAAACGAAATGGAAAGCAATATAATGTTGAGAGCAGAAATATAAATCAAACACACAAGATTTTATAGTGGTTCAGGCAACCTCCCTACTCCACTCTTCCAAGCTCACACTCCTTGTGACTTGGGTTCCACTATTGTATTTCACAAATACAACTAGAGCCACTACTCTCTTCTAGATTCCAGCTCTAGGGGGCATCAACAAATCACAGCACAAGTAGGTGATGAGTTCCACTCCAAACACACACTACTTTGCTTACACTTGATCTTAGTTCCTCAAACTAAATCAAGTTCAATACAACAATAAGAAAAACAGAAAGAATCTACACGTTACTGTTGTGTAGAGACAGTTTGGCACAGAGAAGAACTTGTAGAGTTGGCTTTGAAGGATCAGCAGTTGAGCTCTTGCAGTTTGAAGCAAAGTTCTTCTTGTAAGGATTGACTTGATCACTTAATGCTCTTGAAGGTAGGAGTTATGCACACTTAATGATTTTCAGCTACCTCCCTCGTTCACAATGAATGCCTTTTATAATTGTGGAGGGAATTCGAACGTTTGAAGGTAGGTGGCGCGCATTTAATGCGCCAACGTTCGAATATTTTCCGACCGTTGCGACCCAAGTCGCAAGTGGAGTCGACTTCGGGTGCAACTTCGCCCAAGTCGCAGATGGAGTCGACTTCGGGTGCGACTTCACTAGTTCGCAGCGTCTTCAAGTTCCAGATTGGGTTGACTTGGTCTTCGACTTGACCCAAGTCGCAAGTGGAGTCGACTTCGGGTGCGACTTCACCTAGACAGATAGCTTGATAAACTTGAGAAACTTCGGGATGCTTTTTGTTTTGCTTAGGCTTCTCCATGCCTTTAGTTCTTTTGCATTTTTCATTTTTTTTTGAATCATTGTGTCTTTATTTAGCTTGCATTCATTAGCTCCATATTTTGTAAGCCTTGAATTCATGAGTCTTGAATCATGTAATCTTGAACAAGTTCTTGGTTGAGTTTATGCATCTTGCTTGGACTTGGATTAGTCTTCATATGTTTCAGTTTGAGCATCTAGGTTGGCTTGATCTTCATCTTCATACAAGTTTGTCTTGAAATCAGTTAATCCCAACTTGTCTTCTGAAATTTCTCTTCTGCCCGATCGAAGTTGATGCCGGAGTCGACTTGGTCTGCGACTTCGCCCAAGTCGCATGCTGGAGTCGACTTGGTCTGCGACTTCGCCCAAGTCGCATGCTGGAGTCGACTTGGTCTGCGACTTCGGTGCCCCCAGATTTCGGTTTCAACTCTGGACGAAAAACGACGCCTCCAAGTCGTTACTGGAGTCGACTTGGCCTGCGACTTCACCTCAAGTCGCAAGTGGAGTCGACTTGGGGTGCGACTTCGGCACTTCGGAGTCTTGACTTCAACTCTGGAAGGAATCGTCATTTTGAAGTCGATGCTGGAGTCGACTTGGTCTGCGACTTCGCCCAAGTCGCATGCGGAGTCGACTTCGTTTGCGACTTCGTCAGCTCTGCTCCCCGTTTTCAACTCTGGAAGGAATCGATGCCTTGAAGTCGATATTGGAGTCGACTTGGAGATCGACTTGGCCTTAAGTCGATGCCTGAGTCGACTTGGAAATCGACTTATCCTTCCATGCTTTATTTTCTTTAAATGTATATCCTTTAAACACTTCCACAAATATGTTAGTAGCAAGACTTACTCAAATTGATTTGTTAATTATCAAAACATGGATTTAGCTTATTTTCCACATATTTCCAACATATTATGGTTTTGTTGTATTTATGAATGATATTATGTGTTAATTCGATATCTTATGATTTTAATGCTTGTTGAGTGTTTAAGCTCGCAGTTTAGCATAATTCCATATATTAGGTGAAGGAATTAAGAGGTAAAAAATCTAATATTCGACAATCAATATATTAAACTTGAAAATCCAGAGCATGAGAATAAACATGATGATCTTGAGAAATTCTACGAACTGTCACAAAACTTAATGGATTCTAATCAACATAATCTCATGAGAATAGTGGTTAAGAAGATTAAGGTCTCGGAAGAGTGTGCAAAGATAATTTAGAGTTTGTTCTCCTTTAACATATAATATTTAGATTAAATAAGCATACTACATTTTTGTTGTAGATGTTGCATGTGAAACCTTAGACACTAGGTTTTCTCATTCTTTGATTTTTAATTCTCGTTCTACATTCTTAGGATTCACTTGTCTTGTTTGCTATATCTCTTTACTTTTATTTTATTTCTGTACTATTCATTTTAAAGTGTTTAAAATCAATGTCTGAAGTCTCGAATTCTCTGAGGGATTAATCTTATTAAATACTACAATTCATAACCCGTGCATTTATAGGGAGAATTAAACAACAACACCTCTTGAAACACTATATAGCAACGAATTGATCTCTACACTCATTTTCTTGCATTAGAATCTTTTGATATGATAATATGCTTCAAATAGCTAGCAATTGGAGTCTGCTAATCATTGTCACATGGTGGGTAAATTTTGCCTAACTTGATTAACTTCCAAATCTTCTTCTTCCTTTAATCTTTATATTCAATAGTCATGTTTTCAAACTAATTGTTAAAAAGAATGCAGGCAAGTTTGGACGAAGCATCTGCTTTGTACTTTCAAATTACAACACATGTTCAATTGAAATACTTTCAAACTTTGACAACAAACCAAAACTTTTTCATAAACCTCCTCAAATGGGTCTAATGTACATCGTATCTATGATTTAATTACTTAACAATCAAATTTTGAATTTCCATAATCATACTCACTTTTTAAACAAATATACTCGCACTGTAAAATTACCACAATGCCCCCACTTCCTTTTTTTCTCATGGGGAAGGCTTTCCATGGGTTGGGCCCTCCCTTTTTTGGGGGCGTGTATATGGAGTCCAGGAGATAGATCCATCTGTGTAATCTGTCGACTGCAAATGCAGACCAGTGACCATTATGACAAACAGGGTAAGTACTTGCAAGTAGTGATTGCTTACTACTAAAAACAAATGCTATTAGTACTTGAAATATTTAAAATATAAGATTTATTAGTTCAATAAATGGAAGTAATCCACACCAAGCGGCTGAAGGAAGGCGTAATGTCACCGTGCTCTCTTCCACCAACCCATATAAAATCTTATCATCGGAAGCATATAGACCGATTTCATGGATACAGTGATTAGGCATTGGCAGACATATCCATACCCAATCCAAATAGGCATATTGAGATATTTCAATTCGCATTACGAATAAGAACAAAAGGGAAGGGATGAGTATGTTTGAAGAATAAATTAGGTAAATATATGATAAATCTAGAATTGAGTTAGTAGCATGGTGCTGGAGTTACCTTACGTGGTGCTTGTTGTTTAATTGACAATAAGGTGAACATGTCAAATACCTATCAGGACAATAACGCGACAAGATGTGTTAAGATATAAAAAAAATGACATACAAAAGTTCATGTTAAAATGTAGAGTCAAAAAACACTGCGTGAATGGGATCGAAACAAGGGGCCCAACCCACAGGAAGCCCTTCCTATGAGAGAAATGTGATGTTTAAGCAGGACGACTACCATTTGTTTGGGCATTTTTGGAAGCTCGAAAATTGACAAAGAGGCATAGAATTCCCATATCTTATTCGCACCTCCTCTCCCACATCGTCGTTGTTTCTCTATCTCTAGCAAATGAGCATGGCTGATGCGAGATAGAAATCATGATGAAAATTAGGGCAAAAATAGTCATTGCTGGGGTCTTTCATGGAAACATCATGGAGGAAAATGGCCACTATTGATCACTAAAATGGCAATAGTGAAAATTTTCTAGCTGCACAATTTGCATTGCCTACATCCTTGCTCCATGATCTACAAATATTTGCTAGTTTGTAGATGGTGGCGCTGATCTTGCCACCATGAAGGGAGATATGAATTTTTTGATCTTGATGCCATTAGATTTGGTACATTTTTCATATTGTAAATTAGATTGACAACTTGGATTCTTGAATCCATGACTGTCATGTCCAGATATGAAAAATAAGAAGCAGTAAATAACAGCTTCATTTCATTGACTCAGAAGAATAACGACCACCACTAACATTTATGCCAGAGAAGATGGATTCAAGCCAGCCATCTACACATCTCGTGATATGAAAACCGTCTGCCAATTTGGTTGATTCCATAAGCAGCCATGGTTCCTCGAATGGAAGTGATGGAGCATGGTTTAAAAGTGCTCCGATGGTACATCCTCCTATTATGCACGTGTAAAACTTTTTTTACCAAACATGGGCCACCAACAAGGATTTCTAGAGCTGAATTTTTTTAAGAAACATGGCCCATGAGAACGGGTAGACTAAATCTAATCTAAAAGTTTTCTTTTTTTTATAATTTTTAAATATTTATTTTTGAATTATGAGTATAAAAAATGAAATGTTCATGCAATTTTTTGAATATATGCGCAGGTCTAAGATTAAATTTTTAAATATATATTGTATATTTTGTGATCTTTTAATATTTAATTTGGATTATGAAAATAAAAACTCACTATTCAAACAATGCATTTTTTCATTTCATATTTCAAAAACAAATATTAAAATCTCAAAAATTTTAAAATTGCATAGTTAAAAATTTTAAGCTTGGACTCACAAATATATTCAAAGAATAGTAAAACATGTTCTAAATAGCGAGACCATAAGATTGTGATCCAAGATTAATTGAAGGATATTTTACGTACATTGTATCCAGATCGTATAGAGGTGCACTAAACTTAGCTACAAATTTTAACATTTTGTATAATTTTAAAAATAAAAAGCCTTTTTTCATGTGCTAGTGTATGAAATCGGGCTATTTTTATTTTTAAAATTTGAATAATAAAAAAATATAAAAGGTACTAATATATACATATATAGAGACCTACAAAAAGATATGAAACTCTATACATTAAAGTTTTGTGCATAGTGTGCTCGGATCAAGTTCCATGTCATGGCTAGTAAGATGTTTAAATTCATATATGTCCACCAATTAACAAAGGTAAAAATTCTCCATATATCCACAACATTTGCCCAACATTCCTATCATACCACAACCTTTCAAAAGATTTTTTATATTCATAAAATTTTATCCTAAATTCCTCTCATATTCATACAGTCAAAACAATTGTTAACTACTTTATTGAAAAATAAATTTGCCCTTCCATAATTTTAAATTAAAATAATTCAAATTTAATATAACTCGATTAATATTGGCAATCATTAATTTGTGACTTCAAGTGATTTAAATATCATATTAGATCTAAATCATTTCAATTAAAAAAATTTGGAGAGGCAAAACCGTCTTTTCAATAGGGTAATTAACTATTGTTTTAACTACATGAGTGTAATAGGAATTTATAATAATATGTTATGGGTATAAAAGGAACTTTTGAAGCATTTTAAGTATATTAGGAATTGAAGGCAAATGTTTTAGGTATGAGAGAAATTTTTCTAAAGAAAAATCATATATGTCTACATTCAATGTATCATGCTTCAGATGCAAATTAAGTCATTATGTAAGGGTTGATACAACTTTTTTATCCATAGAATTTCATGGATTTTTGGCATCACAATAAGCATATGGATACTAGAAAATATATCCTATATGTACAAACATTATATTATAAAATCTCTAAAAAAATTTGAAATGATTTTAATGTAATTTTCCACTAACTTTAAATATGGCATTCATTAAAGATACAAAAATTTGAATTTTAACTTTGAATGTTGTAGTTATTGAGTCTTGATCTTATGAAAACAGTTCCATTCCATTTGATGCTCTTGATAAAATGGAAATCCAACATATCATATTATTTGACATTATTTAGTATACCATGAGACCAAAAGTCTTTTTATCCTGAGTCTTAAGTTAGCTGAAGCTACTTAAAAATATATGATCATATGCAAATTAAGAAACATAGTTAAATTTATTTATAGATGCATTGGATTGCTAACAAAAAAAATTAACACTTACAACATGCAACCTGTTTTGTAAAATCTATACAGCCAAAAATAAGATTATTGATGACATGGAGCATCATGAATATTTTTTAGATAATTCCATTTTTGAAGATATAAATTATTTTTTAGATATAATTATTAATTTATTAATATATGTGGGCAGACAGCTTGGAGCATCAATTTTACTTTTAAATCATGAAAATTTTCTTAAAAATTTTTTAATAAATTTTTTATTTTTAATTTATTTTAAATTAGTATATATATTTATTTCACGTTTTAAAATAAAATTCAAAAGTTGATATGCTTTAAATTTTTATATAAACTTTAAGAATACTATTAGATAATTTGGATAATTTCATATTAATTTAAAATTGGGTTTGCCCATACACAAAATAGCTTCTCGAACACCCTTACTGCTCCCTGCTCAAGACCAAAATTTTAAATATTTTACCCTTTAACATACATTCTTCTCATTTTAAAAAAAAACTAACCATAGGCATCCATTTGTCATAAGCACATATTGATTAAATTTTAAGTGATAAAAATTATATAATTATTCCAAATATTTTATTGGAAATTATTTTAAATACTTAAGTTAGTATTATCAAAATCGCAACAATGATGAAATCAACAAAAGAGCTGGTTCGGTTGGAACTAGTTAGACCGATTAAATTAAAGCGGTTTGAAGTGTAACATAAATATAATATAATTATAGATTATAAATCCGTAATATTTTTATTTTATATAAATATTAAAAAGTAAGAATTTAAAAATTATATATTTAAAGTCTAGGATAAGTAAACGTAAAACAAAAAATGACAATGAAGACTAAATGATAATTAAAATTATAGAAGTTAAAAGAAAACTTATCAAATATGAAGTAAAAATAAATATATGTAATTTACTTTTTTAAACTCATCAAAGCCAATATTAAACAATATACAAACTAAAAATGCTAAATAAATATAAAATGTCACATTTATTTAAATTGGAAGGGCTTAATATGCATTTCATTAAAACAATCATTTATAATTTATTTTTAAAATAAAAATTTCATAATTGATACGTTTTTAATTTTTTATATAACTGAAAGAATATTATAATTAAAATGCAACAGTTGATATCTTTAATTTTTTATAAAAATTATAAGAATACTATTTTACATTTTGTATAATTTTATGCTAATTTTATATTTATTATTATTTAATTATTTTAATTTAAATTATGTTAGATGTCGTTAGATCCTATTATATTATTAAATACGGTTAGACGCTACTAAATGTTGTTACATACTATTAGATTTATGTGGATTTCATTAAATTATAGTATCCAAGTTTTAATTTTTATAATTAAGGTATAAATGAACTTCTAAAGAGCCTAGGAATACATTATGAATATTAAATTAGGATTAACTTGTTAATACGAAAAGTTAGATCCAATTAGATACCATTAGATCTAGCTAAATATCTCGATAGATCCAGTTATACATCATTAGATTTAGGTGAATTTTATTAAATCCTATTATTTGAGTTTTAATTTTTGTAATTAATGTATAAATAGACTTATAAGGAGCTAGGAACATATTACGAGTTTTAAATTAGGATTAATTTATTAATATCAAAAGTTAAATATGATTAGATGCTAATAGATCTGGTTAGATATTGTTGGATCTGGTTAGATGTCGTTAGATTTGATTAGATACTGTCAGATGTCGTTAGAATTAGGTAAATTTTATCAAATCCTATTATCTAAGTTTTAATTTTGGTAAATAAGGCATAAATCACCTTATAAGGAGACTAGGATCATATTACAAGCATTAAATTAGGATAATTGAATATATGCATTATGTATTCGAAAATGGTTTAGAGTTATATTTAATGTCAGAAAAAGAAAAAAGAAAATTATCTAGTAGAGCAACCATGTCGACTTGGGTCGACTTAGGAAGACCCAAGTCGACCTCACTAAAATTAACTTTAGTCGACCCAAGTCAACCTTGACTTTAGCACATTTAAAACTAAATCATGTTGGAATCAAAGGCAAATTAAGCACAATCCATGTTTTGATGATTAACAACTCAATTTGAGAATATTTCGGGTACTAATGTAGTTTGCTAAACTTTATCGAAGGATAAAAACTTAAGTTTCAGAACATAGCAGACCAAGTCGCATTCCCAAGTCGACTTAGCCATCGAATTAAGCGAAGTCGATACCCCAAGATCGACTTCAGATGATAAAAACCTTCCAACGCTGAATTTGGGCACAAGAACAGATGAAGTCGCAGTCGAACTCGACTCCATATGAGACTTAGGTGAAGTCGCAGACCCAAGTCGACTCCATAATTGACTTCATAAGATCAAATCCTTCCGGCGTTGAATTTAGGCTTGGAGACAGGTGAAGTCGCAGTCGAAGTCGACTCCACCTGCGACTTGGGTGAAATCACAACCCGAATCGACTCCACCTGCGACTTGGGTGAAGTCACAACCCGAATCGACTCTGCAATGCAACTTGAGTGAAGTTGAATCTCAACTCGACCCAAGCATCCGACTTGAGTCAAGCTGAAGACCAAGACAGTCCATACAAGCAATAGCCATGATAGAATCTTTCAAGATGGATGAACTACATCTTTGGATTTGAAAGGAAGGCAAATCATTCCAGATCAAGGTCACAAGGATAAACTACTCAAGAGGAGAAGAATATGCTAAGTTACAAGACCAAATATTGAAAATCAAGGGTATCATTTGAAGAACAAGATATGAGATGAAAATGAAGTATTAAGGATCACTTTCAAGGAATTCAAGTTTCAATATATGCACACAGATGATGAAGTCGCATCCGAAGTTGACTCCACCTGCGACTTGAGTCAGGTCCAAGACCAAGTCGACCTAAAATGGAATTTGAAGCCATGCTGAAGACCGAAGTCGCAACCGAAGTCGACTCCAGTCTGCGACTTGGGTGAAGTCGAATCCGAAGTCGACTCCACATGCAACTTAGTTCGCAACAGTTGGAAAAATTCGAACGTTGGCGCATTAAATGCGCGCCACCAACCACCAAATGTTCAAATTTACTCCACCATTATAAAAGAGCATTGAAGAGGACATGCTAGAGGTTAGAGAAGCATTCATTGAGTTCACCTTCCACCCTCTCTAGCATTAAAGTGATCTATGTTGGTCCCGAGTTTGATGGCAAAACCCAAGAGGGGAGGGGTGAATTGGGTATTTAAAAATTTATAACTTAAACAGAAACTTAACCCCGGATTAATCTAGTCCCCTTAATGAAGAAACGAAATGGCAAGCAATGTAATGTAGAGAGCAGATAAATAAATTAAACACACAAGATTTTTATAGTGGTTCGGGCAACCTCCCTACTCCACTCTTCCAAGCTCACACTCCTTGTGACTTGGGTTCCACTATTGTATTCTCTCAATACAATTAGAGCCACTGCTCTCTTCTAGATTCTAGCTCTAGGGGGCATATAACACACTGCTCAAGTAGGTGATGAGTCTTACTCCAATCACACACTACTTAGCATATACTTGATCCTAGTTCCTCAAACTAGATCAAGTTCAATCACAAGTAAATGAAACAACAAAGAAATCTACACTTTACAGATGTGTAGCAACAATTAGGCGCAGAGAAGAACTTGTTGTAATAGCTTTGAAGATTCTGAAATATAGCTCCTGCAACTTGAAGTGAAGTTCTTCCTCTTTGCATGACTTGATCTCTTTAAAGCTCTTGAATATAGGAGTTAAGCACACTTAATATTTCTCAGCTACTTCCCTCGTCCACCATGAATGCTATTTATAATTTTGGAGGGAATCCGAACGTTAGAGGGTAGGTGGCGCGCATTTAATGCGCCAACGTTCGAATAAATTCCGACCGTTGCGACCCAAGTCGCATGTGGAGTCGACTTGGCCTGCGACTTGGCTTCCAAGTCGCACCTGGAGTCGACCTCGTGTGCGACTCCAGTTCTCCAGATTTCCAAGTCCGAGTCTGGGTCGACTTGGCCTTCAGTCCTCAACTCAAGTCGATCCTGGAGTCGACTTGGGTTGCGACTTGGCGTGGTCTTTTGCAAGAACACCTTGATCTTCTTGAACTGGCTTGAACTTTGTTAAATTGGTCTTCATGACTTGGATATTTCTTCATTTGGAATAAGCTTGAAGATTTAGCTTTGGACTTGATAGACTTGATTTGAATTTTGAATATGAATCTTAGCTTTTGATCTTCAAGAAACTTCAGTTGCTTTTTGAGAATGAACTTTGCATCTTATTTGGATTTGATAAATTCCAAATGGATCCTTAGAATAAGATTGAAACTTCAATCTTCAAGTCTGAACTCCTCAAGTCGAAGTTGGAGTCGACCTCGTCTGCGACTTCGCCCAAGTCGCACCTGGAGTCGACTTCGCCTGCGACTTCGTCATGTCCGTTTCCACTTTTTCAACTCTGGATGCTTGAAGTCGATGCTGGAGTCGACTTCGTCTGCGACTTGGTTTCCTAAGTCGCACCTGGAGTCGACTTGGCCTGCGACTTCACTTGTTCTTCTCCCCTTTTCAACTCTGGATGCTTGAAGTCGATGCTGGAGTCGACTTCGTCTGCGACTTGGTTTCCTAAGTCGCACCTGGAGTCGACTTGGCCTGCGACTTCACTTGTTCTTCTCCCATTTTCAACTCTGGATGCTTGAAGTCGATTCTGGAGTCGACTTGGTATACGACTTGGCTTCCATACTTGATTTTCTTCAAATGAATATTCCTTAAACATTTCCACAAACTTGTTAGTAGCCAAGACTTACTCAAATTGATTTGTCTAATCATCAAAACATAGATTTAGCTAGTTTTCCACATATTTCCAACAATCTCCCCCTTTTTGATGATTGACAAAACCGATTTGAGTGTATACCTTTCAATTGCTTAAAATATCATGTTCATTATGCATTTTGAAATCATACTTAAACTCATGCAATCATTTAACATATGCTCATGCAATCCTTCAATATTTAACACACATTCAAACATATGCTATTCTTCTCCCCAAACTTATCTACTCTTCTCTTCCTCAAATCCTATTTTTCTCCCCCTTTTTGTCAATAAATCAAAAAGAATAGAGGATAAGGAAAGAGATAGGTGGGATTGCTCCCCCTAAACAGGTGCTCCCCCTAAGTTTATGCTTAGCCTAACTCAATCATTCCCATGTCATTTCTAATCTTATAAAATGCTTCTTTTGCTAGGGGCTTAGTAAATATGTCTGCAACTTGATCCTCAGTTCTTACATATACCAAACATATGTCATGATTTTCTACATGTTCTCTAATGAAATGATGTCTAAGGTCTATATGTTTGGTTCTAGAATGCAAGACTGGATTCTTGGTTAGACATATGGCACTAGTATTATCACATTTGATAGGTATATCTTTAAAATCCATGCCATAGTCCCTAAGTTGCTGTTTCATCCAAAGTAATTGGGCACAACAGCTCCCGGCGGCAATGTATTCGGCTTCCGCCGTAGATAGAGCAATACTAGTTTGTTTTCTTGAAAACCATGAAACCAACATGCTTCCAAGAAACTGACATGTTCCACTAGTGCTTTTTCTATCTACTTTGTAACCAGCAAAATCCGCATCCGATTAGCCGATTAGATCAAAATTAGAGCCCTTTGGATACCATAGTCCTAAATTGGTAGTGTCAACTAGATATCTGAAAATTCTTTTCACAGCTACCAAGTGTGATTCTTTTGGGCATCATTGAAATCTAGAGCACATACACACACTAAACAAAATATCTGGCCTAGAAGCAGTTGAATACAATAATGAACCTATCATGCTTCTATACAATTTTAAATCAACTATTTTTCCTTTCTCATCTTTGTCGATTTTGATTGTTGAGCTCATAGGCGTGTTTGCTCCTTTGCTATTCTCCCTGCCAAACTTCTTCAACATTTCTTTGATATACTTGGACTGGTTTATGAAGATTCCTTCATTTAGTTGCTTGATTTGTAGTCCAAGGAAGAAATTGAGCTCTCCCATCATGCTCATCTCAAATTCTCTCTGCATAAGCTCAGAAAATTCTTGGCAAAGAGTTTCATTAGTAGCACCAAAAATAATATCATCTACATAAATCTGAATGATCAATATATCCTTTCCATTGTACTTGATAAACAAAGTGGTGTCTACATTTCCTTTTTGAAAATCATGATCAATCAGAAATTTGCTTAGTCTATCATACCAAGCTCTTGGAGCTTGTTTTAATCCATATAATGCTTTGGTTAGCTTGTATACAAATTTAGATTGATCTTTTTCCTCAAATCCAGGTGGTTGTTCTACATACACCTCTTCATTTATATAACCATTTAGAAATGCACTTTTGACATCCATTTGAAACAATTTAAAATTCATGTGAGATGCAAAAGCTAGTAAGATGCGAAATGCCTCTAATCTAGCAACCGGGGCATAGGATTCTTCAAAATCTATTCCTTCTTCTTGTGAGTATCCTTTTGCCACAAGTCTAGCTTTGTTTCTCACTACAAGTCCACTTTCATCTAATTTGTTCCTAAAGACCCACTTGGTGCCAATAACAGTACAATCTTTTGGTCTAGGAACAAGATGCCAAACTTGGTTTCTTTCAAATTGATTTAGCTCTTCTTGCATTGCTATAATCCAGTTTTCATCATCAAGAGCTTGTTCAATATTAGAAGGTTCAATCTTGGATACAAAAGCATATTGTCCACACACATTTTGCTTTGACCTTTTAGTTTTTACACCTTCATACACATTTCCTATAACTTGCTCAATTGGATGTGCATGATTGAATTTTAAATCAGTTGGAGGTTTATAGGAATTGTTACCTTCACTTACCCTTTCCTCCATGGATTCTTCTTGCTTTTCCATATGCAATTTTTCAAGATTGCTTGTTATGTCATCTGCATCACTTAGATCATCTTTTCTTTTGAAGCATGTGTTAGTTTCATAAAAAATAACATGTATGAATTCTTCTACAACTTGGTTTCGTTTATTGAAAACTCTATATGCTTTGCTATTTGATGAATAACCAAGGAATATTGCTTCATCACTTTTAGCATCAAGTTTTCCCAAGTTGGTTTTTCATTGTTCAGAACATAACATGTGCATCCAAAAGCATGAAAGTAAGATATGTTTGGTTTCCTTCCCTTCCATAGCTCATATGGGGTCTTTTTCAAGATAGCTCTAATGGTAACTCGATTTAAAACATGACAAGCTGTGCTCACAGCTTCACCCCAAAATTTCTTAGATAATTTTCTCTCATTTAGCAATGTTCTAGCCATCTCTTGTATAGTTCTGTTTTTCCTTTCAACTACTCCATTTTGTTGTGGAGTCCTTGGTGCAGAAAATGTGTGATGAATTCCTTTTTCATTACATAATTTTATGAATCGTTTGTTCTCAAATTCACCACCATGGTCACTTCTTATAGACATAATAGTACTTTGTTTTTCATTTTCCACCAAGTTTACAAAAGTTGAAAACATAGAGAAGGCTTCATCTTTGCTAGCTAAGAGAATTATCCATGTGAATCTTGAAAAGTCATCTACAATAACAAATACATATTTCTTTCCACCAATGGTTAAAATGTCGGATGGTCCATATAGATCCATGTGTAGCAATTCAAGTGGCCTTGTGGTGGAAATCTCCTTTTTGTTAGAAAAAGACATCTTTGGTTGTTTAGATAATTGACATGCCGTGTAAATTTTATCTTTGTCATATTTCAACTTTGGCAAGCCTTCTACCAAACTCTTTTTCCATAGGGTCTTTATGTTTGACATATTCACATGTCCAAGTCTTTTATGCCAAACCCATGGATCATTTTCAATGGCCATTAGACATTGACCATCTAGTTCATCAAGTGAAACCAAATATACATTTCCATGTCTTTTTCCACTAAACATGATATGCTCACCATCAAATACATTGCATATAGATGATTCAAACACAACCTTATATCCTTTATCACATAATTGGCTAATGCTCATTAAGTTATGCTTGAGTCCTTCAATAAACAAAACATCCTCCATGCATGCATTTGAGCTACTGTAAATATTTCCTTTACCTTTGATTTTACCTTTCTCATTATTTCCAAAGGCAACCGTTCCGTCGTTGCAAGGCTTAAGTTTGTGAAATAGACTTCTTTCTCCAGTCATATGCCTTGAGCAACCACTGTCCATGAACCATATGTTGTTTGCCTTTACCTTTAAACAAATCTGAAAAATAAACAGGTAAATCTCATCTCTTTGGTACCCATTTTATGGGTCCATTTGGGTTAGTAAAATGATTCAATCTTTGTAATTCTAACTTAGAAAGCCCAAATCTTGTGTTCCTTGGAACCCAAACTAGCTTTACACCATGGTCACATAACTTCTTGAAGTTACACTTGTAAGCTTTATGACCCATTTTATTACAGAAATTGCAGGCCATTGGTAGTCTAGGAGTAGGCCTCCAATTGCATTTTGGTTCAAAAGTTGGTCTTTTAATCCACATAACATTTTTCTTTTGTGGCTTATAAATTGGTGCAGTTTTAGCTTGATATTTTCCAAGTTTTGGCACATTTGATTTGCCACTTTCTTTTTGCTCAAATGTATTGTACCCAAGACCTCTTTTATCCTTTTGTGAGGTCATGTTCAGAAACATCTTCACACTTTCTCCTGGATTAGAGAACTTTCCTAATGATTCATTTAATGATTTGTTCTCCTTTTTTAATTTTTCTGCCTCTTTCAACAGTGATTCATTTTCTTCTTTCAGTTTTGCTGATTTTTCAGCTAGTTTTCCATTTTCAACAATAACAAAGTTGCACTGTTGTCACTTCAATGACAGCTTGTTTCCTAGCCTCTTAATTTCCTCATATAATGAATCATAAGCAATTTGAAGTTCTTCTAATTCAGCACATTTGAGGCAATCATGAAAAGAAGAATAACTTGATTGAGAATAGCAAGGTTTGGAAGTTACCTCTTCATTACTTGTGCATTTTGTTGAGGTAGATTGTTCTTCCAAAACTTCCGTTGTGTTTAGACATAGCAAGTCTTCTTCTTCTTGCTCGATTCGTGCCATGCAGCAAATTCTCGCACAGTTGGCTGCATCATTGTCGTCGGTTGAGGAACTGCATGTTGATGAAGTCTCCTCGTTGACGAACATGCCTCTTCCTCGTGGCCTTTGGAATTTTCTGCTTTCATGGCTCTCCTTTGGCCTTTCTTCCGGTGTAGGACATTGAGCTTGCATATGTCCTACGCCCCTGCATCTGTAGCATTTTGTAACCTCCTTCTTCTTCTCTCTTTGTGGTCTTTCTTTGAAGTCTTCGAAGTTCTTTTCTTTTCTCACAAATTTTCGAAACTTGTGAGTAAGAAGTGCGATATCTTCATCACCATTATTAGACGAGGAGGTAGATTCTTCAGATTTGCGTGCAGCTTTTAATGCAATGATTTTCTTGCCTCTATGATTCTCTTCGTTTCTTCTCTTAATTAGCTCATGTGACATTAATGAGCTAATTAGATCTTCTAGCTTTAGGGTGTTGAGGTCTTTGGCTTCTTCAATAGCTGTAATCTTTGGAATCCATGAATCCGGTAGAGCCCTTAGTATCTTCATAACCTGCTCGGATTCAGAAATAGCTTTTCCAAGACCTTTCAAGGCGTTAGTAATTTTAGAGAATCTAGCAAACATTTCAGAAATATTTTCTGTTTCTAACATTCTAAAGTTTTCCAATTCTCCTATCAAAATATTTCTCCTAGTCCCTTGGACTTGAGAAGTTCCTTCATAAATAGATGTTAGAGTATCTCATATTTCTTTAGCGGTTAGGCAAGAAGATACTCTATCATATTCGGAGGCCGTAAGAGCACAAAATAAAGAGTTCATAGCCTTAGCATTGCTCTTGACGGTTCTTACTTCCTCTTCGGTCCACTTGGAAGCTCTTTCATCTATAGGCAAAGTTACTCCATCTTGGATAGCAATCCAAGAGTCCATATCGGTAGCCATGATGAGTTGCTTCATACGAAGCTTCCAATAACCAAAGTTGTTCCCATCAAACAATGGTGGCCTTGTGAAAGATTGGCCTTCAGCAAAAGCGGGAACGAGAATCGATTGGGATGCCATATCAATAGATCTCTTTGGTTTAACTCAAAGACCTGCTCTGATACCACTTGTTGGTCCCGAGTTTGATGGCAAAACCCAAGAGGGGAGGGGTGAATTGGGTATTTAAAAATTTATAACTTAAACAGAAACTTAACCCCGGATTAATCTAGTCCCCTTAATGAAGAAACGAAATGGCAAGCAATGTAATGTAGAGAGCAGATAAATAAATTAAACACACAAGATTTTTATAGTGGTTCGGGCAACCTCCCTACTCCACTCTTCCAAGCTCACACTCCTTGTGACTTGGGTTCCACTATTGTATTCTCTCAATACAATTAGAGCCACTGCTCTCTTCTAGATTCTAGCTCTAGGGGGCATATAACACACTGCTCAAGTAGGTGATGAGTCTTACTCCAATCACACACTACTTAGCATATACTTGATCCTAGTTCCTCAAACTAGATCAAGTTCAATCACAAGTAAATGAAACAACAAAGAAATCTACACTTTACAGATGTGTAGCAACAATTAGGCGCAGAGAAGAACTTGTTGTAATAGCTTTGAAGATTCTGAAATATAGCTCCTGCAACTTGAAGTGAAGTTCTTCCTCTTTGCATGACTTGATCTCTTTAAAGCTCTTGAATATAGGAGTTAAGCACACTTAATATTTCTCAGCTACTTCCCTCGTCCACCATGAATGCTATTTATAATTTTGGAGGGAATCCGAACGTTAGAGGGTAGGTGGCGCGCATTA